>JBBCBC010000023.1:24611705-25042843 GCA_037126765.1 Stenogyne calaminthoides | reverse complement strand
CGATGTTTACATTACCGCTTATAGAGACCAAAGATAATGATTGTATGGAAAAAACCTATGTAATAGATAGGTCACATACTCGAGGGAACTCAATATGTAAAGGTCGATCTCAAGAATCGTAAGAAATTCGATATCCGATGTAGTTAACGCTTAAACTGGTAATCTTAAGATCGTGACGAATCGATTCTGTCGATAACTCAAATAAGTCATGAAGCTCAAAACTTCCGTAAGATAAGACCCAAGACCATATCATGAGTCACCAAATTGAAGCTAAGTCAATCAGCGCCAGAAGACTCCATCGTGGATCGATTGGCCAGATCGACGATTTCATAAGATGAAAACGATGTTTCATCTTATCATACGCTCAAGGATCCAACAAGATGAATACAAACCTTAGTTGGAGGAACAACACGCAAAAGCAAGGCTTTCATCCAATAAGGAAGAAACACGCATTTAACAGAGCCGATATCATGGATTCGATGTTGCTCTCTCAAACGGCTATAAACTTTCGGCCATGCCGTTCCTCAAGCACGCCACATCAAGCACAACTCTACCTAAAATAAGCCGAGATTCAAATTGCTCTCCAACGGCTCTTTGATCTCAAGGTCTATAAATATGGGATCACACTTCAGAGTGAAACACG
Organism: Stenogyne calaminthoides; assembly: GCA_037126765.1. NCBI lineage: Eukaryota > Viridiplantae > Streptophyta > Magnoliopsida > Lamiales > Lamiaceae > Stenogyne > Stenogyne calaminthoides. Next base: position 25,042,200 of record JBBCBC010000023.1, on the reverse strand, counting down.
GAAATGCTTGGACAAACAACATAATCAAGAAGCTCAAACTATAGTCGATTTGCATCGAAGAACACAACTACAAGCTTTTTTATGTTGTGTTCATCCCATAAGTTCTTAGCAAGAGATCTTTTCATCTAGCTATCGGTCGCTTTATACGCAAGGAAAGATTTCATAGTTGGAACCTCAAATAATCTTACCCAAACCCCCAAGTTAGGATAAGTTGTTTAGCAAGATTTCACCTAGGGTTTCTAGTACTTGATTTACGGATCGGTTGAGTGAGAACTCTTAAAACATCTGTTGGTGTCTTGTGTTGGACTAACACACTAATCTAAGTCCAATCTGTTAAGTCGATTAAGTTGGTGCCCTTGTGAAAGGGAAGAGTGGATTTAGGATCGGTTTGTCCGAACCACTATAAATCTTGTGTGCCTTTTTATCGCTTTTGATTAATCGCTCTCACATCGCACAATCTTAAAGCGCATACATTCTAAGTTAAGATCGATACACCAAGCTTCGATCCGACGGACTGAAATTTCTATCATCCGATTAAAAAGATAAAACTTGGAATCGATTTATAAAAACCGGTTTTTCACGGGTAAAACTTTGCTTCGCGCACGATTAATCGATAGTTACGAATCGATCTGCCTACGGCGTTGATGAAGTTGGTTATCGACCGAATGATTCACTCACACTCGATCAAAGTATCCGCCTCTTTTGATCTGCCCAAAAAAAGTTTTTTTGAAGTCTATTCACCCTCCCCTCTAGACTTCGCCCTCACTTAACCCTGTTAAAGGACCTACCTGCACCTTTTGTTCCATTGCTTTGGCTTCATGCGGTGGTGCCGAATCTTTGTTGACTTGGGTTGATGTAACCTTTACCCTTAGGCAAGTGGGGTTTAGGTTGCTGTCTTTGAAATATTGGTCTTTTCGATTATATCTTGAGGACTTGGTCTCTTCGATTGAGAATGTCTCTCTGTTGAAAGTGTTTCTTCTGAAGATTCCTCGATGGTTCGATGTAGAGCCTTTCAGGTTTGCATTCTTAGCCTGAGGCTTTGAAGTACTTGCCTGAAATTTTCCAACTGAGTGCTCAGGTTTTCTAGCCTTCACCTGAGGTTTGGGCTTTCCTACCTGATCATTCAGTTTTACTGAAACCATGGGTCCTTTACCCTTGTCCAACACCTTGAGCATTTCTTCATTTTGAAGTGTAGGTGCTACTGGTTTAACAACGATTGTCTTCTTGTTACTTGATGCAACATTCAGATGACCTTGTGAGGTTCCCCGAATGCATCCCAATCCAGATTTTATAGTGGCAGATCTCTGGTAACTCTGAATTTCATCTATTACTTTAGATGCAGTATTCAATAGAGTTAGCTTCTTCTGTGCACTATCCTCACAGTTCTGTAGAGTTTCATGCTTCTTAGAGAGGTCATTGAACTTAGTTCTGATCAGCTGAATCTCTTCAGTGGATTTCTCTAGCTTTTCAGTTAGGGTCACTATCAACTTCTCTTTCTCTGAGAGTTGTACTTTCGAAATATCCGGTTTATCGGTAGTCCCATTAATTGAGAAGTGATTTCAAAGATTGCTAGAGTCTTTCCATTTTAGATTTTCAATTTTCGATTCTTTATTCTACTCTTTGAGTTTCATTTAGCGATTCTTGTAAAAAAAGATAGTCCTTCATTAGACTCTCAAAAAGAATCCATCGGTCAAAATGATCACATTTCTGATGGAACTTGATAACTCTTGTGCTAGTGTAGGAGCAACAACAGAGATAGAAGAACTTACCTCTCCTACAGCCATGAGACAGATGTCATCACTGTCACTTTCTGAGCACATTTCTTCTGAGGAGCTGGAACTTTCTTCAGACTCATTTTCTTCCTTAGCAATCTCAGCAAGTGTATCCCATATTTCCTTTGTATTCTCACAATGAGAGATCTTCCTCATAACACCATCATCAACAGTTCTATATATTATATCTTTGGAAATATAGTCAAGATTGACTAACTTTCTCTGATCAGGAATAAGTTGATCATCTGACTTTGGAAATTCAGTCCTGGAATCATTTCTCTTATCTTCTGTAACTCTGGGATTCACAACAGTGAATTGGAATGGTCCTTTAGTAACCACTCTCCACATTCTTTCATGCTTAGAATACAGATGAGCCTGCATTCTTAATTTCCACAAATCATAGTTCTCAACTGAGAACATGGGAAGTTTCTTAGAAGACATTTTATCTGAGTCTTTTAAGAATTCAGCAAATATGATCAGTTCAGATAGACCACAAGTATTTTAGCAAATAAAACTTAGGTCAATAAAGTAGATGGTCAAGTTGAACCACTGCTCTGATACCACTTGTTGGTCCCGGTGCAAACGAGTCTTACACGTGTATGGGGGGGAATACACGTGTTCAGTGTTTTTTTAAAACTTTTTTTCTTCGAGGTCGGCTTGGGTCGTTGTCCTGATGTTTTGGTCTGAGAAGCACAAATCGCTCTGAGTCAAAGTCTCTTCGAGACAAAGATCCCGAAACTTTTCGAAAACCTCGGATAATCCCAACCGAGTCCCTGAGTTTGAGATCCCTGAGTCGCTTGGATCGGATAACTAACTTCTTGAACCCTCGGAAGAGTAAGTTCGGTTTGGTAACTATTTGTTCTAGCTACTTTCGGATGTCTTGGAATGGTTGGCCCTTAGTTTATACTCGTTTTAAGCTTTTTCTTTGAAAACCTTCCTTTAATGGAATAGTGATTAGGCGTGATTCAATTTATATGCAACTTTTCGATGGATTGATTCCAACCCCGAAATGTCGGTGAAAATATGCTTTCAAAATATATCAGCAGTTAAAAGCAAAGCAAAACAGAAAGCAAAGAACACAACAATTTATAGTGGTTCAGAGACTCAAGCTCCTACGTCCACTCTCTCTGATCTCTTCAGAGAAATTCACTAATCACTTCTTTGAGCTTTCTGACTACCTCTGTAGTTTACTTACTCAACTTCGCCCCGTTTTTACGACTACCTCTGGGTTACTTACTCAACCCGACCTTGAGCTTCCGACTACCTCTGTGGTTTACTTACTCAACTCACACAAGCTTTCGACTACCACAAGTAGCTTACTAACTTCTTCTCTAGAGCTTTTCGACTACCTCTCAGTAGTTTACTCACTCTTTACAACTCCAATCTCACCAACAATCACACTCAAACTACCTTCCAAAGGGTTTGGGGTTTCTTGGTTGGTTTCCAACTAGAATGAGATATCCTTTACAATAAAGAACAATGCAAAGGCTAGGATATCTCGACTAAGCTTTGGATATATCTTATCAAGCTAGGCTTAGTTTAATGAGCTCTCTTCAATATAAAGCACTTGGGAAATTCTTGGGTTTTCGAGTGCTTCAACTTGCAATAATAAGTTTGAGCTCTTGAGTTGCTTACAAATTTCCCGTAACCTTTCAATGTAGAAGGTCACAAGTATTTATAGGCATACACCAAGGTCACTCTTGAAAAACTATCCTTTGGAAGAGATAGCTTCGTGAGGTTCCTCTTATGGTGTGTGAAGAACGGCTATATTTAGGGTTTGAGACTCCCTAACACGTTTTAGGCAATAGCCTTTCATATAGCCGGTCATCACTTTTTGCGATCTGGAACTTAGTACTTGACATCTTTTTAGGTGACTGTCGCTATCGATTAATCGATTTAGTGCGATGTTGTCTTCTTCTTTTTGACTTTTGTCTCCAGTTAAAGGTAGACAACTTCAACGGCTCTTTTTGGTTACAATCTCTGAGTGATATAACCTTAACAACACTTTGTCTTAGTTCCTTTTGTCTGCATTTGAATGTCTTGGCAAATATCTATTTTTCTAAGGAATCACGATCTTCTCGATGTTGCATCCTTGGATAGATATTTTGATTATATTCCCGCCTTCGGACCATTCATATCTTGATCTTCGATCTTTCTCCTTTGAGTCTTGATATCTCGATTTCTCATATCTTTGAATCTTGATTCTTCGATTTCCATCTTGAGTCTTGATATCTCGATTTCTCCTTTGAGTCTTGATATCTCGATTTCTCAACTTGAGTCTTGATATCTCGATTTCATCTTGAGTCTTGATATCTCAATTTCTCCTTTGAGTCTTGATATCTCGATTTCATCTTGAGTCTTGATATCTCGAGTTTCTCTCAATTTCTCACCGAGTCTTGATATCTCGATTTCTCTTTTGAGTCTTGATTTCTCGATTTCATCTTTGAAACTTGGTTTCTCGATTTCTCCTTTGAGTCTTGATTTCTCGATTTTCATCTCGAAACTTCGGTTTCTTCGAAACTTCTTGAGTTCTTCGAAATCTTGATTCTAACCCGATCTATATCTTCAAATCTTGACTATACTTTTATATCTGGATAACATCATTTTGCGATAACTCTAAAATCTAATCTCGACTCAATCTATCAAGATTATCCTGAACATGTCATACTCAGGGGTTTTGGGATCTAATCAAAATCATATCTTTATTAAATTCATCTCCCAACAATTTCCCCCTTTTTGATGATGCCAAAACCTATCTTGTTACAAAAATACTTAACCTATACTCAGGTTTCAGTTTATCCTATTACAAGATTGGTTTTATCTCCCAACAATTTCCATACATAATGAGTCTCCCAACAATTAATCTCCCAACAATTTCTTCAGTAATGAATCTCTTAAAGGATTTATCACCAAATACTTAATTTCCTAACAATTAATTCAGAGACAACATTCAGGCATATCAAAATTAAAAGACATGTAAATAAGATAATGAGATATTATCTTTTGAGCATAAATGATAAGTTTTCATTGATGATAGGTAGACTGTTACAAGTTACAATGAATCTTATCTGAACAAACAAAATCAAAAAGACAAAAAAGATAAAGGATTACATGAATCTTCTGAGTCTTCATCTTCAGTCTTCTTCAGCTCGGCTCTTCAGTTCTGATCTTCTTCCACCTCATCAGCAGGGACTTCAAGGTTGAACATTCCGTAATATCTTCTTTTTCAAATAAGATCTCTCTTTTAATGATATCGAGATTGTTCCTGTCGGATCCAACCAATAAGCGTCTTGAGAAATTTCTTGAGCAATGAATTTCTCATTCACACAACCATTCTCCAGCCTGGGAGGAGGGTACGAGTATGGACCAGGGGCGGTTATCTGCACCTTTCCTTCATCCGCAAGATTTATCCAGCCTTGAAGATACTTAGGATAGAAGGTCAGGAGATAGTCAATGAAAGCCTCATTGGGATCTGAGCTCTCCCCTCTCCATTCTCTGAGCACATCATAATAGAACCAAAATGTTCTCTTAATTTCTTCCCATGCATCATTGAACTGGACTGGCATCCATTTGTCAACATGCGGCCATTTCTGTGCTTTTGTGTTCCCTCTCCTCTTGCTTGCGAACTTTTTGAATCCACTCCTTCTTTTCTGCTCTTCTTCCATCTTCTTTCTGATCACGGGCACACCAGAAATAGAAGCAGCAGTTTTCTTTGCTTGTTCAATTTGGAGTGTTTTCAGAGCACTTCTTGTATTGAAGACCTTCTTCTGTGGCTCAACCTCAGATTCTTCAATATTCAGCAACAACTTTCTCTGAACTGGCTTAGAATCCTTTGCTCTTTTGCCCTCAGGCTCTTCCATCGCCACAGCCTTTCTCTTGATGGGCAATTCTGCACCAGCTTGGCTTGTACCAATTCTTCCTCTACCACTCAGTTTTTCTATAGCAACTTCTTGCATTGTTTCTCCTGAAACCTGAGTGTAGACTGACTTCTCCACCTTCTTGAACTTTAGCTTCTCAGTGGCCTCAATTTCCTTCATGGCTTCGGCAACGATTTTCTTTTCAGCTTCCTTGATCATCTTGCCTTTCAGAGTTTGATCCAATAATTTCCTGAGATCAGCTCCGGGTCTTTTCCCCTTCTTGGATCTATACTCTGGTAGAAGCCTGGAGAGTGCTGTGTCCATATGATATTGTTCTTTACTGACACTCCGAACCTCCCCTGCCATCTGATCTTGCTCCTCCTCGAGCCTTCTAAGGTGGTTCTTCGCCACTGAGAATTCTTCAGATAGATGAGCAAATTGGCTAGAGAGAGCTTCCTTGAACATATCTGTCATCTTGGCCATGAGCATTGAGCTCATCTCCTCAACAACATTCTTTACCAGCAACTCATTCTTCTCTGCCAATTTAGCTTCTAGAGATTCAGTTTGCTCCTGATGCTTCTGCTTCAGCTCTGCATTAAGATCAGCCTTCCATCTTCTATTCTAATTTTCCTTCCATGGAGATCAACTTCTCTGTCAGAGTAGTCTGAAGTTGCACCAGTTCTGAAGAAGAACTCAAGCTTCCAATCTTCTGAGTTTGGCTGGCCAATACCTTCTCCATCTGAGCAACTTTGGTCAGGATTGGCTCAACCTTCTCCAACTTCTCCATCATCGGGGTGAGATCAATCTCAAAGAAAGATATCGATGTGTTTGTGCCTCCCGAGAGTTGGCTGTTCATCCTGAGTCTCAGTCTGAACCTGAGCTTCAGTCTGAACTGGGGCTTCAGACTCAGTCTGAGTCTGGGATTCACCCTGAGCTTGGGTGTCCACCTGAGCCTCAGTCTGCATATCAGACATTACAGATTTAAAGATAGGTACTTCAGTAATCCTGACATAATTGTTAATAGTGCCAAAAGTTACCAAGGCTAACTTCATCGAGGATGTTCGGCAATGACTTTGATCAAGATCGATTGAGTCTTTCTCCCTCTGAGATTGACTCTCATCATCCCCTTGTTGGTCCCCATCCTGAGATCTGTCTTTGGAGCTTGGGGCACCAACTTCAGTAACTTTCCTCTCAGCAACCTTCCTTTTAACCAACTCATCAAAGTCAGAGATTTTCATTCTGAGCTTGGTTTTCCTGAATCTTGAGAATTCAGTGAGAAAAGTTGTTTCCTCGTTCCACCAGTCTTCGCCTCTGAATGAAGCTATGTTGAGCATCTCCAGAAGAGTCTGGTTGAGGATGAAGACCATTGACCTCAATCTGAAGAAGATGTCTTGGAGGTGCAGAATGAGCTCGGCCGGGGTAGCGGTCAAGATGAACCGTTCCCCCTTTCGCCATTCGGTCTTTTGACTTCACCTTTCTTGAAGCAAATCTGCTCTCGTGTTCAGTGGAAAGATCTCTTGAGGGATCAAGTAATAATTCACTCAGGAGCTCATCAAAATTCATCGGCTCCTGAGGCTCAGCAAATTCTTAGGTTTGGGCAGGCAGCTCCTCATTCTGAATCTGACTTGGTTCTGAGGTCTGAGCTAGCGCCTCCTCAGTGGGATTTTCAGTTTGCTCTGAGAATTGAGTGGGCACTTCCTCAGCAGGAATCTGAGCATCTTCTGCGGTCTGAGCCGACACTTCCTCAGTGGGAATCTGAACATTCTCTGAGTTCTGAGGTCCTTGGAATATTTCTTGAGAAAACTTATCAGAACTAAGCGACGTCTCAAGAACCTCAGAGAAGACTTGCTCCTTAGTTTGATCCTGTGCCTTTGAGATAGCCTGAGCCAATACATGTAAAGGTGATTTCTGAGCAGTTTGGCTCTCAGGCTGAATCTCCTCAGTCTCACTCTCCTCATCATCATCAGTGAGAACCACCATTCTCTTGCGCTTTGGAGCCAGGGTCTTCTTCTTCAATTTCTCACCCTGCTCCTTCTTGGCTTCCAACAAAACCTTCCCCCTGGTTTGTTGGCTTTCTTCAGCAGCAGCCGCAACTGGTGATTCCACATTTTTCTCTTTCTTCCCTTTGATAGTCCTCTTTGCAGCAATGGGCTTGAACATTACTTTGGACTTAGGGAATGGAGTAGAGTCGACAAAGATATCCTCCTCCTCTCGGCAACATTTCCAAAATAAATGCTATTTTGGTGGCGTGGAGTATCCTGCCTTTGATCGATACTACACCATCCTCCTTTTTTATGACCTTGTCTTGCTCACTCACCACCTTGATCAGATACTTCAGCCAGTTGAACTCCTTGGTGGGTGAGTCCTCAATCGCCGCCATCAGTCGGAGTTTGGGAGTGCTGATCTGCTCAAAGCTTCCAGATCGACTCATGATGCACTTACTTACTATATCCATCAACACTCTGTATTTTGGCTTTAAATGCCGCTTATGTAAGGTCGCCTCAAACTTAACAGGATTCTCAGCTATCCTATCAAGATACTCTTGCTCTCGACCTAACATATACAAAGTGGGATCATCTCCCCTATCGCACAACTCAAAAATGTTGTTCAAATTCTTGGGAATAATATACAACTCTCGAACAAAATCTACAAACTTCGAAGAATGCTCAAGATGCGAAACAAAAATCTTGGACTATATACAATCATCCTCATCAATTTCCATATTAGTGATGAACTCTATTACCTACCGAAAATATTCCGCCTCCGGCCGATTCGCGACTAGATTCGTCAGTTTTGCCAATCGGATCAAATGAAGCTCATCTTCTTCATGTTTGGCGTTTGAAGTATTCTCCATAGAAACCACGTACTCATACCAGGGTTTATTGGTTTCGGCCAATTTATAGAAAATGGTAAAAGTCATTTTGGGAATTTTTGAGGTTTAGGGTTTGAGCGATGAAGCTTTTCTGGGTAAAGGGAATTTTGATTTTGCAGAAGATTTTGGGAATGAGGGTTTGTAAAAATGGCTTGAAATGGCTTCTCAAGGGATATATATCGTGAGATCGTGGGGAATCATACCGGTTAGGTGAAAAACAACGGTTGAGATTAAACGTCAATTAATCGGGTATGCAAAAGGTCGATCCTCCGAAAAGGTAAGCCGCCATTTTAACCTCATTGGTTATTAAATGTAACAAAGCATTTAATGACTGTTGAACTTCTTAGGTATTTCAAAGATCCCGCCCAAAAACATTCTTCAGGTGTTTTGTATTTATTGCAAATGATTACTGAGTTTCACTTAAGCAATAAATGAGTCGCATGAGTCATTACTTCTTCAGACTAATTTCCCTCTATCAGTCTTACTGAGTATTGACCTTGATAAAATGTCAGTATGATACTGAGTACTGAATGGGTTCAGTATAATACTGAGTACTGACCTTCAGTAAATCTGAGTTTCCTGAGACTCGGTTCAGTATTTCCAATTTTATCCTGAGTTTCTCAGTAGAATCCTGAGAAAACTTCATGCATCTGAAAACCTTCAATTTTTCAGATTTACTCTATACACCTGGATCCAACATCCCTAATTCAACTGATAGTTCCTGAAATCTTGATTCAGCCAAAGGTTTAGTCAAGATATCAGCTCTCTGCTTATCAGTATGAATTTTCTCCATCCTGATGTCCTTTTTCTCGACATGATCTCTGATGAAGTGATGTCTGATATCCACATGCTTGCATCTGGTGTGCAATATCGGATTTTATGAAATAGCAATGGCACTATTATTGTCACAAAATATTGGTACTTCATTGGCTACAACTTTATAATCCCTTAATTGTTGTCTGAGCCAAAGAATCTCGAAAGCACGCCGACTTCATATGACCATGTATTCAACTTCGATAATCTTGGTTGCTACTGAGGTCTATTTCTTTGAAAACCAAGATATCAGCTTACTTCCAAGAAATTGACAAGTTCCTGTAGTGGACTTCCTGTCAATCCTACAACCTCCATAATCAGCATCTGAGTAACCAGTTAATTCAAGGTTATCATCAGCTGGATACCATAATCCTCTATTCACTGTGCCCTTAAGATACTTCAGTTTCCTTTTGGCAGCCTCCATGTGACTAGCCTTAGGATTAGCTTGGTATCTTGCACATATCCCAACAGCAAATGTTATATCCGGCCTACTTGCTGTGAGATAGAGCAATGATCCAATGATCCCTCTATAATCGGTGTGACTTCTTGATTTGCCTTGAGATCGATCCATCTTGTAGTTAGTATTCATGGGAATCCTAATCGCATTGTAATCTGTCACACCATACTTGGCAATCGGATCTCTCGTGTACTTTGCACGTTGATGAAGATTCCTTCCTTTGATTGTTTCACTTGAAGACCTAGAAAGAAATTCATCTCCCCCATCATGGACATTTCAAACTTGCCTTTCATCAGTGTAGAAAACTTTTCACACAACTGATGATTTGGGGATCCAAAAATGATGTCATCAACATATATCTGAACTAGTAAGATATCTTCCCCATCTTCTATCCTGAACAAAGTTCTATCAACAGTTCCTTTGACAAAACCGTGGTCAGTAAGAAACTGAGAAAGAGTATCATACCATGCTCTTGGTGCTTGCTTAAGACCATACAAGGCTTTTCCGAGCACAGAAACTTGGTCATTCTGTCATGCGAAACCGGAGGTTGTTCCACATAAACCTCTTCTTTAAGCACACCGCTCAAAATGCACTTTTCACATCCATTTGATAGATCGTGAACTTCATGTGGGCAAAGATATGCAAGAAACAATCTGATGGCTTCTAGTCTTGCAACTGGTGCAAAGGTTTCATCATAATCCAAGCCTTCTTCTTGGGAATAACCTTGTTCAACTAGCCTTGCCTTGTTTCTTACAATGTTGTTGTTCTCATCTCTTTTATTCTTAAATACCCACTTGGTTCCAATAACATTGTGTCTTTCAGGTTTATCCACTAGCTCCCATACTTCATTCCTTGAGAATTGATTCAGCTCATCTTGCATAGCAGTAATCCAATGAGAATCTTGTAGAGCTTCTTCAATATCAGTAGGCTCTTTCTCTGATAGGAAGCAGCAGAATAGTGCACTCTCACCATGGAACCTTCTTATCTTAACACCTTCAATTAGATCACCCACAATCTGACTTGTAGGATGACTATCTAACCAACTTCTTCTAGATGTTCCCCCTTCAATAGTATCCCCAACATTTGAAATGTTAGGTTCAGTTAGTTCAATAAACTCAGGGAACAACAGAAAAGGAGAAAGGAATCATCTTCCTCGGGAAATTCTATTCGAACATTGTCGGTGACATTTGTTCCCCTTTGGTTGATAGATTCGAATTTGCCTCACCGACTGACCACATCTTCATTGGCATCACATACCGAGTCCGAATCGTGTCTGCTCGATTGGTCACCTTTGGTGTGTTGGCTTTCCCGAGTCTCACCATCCCGAGTTCCATCCTGAACTTCTTTATCGAAGTCCGAGTCACTCCAATCATAGAAAGTGACTACTTCTTATTTTTAGGTTCAATGGATGATTTGTCATTCTTTTTCAGGCTTAATCGGGTGATCCTCTAGGTCAGTTCTTCTGAATCATGTTCTGTTTCTTCCGAACACAAGTAGATTCATAAAAAATAACATGAGGTGTTTCCTCCACAATAAGAGTCCTACGATTGTAAACTCGAAAGCTTTTATGATTTGAGAATATCCTAAGAATATTCCTTCATCGGCTTTGCTATCAAATGTTTTCAACTGATCTTTACCATTATTGTGTATGAAACACTTGCAACCAAACACACGAAAGAAAGAAACAAGAGGTTTCCTTTCATTCCAAAGCTCGTATGGTGTTTTTCCTTGACTCTTGGTCAAGATGGATCCGTTTCGCGTGAATAGCATGCGGTGTTGACGACTTCAAATTTCAAAATCTTTTAGGAATCTCGACTTATATATATCATGGTCCTTGCGGCTTCTTTTTAAAGTCTTGTTCCTTCTTTCAAAGAACACCATTTTTGTTGAGGGTCCTTGCGGTGATGTTTCATGAGTAATTCCATTTGCTGCACAATAATCAGATATAATATGGTTTATAAATTCAGTTCCTTTGTCAGATCTGATTTTGACCACACTCAGATTTTTCTCAATACTGAGCCTTTTCAGTAACTCAGGCAGCTTTATCTGAGTCTCCTTCTTACTGAGTAAGAATATGACCCAAGTATATCTTGAGTAGTCATCAACTACTACGAGTGTATATTTCCTGCCATTAGTGCTTACTGGTGTTATTGGACCAAAAAGATCCATATGCAACAACTGAAGTATTCTCTCAGTAGAAACATCTACTTTGCTTTTAAATGATGCTTTAACTTGTTTTCCTTTTTGGCACGCATCACAAACATGTTCCTTACTGAACACTTCATTTGGAAACCCTCTCACAAGAGCTAATCTTGCAAGTTTATTCAGGGTTTTGAAATTCAGGTGATTCATTCTTTTATGCCATAACCAACTGGTATCTGTGGAACTTTTTGCAACCAAACATGTATCTTTAGGAGTTGAACTCCAATCGACCAAGATACACATTTCCTTTTCTAGTACCCGGTCGGAAATATTTTTACGTGAGATATCATCTTTCACATAACATAAGTTCTTAGAGAACTCAACATTAAAACCCTTATCACAGAATTGGCTTATTGAAAGCAAGTTATGCTTCAATCCAGATACATATGAAACACCATGGATATGAACTGAGTCGATTTTCAAAGTTCCATATCCTTCAGTCTGTCCCTTGGAGTTATCTCCAAAAGTGATCTGAGGGCCTCTTTGTTCAACATAGTCACTGAGTATCTTCTTGAATCCTGTCATATGTCTTGAGCATCCACTGTCAAGATACCATACAGCAGGGGCTTTTTCATCTCTACTCATTAGTCTCTATGTGATCTTCAATCAACTCAGTGCCCTTGTTTTCCTCCCCGAAAAATGAGATCAATTCTTAGGTACCCAATTTGTGTAGGGTCCTACAAGGTTAAATTTGTACCTTTTCGAATCCAAATCTGCTGACAACTCTAATCACTTTAGAGTGGCTGATCTGTCTTCCATAAACATCTACATACACATTTACTACTCTGGGTGCCTTAGCAGTTTCCTGTGTATGAGTGCTAGCCTTAGCATGAACATGAGCCTTAGATTTTTTCTTTGGTACAGGCCTTCTGTTAAGTTGCTTTAGCTTCTGTGCAGCCGGTCTTAATCTTTGTTGACTTGGATTCAGGTAACCTTTACCCTTAGGTAAGTGGGGTTCAGTTACTGTCTCTTTGAAATTTGAGTCTTTCAAGATATCTTGAGGACTTGGTCTCTTCATTGAGAATGTCTCTCTTTGTGTGTTCTCTCTTCGAAGATTCCTCCGATGGTTCAATGCAGATCCTTTCGGTTTGCATTCTTAACTTTGGCTTGAAGTACTTGGCTTTTTTTCCTACTTAGTGCTCAGGTTTTGCAGCCTTCACCTGAGGTTTGGGCTTTCTTACCTGATCATTCAGTTTTACTGGAACCATATGTCCTTTTCCCTTGTCTACGACCTTGGGCATTTCTTCAGTTTGAAGTGTAGGTGCCCTTTGGTTTTACAAAGATTGTCTTCTTGCTACTTGATGCGACATTCAAATGACCTTGTGAGGTTCCCCGAATGTATCCCAATCCAGTTTTATAGTGGCGGGTCTCTCGATAACTCAATTTCATCTATTACTTTAGATGCGTTATTCAATAGAGTTAGCTTCTTCTGCAAGACTATCCTCACATTTACGTAGAGTTTCATGCTTCTCGGAGGTCATTGAACTTAGTTACGATCAAATTTGAATCTCTTGAAATGATTTCTCTAGCTTTTCGAGTTAGGGTCACTATCAACTTCTCTTTCTCACGAGAGTTGTACTTTCGAACATCCAGTTCATCAAGAGCTCCCATTAATTGAGAAGTGATTTCATTATAGCCTTTCCACTTCCTTTTATTCTTCCTTATTACGCTCTTGAGTTTCATTTAGCAGTTCTTGTAAAACAAAGATAATCCTTCATTAGACTCTCAAAAGAATCCATCGAGTCAAAATGATCACATTTACGGTGGAACTTGACAACTCTTGTGCTAGTGTAGGAGCAACAACAGAGAAAGAAGAGTTTACCTCCTCAATAGCCATTAAACAGAGATCATCACTTTCACTGTCTGAGAAGATTTCATCTGAAGAGTTAGATCCTTCCTCAGAATGTTCTTCTTCTGCAACCATGGCCTTTTTGCTAGAGAACTTTTTGTCTCTTTTAGCTCGTCTTTCTCTTCTCTCCTTAGCACTCAGGTCAGGACAATCATACTGGAAGTGACCTTTCTTTTGGCAATTGTAGCATCTGTTGGCATCATCATCCTGATCATTTTCTTCTTTGGACTTGGAGTCCTTCCTTTTGGATGAAGATCCTCCAGCTTTCAGGTCCTTCTTCTTCTCAGTTGATTTGTCCTCAACTTTCTTCTGGTACCTGTGATTCTTGTAATAGTTTTTGTATTTTCCATATCGACTATTAAGTCTTTCAAACCTCCTTGCCATCAGTGCTAGCTTATCCTCAAGCTCATCCTGATTCTTAGCAAGGGAGTTCTCAGACTCTCTAGTTTTACATGTTTTATCCTTGGCCTTGAAAGCCACATTTTTACTAGATGATGAATCATCTTTGCTGTCAGCCTTTTTAGATTTCTTATCAATTACGAACTCATAGGCCTTCAGCTCAGAGAAGACTTATTGATATGGCATTGAATCAATATTTTTGGTGTTTTCAATCACCACAGCATGAATATCCCATTTCTTAGAAAGACCTCTAAGAATTTTCAATGCCACTTCTCTCTGTGGATATTTCTTTCCAAGTGCATTTAGATCATTCATAATGCTAGTGAATCTGACTTCCAATTTGTCTATAGATTAACCTTCTTCCATTTCAAAACTATCAAACTTTCCAATTGCAACTGAAAGTTTATTTTCCTTGATATGATCTGTGCCTTGGCACATTACAGCTAGTGTATCCCAAATTTCTTTTGCAGTATTACAGTGAGAAATCATTCCCATCACACCATCATCAATTGTACTGTATAGTGTGTCTTTAGCAATATAGTCTAGATTGACTAACTTCCTCTCCTCAAGAGTCAGTTGGTCATCAGACTTAGGAAATTCTGCTCTAGGATCATTTCTCTCATTTTACGCTCCTCTGGGATTCACCACAGTAAATTGGAATGGCCCTTCAGAGACCACTCTCCACATACGTTCATGTTTAGAATACAGGTGAGCCTGCATTCTCAGTCTCCATAAATCATAGTTCTCTACTGAGAACATGGGAAGTTTCTTAGAAGACATATTATCTGAGTCTTTTAAGAATTCAGCAAATAAGATCAGTTCAGATAGACCACAAGTATATTAGCAAATAAGACTTTGGTCAACAAAGCAGGTGGTCAAGTTGAACCCACTGCTATGATACCACTTGTTGGTCCCGTGCAAAACGAGTCTTACACGTGTATGGGGGGTACACGTGTTTCGATTTTAAAACTTTTCTTTTCTTTGAGGTCGGCTTTTGGTCGGGGTTGTCACGATGATTTGGTCTGAGAAGCACAAATCGCTCGAGTCAAAGTCTACCCGAGACAAATGATCTGAAATGCTTTTCGGATACCTCGATAATCCCAACTGAGTCCTGAGTTTTCAGAGATCCAGAGTTGCTTGGATCAGATAACTAACTTACTGAACCCTCAGAAGAGTTGGTTCAGTTTGGTAACTATCTGTTCTAAATACTCGAGATGTCTTGAAATGGTTGGCCCTTAGTTTATAACTTCGTTTTAAGCTTTTCTGAAAACCTTCCTTTAATGGAATAGTGATTAAGTTGTGATTCAATTCAGATGCAACTTTAGTGGATTGATTCCAACTGAATATCAGTGAAAATATGCTTTCAAAACAAAGTAATGCAACAGATAAATCAAGCAAAACAGAAAAGCAAAGAACACAAAGAAGTTATAGTGGTTCGAGAGACTAAAGCTCCTACGTCCACTCTCCCTGATCTCTTCAGAGAAATTCACTAATCACTTCCTAAGGCTTTCTGACTACCTCTGTAGTTTACTAACCTTTCTAATTTTGAGCTTTCTGACTACCACTATAGTTTACTAACTCAAAACTCACACAAGCTTTCTGTCTATCCAAGATAGATACTCACTTCTTCTCTAGAGCTTTCTGACTACCTCAATGTAGTTTACTAACTCTTTACAACTCCAATCTCACCAACAATCACACTCAAACTACCTTACAAAGGGTTTGGGGTTTCTTGGTTGGTTTCCAACTAGGATGAGATATCCTTTACAATTAAGAACAATGCAAAGGCTAGGATATCTCGACTAAGCTTTGGATATATCTTATCAAGCTAGGCTTAGTGGAATGAGCTCTGTTCAATTTAAAGCACTTGGAAAATTCTTGGTTTTTCGAGTGCTTCAACTTGCAATAATAAGTTTGAGCTCTTGAGTTGCTTACAAATTTCCCGTAACCTTACAATGTAGAGGGTCACAAGTATTTATAAGCATACACCAAGGTCACTCTTGAAAAACTATCCGTTGGAAGAGATAGTTTCGTGAGGTTCCTCTTATGGTGTGTGAAGAACGACTATATTTAGGGTTTGAGACTCCCTAACACGTTTTAGGCAATATCCTTTCATGTAGCCAGTCATCACTTTTTGCAGTCTGGAACTTAGTACTTCTGACATCTTTTTCAATGACACAGCGTCATTGTCGATTATCAATTTGGTGCAATCTTTCTTCTTCTTTTTGACTTTTGTCTCCATTTAAAGGTAGACAACTTCAACGGCTCTTTTTGGTTACAATCTCTGAGTGATATAACCTTAACAACACTTTGTCTTAGTTCTTTTTGTCTGCATTTGAATGTCTTGGCAAATATCTATTTTTCTAAGGAATCGCGATCTTCTCGATGTTGCATCCTTGGATAGATATTTTTGATTGCCTCGAAAACATTGAGTTTATCTTGAGCATTGATATATTCTTTGAATCTTGATAATTCTGTGCCTTGATGTATTCTTGATCTTCGATCTTGATCTTGATCTTACGTGTCTTGAGTCTTGAGTGTCTTGAGTCTTCCGAGTCTTGGGTCTATCTTGAATCTTCATCTTGAGTCTTGATTCCTCGATTCCAATCTTCATCTTGAGTCTTGATTTCCTCAATTCCATCTTGAGTCTTTATTCTCGATTTCTCCTTGAGTCTTGATATCTCGATTTCTCCTTTGAGTCTTGATTCCTCGATTTCTCTTTGAGTCTTGATATCTCGATTTCTCTTTTGAGTCTTGATATCTCGATTTCTCCAGGAGTCTCCGATATCTCGGTTTCTCCTTTGAGTCTTGATATCTCGATTTCTCCACCGAGTCTTGATATCTCGATTTCATCTTGAGTCTTGATATCTCGATTTCTCCTTTGTCTTGATTCTCGATTTCTCCTTTGAGTTTGATTTCTCGATTTCATCTTTGAAACTTGGGTTTCTCAGTTTCTCAATGAGTCTTCAGTTTCTCAGTTTCGTACTGAAACTTAGGTTTCTTCAGAAACTTACTGAGTTCTTCAGAATCTTCAGATTCTAACTTGATCTATATCTGCTGACTATACATTTTGCAAATAACATCCTGAATACTCTAAAACTGAATCCTGACTCAATCTATCAAGATTATCCTGAACATGTCATACTCAGGGGTTTTGGGATCTAATCAAAATCATATCTTTATTAAATTCATCTCCCAACAACCAGTCATGCACTAGTGTAATCTCTTGGTCAAGACAAGCCAATCTGAGCCTTACACTTCAACCTTTCACGATGGGTTGTTCACTTCCATCTAGGTCGTGAATGGCGTACTTTTAGTTACAAGGGACTGTTAATTTAATCTTCTGTGATCTGGTATCACTAAATTAACTACAATGTAACACGTACGACTTATTGAACAGTTATGCAGTAAATATATGTAACATTCAATAATATTTAAAGCATCAGTGATAAACAATTTATTTCAGTAAATAAGTCTGAAAATTCAGTTTGATTATACAAAGTAAAAATCATACTTTCTAGTATAATCCCAACAATCTCCCACTTATACTCAAAGTCTGCTTTTAAGTATACTACAACATGTCTCGTGTAGTCCGTGACATCTAATGTCTCCTACACGAACCTAATAATTTCTCCCACTTATACTAAAAGCAGATTGGCAACGGTCTTGACACCCATTCCTTCCACATGTCTCTCGAATGTATTCAAAGGCAGACTCTTTGTGAATGGATCTGCTAGGTTGTCCTCAGACTCTATCTTTGCCACATCTATATCTCCTCTCTTAACGATATCTCGTATAAGATGGTATTTCCTTTCTATGTGTTTGCTGGCTTTGTGGGCTCTTGGTTCCCTTGAATTTGCAACTGCTCCGGCATTATCACAATAAATAGTGAATCTGCTGGGCAAATTCGGAACCACATCTAAGTCCACTAGGAAGTGCTTGAGCCAAACCGCTTCTTTCGCTGCCTCGCTAGCAGCTACATATTCGGCTTCCATGGTAGAATCTGCAACGCATTTCTGCTTGACGCTTCTCCATGGCACGGCTCCTCCCCCCATGCAAAACACACTACCGGAGGTAGATTTTCTGGACTTTATGTCTGATTGAAAATCCAAGTCCGTGTAACCGATGGGGATTGGACTATCTGACTGATAAACCAACATTCTATCCCGAGTTCTATTCAGATACTTCAGAATGTTTTTAACTGCCGTCCAATGCTATTTCCCCGGGTTACTTTGATATCTTGCCACCATGCCTACGGCAAAGCAGATATCCGGTCTCGTACACAGCATTGCATACATAAGGCTTCCGACAGTCGAAGCATAAGGAATACCTTTCATGTCATCTATCTCCTTTTGCGTCTTAGGGGACATTTTATTGGATAGATGGATTCCATGCCTGAAAGGTACGAAGCCTTTCTTGGAATCTTGCATGCTGAAGCGTTTCAAGATAGTGTCTATGTATGAAGGTTGCGATAACCCGATCATCCTTTTCTTGCGATCTCGAGTGATCTTGATCCCAAGGATGTGTCCGGCTTCCCCTAAGTCTTTCATATCAAACTGTTTTGAAAGCCATGCCCTTACGTCTGATAACACCTTCACATCATTCCCGATGATCAGAATGTCATCTACGTATAGTACTAATAATACCAATGCAGTTCCGACATGCTCTTTATACACACAACTTTCAAACTCATTTTGATCGAACCCATAAGACTTTATAACATGATCAAAACATTTGTTCCAAGCTCTGGATGCCTGTTTGAGTCCGTAAATGGACCTCTTGAGCTTACAAACTAGGTGTTCTTGGCCTGTTTCAATGAAACCTTGGGGTTGTTGAATATAGATCTCTTCATCAAGACTTCCGTTAAGGAAAGCTGTCTTGACATCCATTTGCCAGATTTCAAATTCAAATCTTGCAAGAATCGATAAGAAGAATACGGATGGACTTGAGCATGGGCTCTTTGGCGAAAAAAGTTTCCTCATAATCGATCCTTTTTTTACGAGTATAACCTTTCGCCACTAGTCTTGCTTTGAAGGTTTCAACCTTCCCGTCCGGTCCTCTTTTCCTCTTATATACCCACTTGCATCCAATGGGTTTGACCCCATTAAGTGGTTCGACTAGCTCCAACACTCGATTATAAAACATAAAACCCATTTCGGCTTTCATTGCTGTTTGCCAAGAATCTACATCCTTATCTTGGAGTGCCTCGTCATATGTCCATGGGTCTGATTTGTCTTGTCCGGGAATCAAGTCCGAGGACTCTCTTATTCCCATGAATCTCTCAGGATGTCTTACAACCCTCCCACTACGACGAGGCTCTGGTTGTGAAAGCGTATCGTTTGGTATATCATCTAGTACAGTTGGCACTTAGGTTTGCCCTCTAAGCTCATTTAAGGTAATCTCACTTCTGGGTTTTCTTTGGTTCATATAGTCTTCTTCCAAAAATCTAAAGTGGGTGCTTATGACCACCTTTTGATCTTCGGGACCATAGAACATACACCCTTTTGTTCCCTCGGGGTAACCTACAAAAAACCTTAATTCTGATCGAGGATCCAATTTACCGGCTTCCTTGTCCAACACGTAGGCCGGACACCCCCAAATTCTCATGTGTCTCATTCTAGGCTTGCGCCCGGTCCACAATTCTTTGGGAGTTTTGGGAACCGATTTGGATGGCACCAAGTTCAGAATGTAAGTTGTTGTTTCCAAGGCATGACCCCTGAATGACTTGGGAAGATCCGCATAACTCATCATAGATCTAACCATTTCCAAAAGAGTTCTGTTTCTTCGCTCTGCAACCCCGTTTTGTTGAGGGGTTCCAGGTGCAGTGAGCTGGGATGCAATCCCTTCATCAGATAAGTAGTTCAAAAACTCATCGCTGAGGTATTCGCCTCCACGATCAAATCGTAGAGACTTGATACGTTTTTTCCTATGATTCTCTGCTTGAGCCATAAATTCTTTAAATTTCTCAAAGGTCTCAGATTTATGCTTCATAAGGAAAATGTACCAGTACCTTGAGTAATCATCAATAAAAGTGACAAAATACTCATAACCTCCTCTTGCTTTGGTTGACATTGGACCACATACATCTGCGTGAACGATCTCTAACACTTCTTTGGTTCTATTCCCCTTGGATCCTAATGCCCTCTTGGTCATTTTACCCTCCAAACATGATTCGCAGGTTGGAATTGGTTCAACTTGGAGAAACTCCAGTGAATCCATCTTTCACCAACCTTTGGATCCTCTTTGGATTTATATGACCCAATCTTAGATGCAAAAGAAGTGTCTCATTCACGTTTTCTTTTGTCTGAAATAGTTGATGTGTTATAGGATGCATTTCGTGAGTGGTGTGCACATTTAATTGTATAGAGATTTTCCATCAATGTCCCGTAACAGATACACTCATCATTTCAAGAAATGATGTCATTCTTATTAAAAGAAACTTAGTGTCCTTTAATCGAATTTTAGAAACTGAAAGTGAATTCTTTATCGTCAAAAGATAGGTGCACTTCTCCCATTGCTTCAGCTGCCACTCTCGTAGCATTGCCCAGTGTGATGAGGATCTCACTCCTACTAAGTTGTCGGGTCCGTTTGAACCTGTGAAGCCAACATGATTAGTGGATCTCGTATCAACCACCCACGAATGAGAAGTATACGCCACTAAACAAGTTTCAACAACTAGTGCGTGAGAATTACCTTTCTTTTCGTTCCTTTTTTTTGGGTTTGGAACAGGCAAAACCTCCATTGTCCTCTCTCACCGCAGTTTAAACACTTTCTCTTTGGATTTTCTTTGACACAACAAGCATTCCCCATCTTACCATTGCCCTTGGCAACAGTTGAGTTTTATTGCTTATGGCTTTTGTTCCTCTTCTTTTTCTTGCCACCCTTGGCCTAGAAGATGAAGACGGACCACTTGCCGTCAAAGCTTGAGTTTGGTGCCTTATCAACATCTCTGCCGAGACCAAAAGCTTGCAACAAATTAGCTAGCGAGGCCAAAATGCTCAAAAACTTTTTGGGCAGAGATTGAAGTACCAAATTCATCTGAGTCTCCAGATCATAATCTGAACTTAGAATCTCAAGTTTGTTCAGATGGGCCATCTATTTTGAGGACGTAATCCCTTACGGGTTTGCCCTCCACCATTTTTAGCGACGACATCTCTCGCAAGGTGATCTGACGAGTCCCGCATGTTTTGACTCGTCAGTTGGCTCATCTGATTTTGGTGTGTCAAAAATCCACTTGTGCTTTTGTGCAGTTAGGACAATTATAATTTTCCAATCAATATAGTTTCCATATTGTATTGACTTTAAGTATAATAACAGTGGATTAAAAGGTAAGTACGACATCTTTGAACTGAAATAAATAACTATATGCATAAGCACAAGTATATCACAAAGTTCGATCACATGCATCATATTAAAATCTCAAAAATATGAACATGCATCACCCAACATCTCAAAAAAAATTTAAATAAGCCACATGGGGTGGGTCATTATTTAAACACATTCAAGCAGGTTACAAACAAGAACAATTACAAACCTTTAATATCCAGATTAATAGTTGGCTCCCGCTTGACCAATATAAAATTGACAGGGACTTCGGGGAAGTATATGCATATCAATTTTATACCTAAGTAATAACCATGATTAAATACATGATTATTATTTAAACTTTGAAACGAGCCTCGTGGGGAGGGTCATTGTCGCCACTACTAGTAATAACCCACAATCATCTGTTTGGAATTCATTCATGTGAAAGCTATCTTTTGACCGTCCCGTGTGGGGAATTTCTCCAAAAGAATTCACAAATAAATAAATCATGGAGGTCAAAATTAATTCAATTTTATTATCCGGAATAAAATTTTCAATTAATTATTTAAACATACTTAGTAATTTTTGAAGTTGAGATTTTTCATTTGGCAACTCTCATGCAAACACATTTAAACAAATTAAATAAAGCATAAGATAACACAAAATAAATCAAGCAAAACAGAAAAATAAA
This sequence comes from Stenogyne calaminthoides, assembly GCA_037126765.1. NCBI lineage: Eukaryota > Viridiplantae > Streptophyta > Magnoliopsida > Lamiales > Lamiaceae > Stenogyne > Stenogyne calaminthoides. The sequence goes on along the minus strand of JBBCBC010000023.1, from coordinate 25,019,983 downwards.
CATATTGGGCAAAAATTATCCAATTGTCTTGGTTTGATTTTTTTTTGGCTTGATCTTGAAGAAACACCGCCTTGAATTTCTCCCACTCGATCATCTCAAAAAAATACTCCATCTTGAACGCCACGCCAAGCTTCGCGGCAATGGATGCACGCCGCATCCGGCCGGCCACCACTGGCGAGTTCACCCTCGGAACCTCGACAGACAGTCCGGCAGGTGTCGCCCCACAGCGCCTCGGTAGCTCTCGGTAGGCAAAGCGTGCGCACACAGAGATCAGCGTCGTCTGCAGACTCGCCAAACCCTACCTCGCCCGATTTCGGCACCACCCAGACACGCGTCTCGCGTCACCACAAGGCCAAGGCGCCGCTCATCGGCCTCCGTCCGCTGGTCCGCTCCAGCGGTTTTGTCTTTAGCGCCTAGCGCCCGCCTGCGTCTTGTGCTTGCGATCTCAGCGCTCGGCCACTCGGCCTCGCCCGGCGCCCATGCGTGCCTGCGCGCGTCTGCGTTGCGCGCGTGCCTCCATTGGCACGTTTCGCGCGACGCACGCCACCTACGCCCGGTTCTGGATTTCGTCCTTTAATTCTTCATCTCCGTCCTCGTTTCTCGATCCGGTTACAATTTATTTACAAAAAATAAATAAACCTAGATCTAGACTAGTTTATTACATTGATCAAATCAAACAAATTCCAATCTACTCGTGGATTTTCTCACGAGGCAAAACGAATCGAACGAATCGAATTAAAAACCACAGTTTATATGCATGCATAAATAAACACATTAAATTCCATGACAATTGGATACCTACAAAACAGATCTAGCAATTCTACTATCCAATTTCAAATTTAATGTCAACGAATTAAATTACAATTTAAAAAATTCAGAGCCCGAAACCGTGGCTCTGATACCAGTTGTTGGGGAATAATTTGCACAGATCTATTCGGGGTGAATATTTAAATACAAATTTAATTCTTTAATTATTACTAGCATGAATTAATCCTATATTAATTCAAATAATAATCCAACAACATATCATGCATATAATAATTCACGTAAAACCTACGCATGCGGAATACTACGAGTTTACGTGAACGTACCTCTTGGGATGGTAACGGTATGGCTGATTAGACTAACCGAAAGGACTTCCCAAGTATTCCATTAGCCCTCGTTCGACTATCCTGTGGAAGGATTCTTGTGAACGATTTAACAAAAGAAAAATAAATTATGTTGCACCACCTTTGTGGATTTACTAATTTTTCCAGCACATGGAATTGTACTTGGGAATGAAAGAATCATCCCCTATTTATAGATACCAAGGTGGACGAAAATTTGTGATAAAATAATGTGGAAAAATCTTTTCTTGATCTCCAAGAAATCTTGAATATATCTCTTATATTCTTTTTCCCATAATTATAATATTCCACAAAAATCCCACCTTATCTACATTATGGAATTTTCGAAAATATGGTGTGTCAAGAATCCAAGATTTGGATCTTCTTGAATTTATGAGATATTCTTGTATTTCAAGAAATACATATCTTCCATAATATCTTTTCAAGAAAATCAAGAAAATCTTTCTTGCCCACTATATTTTCAAATTTTCGAAAATATCACTATAGATAACCAAGTGGGAGATTTCTTGAATTTAATGAGATAATCTTGTATTCCAAGAATACATATCTTCATTCCATAACAAAATTCAAAGAAAATCTTTCTCCCATCTTATCTATAATTTTCTAAATTTACATGGAAAAAATAAGCAACAATATTTATTTTATTTTAATCACCTTTTCAGTTATTAGACTATATCTTGGGCTACTTAGGGGGCCTTTAGGAGAATTAAGATTGGACCTTCTAATGGACCTTGAATATCTAATATTGAGCCACGATATTATTCAAGCCCATAAATATTAATTAATCCCACTACATAATTAATATTGCACTATCCATCTTAACCCATATTACAGTCAATATGGCTCCCGGTTATTATTTCCCGTGTTTAAGATTATCTAGCCCATTAATTAATTCAAGCCACTGAAATAGCTTTCCATTAATTAACATCTTTTATCCTTGGTCAAGGAACGGTTCAACATTATTATCCATACCGGAAACTAATTCCACTTGCAAGATTTGGTATGATAAAGCTTATGAACCTCCCAAGGGGGAAATCGAACAAGCGTACTTGCACACGATTCTTTGTATTAAATCTTAGCAATCACATGTGACTAATAATATTGCCCAAGATAAAAAGTATTGAATCTCACTGATTCGCTACCCATGATAAGTCAAAGCAATAGTTACCAATCCCACGTGATCCTATTTAAGGGACGAAGGTTAAGAAATAACGAACCACTGAGGTCTAATTCTTCCTTGTTCAGTTCTGAAGAATTTATCCTCCTGTAGGTCCTATTCAGTGCATCAGTCATGCACTAGTGTAATCTCTTGGTCAAGACAAGTCAATCTGAGCCTTACACTTCAACCTTTCACGATGGGTTGTTCACTTCCATCTAGGTCGTGAATGGCGTACTTTTAGTTACAAGGGGCTGTTAATTTAATCTTCTGTGATCTGGTATCACTAAATTAACTACAATGTAACACGTACGACTTATTGAACAGTTATGCAGTAAATATATGTAACATTCGATAATATTTAAAGCATCAGTGATAAACAATTTATTTCAGTAAATAAGTCTGAAAATTCAGTTTGATTATACAAAGTAAAAAGCATACTTTCTAGTATAATCCCAACAAGATCATTATTGTAATAAAATGTCTATGAAGTCCGGTTATATTATGAATCTGATGAATTATTTAACAATTTTTTTTAAATATTGATAGATTAACAATGGATGAAGATATCCGGTGTGATACTTACACTCCTTTAGTTGAAGATAATCGGAAACCTTATGTCGGACAAGAGTTTGTTAGTGACGAGGCTGCATTAGATTTCTACAATCAATATGCACGAGTAGGTGGATTTAGTGTTAAAATACGTAACACTAGAAAAGATAAGAAAACAACGGAAGTGATATGGAAAGAACTCACATGTAATAAGGAAGGTCATACTAATGAGTCATACCAAAGAAGATTAAAAGATAGTCAGCCACGTACCGGAGAAAGGAATCGAGGTATCTTTAGAGTGGGCTGCAAAGCAAAGATGACAATTGCCAAAAAACAAGAAGGACCAAATTGGATTGTTAACACATTTGTGGAGGGTCATAACCACTGTCTTACAACCCCCAGCAAGGTGCACTTATTAAGGTCGCATCGGACGGTGTCTGCCACTAAAAAAGTATTAGCTAAACAAATTTCTCAAGCTAATATACCAACTTCCCAAAAAATGCGATTACTGGAGATAGATTCTGGAGGACCAGAAAACGTGGGGTGCACGGAAAGAGATATCAGGAATTACGAGCAGTCTTTAAAAGAATCACAAAAAGGACATGATGCGGATACAATGATTCTCTATTTTGAGTCAGAAAAAGAGAAAAATTCAGCATTCTTTTTTTACTACGAAGTTGATGAAAATAATAAATTCATTAGGTGTTTTTGGTCTGATGCAGTGTCAATAAGATATTACAATTTTTTTGGTGATGTGATTGTGTTTGATACGACGTACAACACAAATAAATATGGAATGATTTTTGCTCCATTTATTGGGGTTAACCATCATGGGCAGACAATTGTTTTCGGTTGTGGATTTTTAAGTGACGAAAAAACCGAGTCGTTCGTATGGTTGTTCAATAAACTTATGGAAGCAATGCCAAAGGGGCCACCAGGTATTATCATAACCGATCAAGATCCTGCAATGACAAAAGCTATCTTCCAGGTTTTTCCGCAAACATTTCATCGCTATTGTATTTGGCACATTTTGAACAAATTTTTCGAGAAGATAAACCCAATAATTTATCGAGACCATTATCACATGATCAAAAATTTGATTTTTGATTCTGAGTCATCAGTTGAATTTGAACACAAATGGATTGAGATGGTGAAATTTACAAAATTGGAAGATAATGGTTGGTTGAGCCATGTGTTGGGAAATTTAGAGTTTTGATGAAAGTTCTAAAACACATGTAATAGGACCAGTCAGACCTGTTAGCTGACTGATGTTTTTATTACCGGTTATAGGATACCAGTTGATAATTATTGTATAGAACAACTGATGTAGAAGATAGGTCACATATTGAGGGGGAACCTCAATATGTATAGGTCAGATCTGAAGATATGAAGAACAGCTGATATCCGACAGGCCAGAAGGCAAGAGAAGAACAGAAGATCAGATCGATCTGATCAAGTCAGATATCTCAGCTAAAGTCATGAAGTTCAAACTCAGAAGACTTGAAGATCAGATGACTTCCAGAAGATCAGACCAGAAGACCTACATCAGCCGAGTCTGCTAGTTGAAGCTAAGACAACTGGCACCAGAAGACTCTATCAGGTAGACTGATCAGTTTTGACTGATCAGGTCAGCTCACCAGGTGAAAATTGATGTTTCACCAAATCATACGACGATGATCTGAACAAAAAGAATGTCAACCTTAGTTGGTAGAACAACACTGAAAAGTGCTTCTGTTAAACCAATAAGAACAAGACACGTATGATCGGAGCCGGCAATTACGGGATTTGGTGCTGCTCTCTCTAACGGCTATAAAAGACACTATTCATGCTTTCGACCATGCCGCTTCCTGAAGCACGTCACATCAATCCTGCAAGTCTACCAAATATAGCCTGAAATTCAAATTGCTCTCCAACGGCTCTTTGATTTCGAGGTCTATAAATATGGGATTACACTTCAGAGTGAAGACACGGAAACTATCAAGAAGCTCAAGCTATAATCAGATTTCCGCACGAAGAACACGAACTTGAAGATTATTTTCTAAGTGTTCATCCCATAAGTTCTTAGCACAGAAATCTTTTCATCTAGCTGATAGGTTACTTAAAAACTAGAAAAGATTTCAAAGTTGGAACCAAAACAATCTTACCCAAACCCAAAGTTAGGTTAAGTTGTTTAGTAAGATTTCAGACTAGGGTTTCTAGTTACGATTTACGGATCGGTTGAGTGAGAACTCTTTAAATATCTGTTGGTGTCTTGTGTTGGACTAACACAAAAATCTAAGTCCGATTGGTTTAGTTGGTGCCCTCAGTGATAGGGAAGAGTGGGCGTAGGATCCGGTTTGTCCGAACCACTATAAATCTTGTGTGCACTTACCTGCTTTGATTAACTGTTTTACACAATCGCACACAACCTAATTAAAACTGCATACATATTCTAAGTTAAGATCAGCTAGCACCAAGCTTCTGATCTGATCAAGTTTGACACTTTAGTCAACTGGTTGAAAGACTGACTTTGGAATCTGATTTATTAAAACAGGTTTTTCACACAGGTAAAACTTAGCTTCCGCTGTCGCTTAAACCGATAGATACCGAATCGATCTGCGCCTTGAGCGATTAGTAAGTTAGATATCAGTCCAAATTGATTCACTTGCACTCTAATCAGGCTAACTGCCATCACACCTGATCTGCACAAAAAGTTTTCAGAAGTCTATTCACCCCTCCCCTCTAGACTTCTGCCCTCACAAAACCCGTTCGGGACCTACACCATGTGTATAATTTGCGGCAACAATGGGTCCCAACGTACATTAGACACATATTTAGTGCAAGAATATCAAGTAGTCAACGAGCTGAAAGTGCACATGCTTTCTTCAAAAGGTGTGTGTCAAATAAAAACTCCTTGATAGATTTCATCACTCGATTCAACAATGCTCTTAGAAATCAACGACATAATGAGTTAAAAGCTGATCATGTTGACATAAATGAGCGACCGAAATGCAAGTCATTGTGGCCAATAGAAAGTCAAATGTGCAATTTGTACACAAGGGACAAATTTTTGCACTTCCAAGATGAGATTAATGAAAGTAATGCTTATCGTATTAACCTTGATACTAGTTGTCAAGAGAACGAGGTCTACACTGTTACGAGGATACTTAAAGAAAATAACTCTCGGCCGCGACGTCTTATATACGACAAACAATTGGAAGACATTTCATGTAGTTGCAAAATGTTTGAGTTTGAAGGAATACCATGTAGACACATGCTAGTATATTTTAGAGTCAAACAAGTATTTGAGTTACCCGATAAGTACATTTTGCATAGTGGACAAAAAGTGCAAAGGTGGGAGTAGTAACTGATAAAAGTGGCACGTCTATTAGTGAAGTTGGAGATGTATCCTTAATTGCTCGTCATGGGAGACTGTCTCATATGGCATCACTAGTGGTGGATGATGCATCCTTAACAAATGTTGGCACTGATCTTGTATTGAATGCTCTTGAAAACTTACATATCCAAGTGAAAGAAATTCTTCGTGGTAAACAATTGAACTTGCAAGGTTTGGAGGAAAAAGATGACGAAGAACATCGAAGAATTAATGACCCTTCAAAAGTGAGGGCTAAGGGAAGTGGGAAAAGATTGAAATCGTCAAAGGAAAATAATATTTCCAAGAAAAGATTGTGTCATGGATGTGGGCTTCGTGGACAATCACATGACAAACGCAATTGTCCAAAATTACAAAATAGGTATTCACTACTTTTATTATTTTAACTTGTGTCTTGAATTTTTATATTAAATAATAATGAAAATAACAAAATTTTATTATTTGCATTTTTGTAGATCTACTTTAAGTGATGACCAAAGTAGCTCTGACGATCCTAGTGATGATGTGGATGCTTAATTATATGTTGCAGGTATATGTTTTTATAATTAATTTTTCATCATAAGGTTAATTTTTTATTCAAATAAATTTTGAATTTTTTTTTATTAGGTTTGAATCGTGTTGAATGAGTAAGGACTTTTTTGGATTGAATCTCACCCATACAAGGATGATACTTTTTCTAATTTCTTTACAAATTAGGATTTTTTTTTGTTCTTCTCTTGCTTAATTAGTTAGAATTTATGATTATCTATTTCCAATTTTGTTCGTGGAGAATATGATTAATAATTTTTTTTTAACGGCGATTGTTAATTTTTTTTGGACAAATAATTTGTTTAATGTTCAATATATATAAAGAAATAAAGAATGAAAATATTTTATACTAATAGATCAGCTACATGTTAAAAAAAAAGAAGAAAGACGAACTAGATCAGCTATACGTTAAACTAATTGCACCCTCAATTATTTCTAATGTTTAATGTTCAAAACTCGATACATGTTGGAAAAGCACGATATGTAACTAGATAGAATTAAAGTTAAAAAAAGAGAATTAAATTCCTTAAATACAGAAAAAGAGTTTGGTAAATTAACCGGCAGAAAATTAATTATTATTGAGAAAGAGAAAGATTTGGTTAAAGGAATTGATAAATTTAGATATGTTTGAAATATTTGAGAGATTTTTGGGATCTTAATTTGTTATATTAACATAATATAATTAATAAATATACTAATAATTTAAAATTGGTGATGTGGATTGTCAACTAAGCATTTGGGCTCCATAAGGTGACTACTCGTGGTTTTCATATCAAAACTATATATATATATAAATCAATCTAAATTAAATCAAAGTGAACAAAATAAATATTGATTTGGGAGAAAAACGTGAGTTCGTTTTAGTATGAGCAGTGAGTTTAAAATATTAACAATAAATAATATTGCACATTCTCAAGTTTCAATAATTTAATTGCTCCCGTTGGTTGTGTAGTTAATATTTTATTTATTTTTGAATTTTTTTTAACATTTAATATGTATTATTAATTTATTTTTTTAAAATCGAAACATATATTTGTTGGTAATCATGATGACGTGGTTTCTTAAGTGAAAGAATAGGACATTAGTCAATAACTAACTTGATATAATTTAGGAATAAAAGAACTAAATTAAATATTTTGTATATCTACACAAATCATAAAAAATAAAAACAAAAAATTTTAAGAATATATTTAGTAATAATTGACTTTAGAATTTACATTCCATTCTTTTATAATTTTTTCCTTTTTAATTGATAAAGTATCGAATATACTTTTACGAATATTAAATCCAACAAAATTTTACTCCCTCGCAAAATTTGATAAAGAAGAAAATTTAGCAAAAAAAATGAATAATTTAAAAATAATTTGGCAGTTACTCACGTCAGTTTTATAAACAATATGTTGTTTAGTTTGAATTATTTTGGAACCATTAAATATATACTGATTTTCTTATTTTTTAAAACTAAAATGGGAACAAATTTTTATTGATAATCATGTCTGATGTGGATTTATTAAGTGGAAGAAATGAAGCATTAGTCAATAACTAACTTTTGGGGATGATAATTTTTTTTTTGAAAGAGGATAGATGATGATCAATAACAAAGATAATGAGCAATCATAAATAAGGTTTAAAAAAAGATCAATAATTAAGGTATATCAAATGTAAAAAAGTACGAAAAAAATCATATGAATAATATTTTAAAATGAACAAATTTGATCAGATCTACAGAAGTGACTGGAAACAATTTGTTATATGTGTTTACCAAAAAAAAAAAAAAAGAGAGAGAGAGACGCAACATATAGAAAAGTGAATGATACTTGGACGAGATTTCATACACTGGAGACGTCCCCTGCAAAATTGGTTGGAATGAATTGGTAATAGGTATGGAAAAATAAGGAAGATGTGATTAATTATGAGAGAAGAATGTGAAGAGAGAGATAAGAAACAACCTAAAGTATAATAACCTGCAAAATTGCTTGAAAAAAATTTATAATTGATAAAGAAAATTTGAGGAAGACGTGATCTATGAAAAAAAAGAATGTAGAGAGACAGATAAGAAACAACCGGTAAAGTTTAAAAATTCAAAATTCAATAATTCAAAATTAAAAAAATTAACCGTGATTTCTAAGATTAATTTTAAGTGGATAAATTAAAAATAAAGTTGTGAATTAATGTGGAGTGGAGAAACAATGAATAGTGAAATTTTATTAAGTCACGTGAAATTTAAAAGATTGAGAAATAGATAAATGGGAGATTTTGAACAAAAATTATTTCCCCAATCTTTGATCAATTTCAAATTCAAAATGAATCCGGCTAAGTTTTCCCCTCTCTCTAACACCACCACCACTAGGAAACTTGTACCTCCGCTGCACCCGCCACTGCACCACAATTACTCCCAAATCCCACGTCCATTGCACGGCGACACTGCACCACCACCACCCAGAAAGATCATCGCCGACATACCACCACCTCTACCCCCACTACACCACTGCATCATCACTGCCACCCAGATCCGTTGACGACCACAGTCTCATATCATGGTGAACTCGTTGGTATGAATCTCTCTTCACCATTGCCGTCACCAAAGCCGGCACTCTCGCCAGATGCAGCACCACTTCTAAGGTCCTCTCGATATGTTTCAAATTTTTTTATCTATGGTATTTTGTTCACTAGTGTACCCTTAGGCCAATGCCTCCTCCGACGATTCGCGATGGCCACAGTTTATCTTTGAAAACTACTATTTTTTTGGTAAGGTTTCTTTGTTCTTCTGATGTTTCACTCTGCCAGTTGCACGCTGAAGACAGATCAACTCTCTTCGACGAAGACGAACTCAGATAGAGGCGCCTCCACCACCGATTCTGATAAATTTGTGCAGATAAGTTCTCCAATTTTTGTTGTTGGATTTGAGATATTTTTTTAGATTTGGTAAAGATTAGAACATGGGATTTTGTAGTAATTCTTGAAATTTAAAATTACACAAGGTTCTTATATTCGTGCGTCCATATTAATGGCAGATCAATTCCTCTGTGCCATTTTTTTATGTTCCAGTATTATTCCACCTCCTGAATCTTTAACACATGAACCCAGGGTTATGATGGTTCGTTGGATTTCTTTGCCCATTCCACTTGTCATTAATCTAGACTATAGAACATAGAGTGAAACACCATATTTGCAATAGGTGATATCGTGAGTGTTAATGGTGTTCTTGGCAGTTCTTGGATTTGGGGACTTTTAAGAAGCAAAATGACTTTATTCGAGAATCATTTGGAGGAATAATGAACTGGTGCTGAATATTATTGACTTTGTGATTAAGTATATTGCATTTGTGCAGAAATTGAACTGAACATATTCATGTTTATTAAGGATCATTTTTGGTTCAAGATTGTTTGAACTCTATTAATCTGTTAATATGTGTTCAGAAATATTAATTTGATTGATATTTGGTTTTAATTGATCTTATGTGCAGAAATTGAACTAAATATATTCGTGTATTTTTGTTTGCTTTTTTAGGATTTTTTGGTTCAAGATTATTTAGAACTCAATTAATCTGTTAATATATATTGAAGAATATGTTTGTTGGATTCAAAATATGGGAGAAAATGTATTATAGTCCTTTTGTAGTTAGAATTAAACTTCTAAATAGTGTTTTGATGAAACCTCTATACCAAGGTAGCCTGGTTATTTGAATGAGTGCACGAAAATTGCCAGGAAACAGCAAATACGTTGCGAATTCTGATTCTCAAAAAATAATTCACCTCCATTACAAAAACCCTACGTAAACAATTAAATAGTCTCACAAATCCTAAGCCCATGGGCCAACTAAATAAGGGAAATATAATAAAACAAAACGTGAAACAAATACTGCAAATCTCCTCCCAAATATGCTCTACTTGACCGCCTCTCCTCCTTTCCTTTTATAGACCTTTCCATATCTCTCTTCATCATGCAAACTAGGCAAGTTCTCATCATCTCTCCCCTCTTCGAATCGAACCTTGTCCTCAAGGTTAAGGGCAGGGAACCGTAATCGTAGTTCTTCAACTGCTTCCCAAGTTGCATCCTCACGTCCCAACGACTCCCACTCGATAAGAGCCTCACGGACATATCCCCGCCCTCTCTTCGTCCACCGATACTCTAGGACAACACATGGTTCCAAAACTGGCAGCCCTTCATTTGGAATAAGGAGGGCAGGGCACGGGCGATGTCCCCAATACCAATTCGACGCCTTAGCAAAGATACATGAAACATGGTTGAATCCTCGATTACGGTGGTAGTCCAAATCCATAAGCAACACTTCCATTCTTCTCACTAAACTCCTCCGATGGTCTGTAGTTTGATTAAGCCCCAAAGCGGTCAATAAGAATACTTCTCCTCCCACCGTGTGCGTTCAAGGGCCATTGCTCTTGCTTCCACTTGCTCCGGTGTTACGTACCCAATGCCCTTCAATAAGATTGGTGATCCATCCAACACAAATTGACATGACAATTCGTTGGCGTCGAAGAACATGGGGCTGATCGCCTCGAGCCATGGCATACCGAAGATAACATCTAGATGGGGCATTGGAAGGGCATAAAAAGTCATCTCGAATCGAATACCTTGCACACTCACCGGTACATGTTCGAACCATGTGTTACACGGTATCTTCTGTCCGTTGCCGATGGTTATCTCAAATGGTGACCGTCCCCTTGTCCCCGGTAGTTGCAAGTATGTAGCCAAGTCTACCGATATGAAATTGTGAGTAGCCCCACTATCCACCAGTATGATCACGGGTTGCCTTCCTATCGTGCCGTCGAATTTCAGAGCACGTGGTCTCATCTGCCCGTTCAGCGATGTTAACGACATAGGCGGGTTGCTTTCCTGGGTTTGCTCGTTCCCCTCATACTCATCGTACTTCGGTTTCTCGTCGTAAAGAGGTAATGGGTCGGGATCACTGGTTATCACCACATCGTTGACAATAAGGCTTAACACTTTCGCATTAGGGCACACATGATTCCATGAATATTTCTCGTTACAGGTGAAGCATTGCCCGAGTTGTCTTCGCCTACTAATTTCCTCATTGGAAAGTTGAATCCTACCCCTACCGAAAGCGGGGACTGATGCATTAGGTCGTTGCTGTTGAGATTATACTGGAAAATATGCTTTTACTTTGTATAATCAAACTGAATTTCGGTCTTATTTACTGAAATAAATTGTTTATCATTGATGCTTTAAATATCATCGAATGTTACATATATTTACTGCATAATTGTTCAATAAATAGTACGTGTTACATTGTAGTTAATTTAGTGATACCAGATCACAGAAGATTAAATTAACAGTCCCTTGTAACCAAAAGTACACCATTCACGATCTAGATGGAAATGAACAATCCATCGTGAAAGGTGAAGTGTAAGGCTCAGATTGGCTTGTCTAGACCAAAAGATTACACTAGTGCATGTTTAGTGCATTGAATAGGACCTACAGGAGGACAAATTCTTTAGAACTGAACTATGAAGAATTAGACCTCAGTGGTTCGTTATTTCTTAATCTTCATCCCTTAAATAGGATGGCGTGTGGTTAGTAATTATTGCTTTGACTTATTACGGGTAGAGAATCAACGAGATTCAATACTTTATATTTTGGGCAATATTATTGGTCACATGCGATTGCTAAAATTTAATACGGAGAATCGTGTGCAAGTACGCTTGTTCGATTTGCCCCCTTGGGAGGTTTATAAGTTTTATCATACCAAATCTTGCAAGTGGAACTAGTTTCCGGTATGGATAATAATGTTGAACCGTTCCTTAACCAAGGACAAAAGATATTAATTAATGGAAAGCTATTTCGGTGACTTGAATTAATTAATGGGCTAGATAATCTTAAATACGGGAAATAATAACCGTGAGCCATATTAACAGTAATATGGGTTAAGATGGATAGTGCAATATTAATTATGTAGTGGGATTAATTAATATTTATGGACTTGAATAATATTGTGGCTCAATATTGATAATTCAAGATCCATTGGAAGGTCCAATCTTAATTCTCCTAAAGGCCCCTCAAGTAGCCCATACATAAAGTCCAATAACTGAAAAAAGTGTTTAAAAATAAAATAAATTTTTGTTGCTATTTTTCCTCATTTTTTCGAAAAATATGAATAAAAGGGGAGAAATATTTTCTTTGAATTTTGTTATGGAATGAAGATATGTATTCTTGGAATACAAGATTATCTCATTAAATTTAAGAAATCTCCCACTTGGTTATTTATATGCAGATTTCGAAAATCATAGAAAAAGAAGGGAAATAAAGATTTTCTTGAAAATATATTATGGAAGATATGTATTCTTGGAATACAAGAATATCTCGTAAATTCAAGAAGATCCAAATCTTGGAATCTTTATCCTTAAATTTTCGAAAATACCATAACAAAAGGGAGTTGGGATTTTTGTGGAATATTTTAAATATGGAGAAAAGAATATATTGGATATATTCAAGATTTCTTGAAGATCAAGAAAAAGATTTTCCCATCTTATTCATGCACAAAATTTTGACCAACACCCCTCTATAAATAGGGGATGAATGTTTCATTCCCAAGTACAATTTCATGTGCTGAAAAAATTAGTAAATCCACAAAGGTGGTGCAACAAATTTTATTTTCCTTTTGTTAATTGTTCGCGAGCGTCCTTCCACAGGATTGAAGAGCAAGGACTAGGGAATACTTGGGAAGGCTTTTTGGTGTGTTTTTATCGACGAGACCATTGCCACTCCAAGAGGTTAGTTCACGTAAACCCGTAGCAATTCCACATCGTAGGATTTATGTGAATCGCTTATATGCATGATTTGTTGTTGAATTATTATTTGAATTAATATATGATTAATTCATGCTAGTAATAATTGTTAGAATTAAATTTGTATTTAAATATTCATCCCGATAGATCCGCAATTAATTCCCCAATCGTATCGAGCCTCGGTTTAGACTCTCGAATTTTAAATTGTAATTTAGTTCGTTTTTCATTAAATTTGAAATTGGATAGTAGAATTGCTAGATCTTTTTTTGTGCAGTATCCAATTGTCATGGAATTTAATGTGTTAATTTATGCATGCATATAAATTGTGATTTTTTAATTCGATTCGTTTGAATTGCTTTTGCCTCGGAGAAAATCCACGAGTAGATTAGAATTTGTTTGATTTGATCAATGTAATAGACTAGTCTAGATCTAGGTTTATTTATTTTTTGTAAATAAATTATAACCGGATCGGAAAAAGAGGCGAGATGAAGAATTAAAAGACGGATCCTAAATCGTGCGAAAATAGCGGCGTCCGCGTGAACGCCGTGCGGAGGCACGCACGCGACGCGACGCCGGGTGGGCACGACGGGCGCTGGGCGAGGCCGCTTGCCGAAGACGACGCGGATCACCGAGGCACTCATGAGGCGGCGATCACCGAGGTGCGCTGCGGGGCGAAGGGCGCGCCGAGATCGCGGCGGGCGATAAGTTTACCGCGACCGGCGGGGGATTAAGCGAGGGCGCGACCGGCGAGCATGCGATCACCGAGGCGCTGTAAGGCGGGGCGATTACCGAGGAAGACGGGCGGGCGATGCTGGGCAAGGCAATGCAGCGGCGCGGGCGAGGCAGTCGGGCGAATCCCATCCCCGCCGCCGCCGCCTGCAGAAGTTCTACCGAAAAGACCGAAAGGCGGCGTCGACGTACGCCGACGACGACGACCGGGAGTGCAAGATGTGCACTCTGACCCGCGAGCTGGTCGATGATGTCACTAGACGTGGTGAACCTTTCGAGACGAACGATGAAGGCAAAGAAGATGATTTCTCGAGATCAAGACATGACAAAAATTAACCGTGACAATTGGATATGTGTGCCCAATATGTTTAATTTTTTGTCTTGATGTTTATGCATTATTTTATGCTTATTTAAATTGTGTTTAAATTTGCGATGCATGAGAAAATGGTTTTGAAAAATCCCACTTTCAAAAATTACTAAGTATGCTTAAACAAATAATTGACAATTTTATGGATAATAAAATTGAATTAATTTTGACCTCCATGATTTATTTATTTGTGGATTCTTTTGGAGAAATTCCCCCCACGGGACGGTCAAAAGATAGCTTTCACATGAATAAATTCCAAATGGATGATTGTGGATTATTACTAGTGGCGACGATGACCCTCCCCACGAGGCTCGTTCAAAGCGAAATAATAATTTTGTATTTAATCATGGTTATTACTTAGGTATAAAATTGATATGCATATACTTCCCCGAAGTCCCTGTCAATTTTATATTGGTCAAGTGGGAGCCAACTATTAATCTAGTTATTAAAGGTTTGTAACTGTTCTTGTTTGTAACCTGCTTGAATGTGTTTAAATAATGACCCACCCCACGTGGCTTATTTAAACTGTTTTGAGATGTTGGTTGATGCATGTTCATATTTTTTTGATATTTTAATATGAAACATGTGATCGAACCTTGTGATATATTTGTGCTTATGCATATTATTATTTATTTCAGTTCATCATGTCGCAACCTTTTAATCCACTGTTCAATATACTTAAAGAGAATTTGCTTACTAGTGAAAACTTCGTTGATTTGAGTCGTAAACTTACTATTGTCCTCACTGCACAAAGCCATAACTTGGTTCTCACTACACCTAAACCAGAAAAGCCAAATGATGAGTCAACTAAATCGGTTAAGAAAGAGTATGCTGACTGGGAGCGTTCCAACGAAATGGCAAAGTGTACCATCTTGGCTTCAATGTCAGATGTGTTGCAACACCAACACCAGAACGTTGAGACCGCTGCAGACATCATGACTAGTCTTAAAGCGATGTTTCAACATCAGAACCGTGTGGCTCGTCAGATCACCATGAGGGACTTGCTCTCTATGAAAATGGTGGAGGGAACGCCCGTAAGGGAGCACGTTCTCCAGATGATGGCTCACCTTAACAAACTTGAGGGACTTGGCGCTGAATACGACATCGAGACCCAAATCAATTTCGTGCTCCACTCTCTGCCGAAAAGTTTTGAACAGTTCAGGCTGAACTACCAGATGAACAATCAGAAGTTCTCGATGCCTGATCTATTGCAAGCTTTGGTCTCGGCAGAGGTGATATTGGGGCAAAATAGCCAAGCCTTGGTGGCAAATGGACCTTCTACTTCTTCTAGGCCAAGGGGTGGTAAGAACAAGAAAAAGGACAAAAGCCACAAGCAAGTGAACTCAAGTGTTGCCAAAGGCAAAGAAAAGGTGAAGGGAGGTGGAGGAGTGAGCAAGCCAGCTAAGGGGAGGTGTTTCAAATGCGGTGAAAAAGGACATTGGAGTTCAGCCTGTTCCAAACCCAAAAGGAATGGAAAAAAAGGTAATTCTCACGCACTAGTTGTTGAAACTTGCTTAGAGGCGTATGCCTCCCATTTATGGGTGGTGGATACGGGATCCACTGATCATGTTTGTTTCACTTTATGGGGGTTCAAGCGGACCCGACAACTTAGTGGGAGTGAGATCCTCATCACACTGGGCGATGCTACGAGAGTGGCAGTTGAAGCAGTGAGAGAAGTGCACCTGTCTTTTGAAGACAGAGTTTTAATTTTAAGAGATATTCTTTACGTTCCTAGTTTTAGAAAGAATTTAATTTTGGTTTCTAAACTTTACCTTGATGAATATTTGGTTACTTTTGATAAAATTGTTACCATTTCTCTTTATGATAAATTTATCTGTCATGGAACGTTGTCGAATAATCTCTATACAATTAACTGTGCACAACACTCACGAAATGTATCCTATAACACATCAACTGTTTCCGATAAAAGAAAACATTCATCAGACGTGAACGAGACACTTCTATGGCATCTAAGATTGGGACATATTAATCCAAAGAGGATCCAAAGGTTGGTAGAAGACGGTTCACTGGAGTCTCTCCAAGTTGAACCAATTCCAACCTGCGAATCATGTTTGGAGGGTAAAATGACCAAGAGGGCATTCGAAGCCAAGGGGAATAGAGCCAAAGAAGTGTTAGAAATCGTTCATACAGACGTATGTGGTCCAATGTCAACCAAAGCAAGAGGAGGTTATGAGTATTTCATCACTTTTATTGATGACTACTCAAGGTACGGTTAAATTTTCCTTATGAAGCATAAATCTGAGACCTTTGAGAAATTCAAAGAATTTAAGGCTCAAGCAGAGAATCATAGGGAAAAACGTATCAAGTCTCTACGATCCGATCGTGGAGGCGAGTACCTCAGTGATGAGTTTTTGAACTACTTGTCAGATGAAGGGATTGTATCCCAGCTAACTGCACCCGGAATCCCTCAACAAAACGGGGTTGCAGAGCGAAGAAACAGAACTCTTTTGGAAATGGTTATATCAATGATGAGTTATGCGGATCTTCCCAAGTCGTTCTGGGGTCATGCCTTGAAACAACGACTTACATTCTGAACTTGGTGCCATCCAAATCGGTTCCCAAAACTCCCAAAGAATTGTGGACCGGGCGTAAGCCCAGTTTGAGACACATGAGAATTTGGGGGTGTCTGGCCTACGTGTTGGACAAGGAAACCGGAAAATTGGATTCTCGATCAGAATTAATGTTGTTTATAGGATACCTCGAGGGAACAAAATGGTGTATGTTCTATGGTCCCGAAGATCAAAAGGTGGTAATAAACACCCACTTTAGATTTTTGGAAGAAGACTATATGAACGAAAGAAGACCCAGAAGTGAGATTACCTTAAATGAGCTAAGGGGGCTAACCTCATTTCCAACTGTACAAGATGACATACCAAACGACACACTTTCACAACCGGAACCTCGTCGTAGTGGGAGGGTTGTGAGACAGCCCTAGAGATTCATTGGGATAGGAGAGTCCTCGGACTTGATTCCCGGACAAGACGAATCAGACCCATGGACATATGATGAGGCAATCTAAGACAATGATGCGGTTTCTTGGCAAAAAGCAATGAAAGCCGAAATGGGTTCTATGGATCATAACAGAGTGTGGGAGCTAGTCGAACCACTTAATGGGGTCAAACTCATTGGTTGCAAGTGGGTATACAAGAGAAAAAGAGGACCGGACAGGAAGGTGGAAACCTTCAAGGCAAGGCTTGTGGTTAAAGGTTATACTCAGAAAGAAGGGATCGACTATGAGAAAACTTTTTCACCTGTAGCAATGCTCAAGTCCATCCGAATTCTCTTGTTGATTGCTGCGCATCTCGATTTTGAAAGCTGGCAAATGGATGTCAAGACAGCTTTTCTTAACGGAAGTCTTGATGAAGAAATCTATATGCAACAACCCCAAGGCTTCATTGAAAAGGGCCAAGAACACCTAGTTTGTAAGCTCATGAAGTCCATTTACGGACTCAAACAAGCATCCAGAGCTTGGAACCAATGTTTTGATCATGTTATAAAGTCTTATGGGTTTGATCAAAACGAGTTCGAAAGTTGTGTGTACAAAAAACGTATCGGAACTGCATTGGTATTCGTAGTACAATACTTAGACGACATTCTGCTCATCGAGAACGATGTAAAGGTGTTATCAGACGTAAGGGCATGGCTTTTAAAATAGTTTGATATGAAGGACTTAGGAGAAGCCAGGCACATCCTTGGGATCAAGATCACTCGAGATCGCAAGAAAAGGATGATAGGCTTATCGCGAGCTTCATACATAACACCGCCTTGAAACGATTGACATGCGGATTCCAAGAAAGACTTTACCTTTCGGGGCATGGAATCAATCTATCAAGGAAATGTGCCCTAAGACACAAAAGGAGATAGATGACATGAAAGACATTCCTTATTTCTACCATGGTATGCAATGTTGTGCACGACCGAATATCTGCTTTAGTCGTTGGCATGGTGGGGAGATATCAAAGTAACCCGGAAAGAACATTGGGTTGATTAAAAACATTATGAAGTATCTTCTCGAGATAGAATGTTGATTTATCGGGATAGTATAATCCCCATTGGCTACACGGACTTGCCCAATCGACTTAGATTCTAGAAAATCTACCTCCCGGTATGTTTTGCATGGGGGAGGAATGACATGGAGAAGCGTTAAGCGTAAATGCAAATTCAAGGATTCTACCATGGAAGCCCACAAGGGCAAAAAAAACACATTTGGCTCAAGAACTTTCTAGTGGACTTGGATGTAGTTCGAATTTGCCCAAAACAATCAACATTTATTGTGACAATGCTTGAAGATTACAAATTCAAGCAAAGAGCCCACAAGGCCAGACAAACACATTGAAAGGAAATACCATCTTACAAAATCGTTAAGAGAAGAGATATATAGAGGTGGCAAAGATCGCGTCAAAAACCATTCGAGATCCATTCACAAAGGTGTGGATACATTCGAGACATGTGGAAGGAATGAGTGTCAAGACCGCTTTGCTTTTGAGTATAAGTGGGAGACATTATTAGGTTCGTGTAGGTGACATTATATGTCACGTATTAGGAACTACACGAGACATGTTGTAGTATACTTAAAAGCAGACTTTGAGTATAAGTGGGAGATTGTTGGGATTATACTGGAAAGTATGCTTTTACTTTGTATAATCAAACTAAATTTCGGTCTTATTTACTGAAATAAATTGTTTATCACTGATGCTTTAAATATCATCGAATGTTACATATATTTACTGCATAACTGTTCAATAAATATTATGTGTTACATTGTAGTTAATTTAGTGATACTAGATCACATAAGATTAAATTAACAGTCCCTTGTAGATTACCACGTGATGTTCTCAGTTGTTCTTCTTTCCTCGTGGCGAGTTCGATCGCCTCTTGTAGATTCCGAGGTTTCAACATTTTCAATTCCGTTGCCAACTCCAGTTTCAACCCTGCCATGAAGGTTCCGAGTAGCGCACTTGGTGGCCAATTTAGCACCCTACTCATTGTCTTCTCAAACTCTCTTAAATAGTCGCAAAATTCGCCAACTTGCTTAATATGACTCATTGCTTTTTTTGCGTCTTCATGCTGGGCCGTTCCAAATCGGCTCAGTAATCCCTTCCTAAATTCATACCAGTCTGGCTCTTGTCCCCCATTAATTTACTCAAACCAATGCCACCACTGTCGAGCTTCTCCATCCAAGTAAAATGAAGCGATCTGGACACAATCTCTCATCCGAGTGCCTTGCCATTCGAAATACTGCTCCGCTAGGTCTACCCAGTTAAGCGCGTCTTCTCCCGTGAATTTTGGGAAGTCAATTCGTGGTCCCTTCGGTCGATGGTCGCGAACCACCTCAGTACGTCGGCTAAACACTGACTCTTTCTCCGTTTCTTCTATCTCAGTACCCGACTCCTCTCCCTTCTTCGTTCTCAGACTCTGACCCGTCCTGATGGAACGGACCCGGGTTATCAAACCCGTTCCCCTTCCCAAAGGGATTCTCTCTCTCTTCCCTTAGTGGTGATGATGGGTTCGCGATTTACATTTCTGAACTTACCTATCCGGGTTGTCCTCGGTTTTGTCCCTCGCGCCCGCGCCCGATCGGTATTCAATTCTTCCCTCCGTGTTATAAACGCACGTTGTTGTCTCGGCGTTGGAGGCACCTCGACCTGAGTCCTGTCCCCGGTAAGCGTGGCGTCTGTCTAAGCATACTTTGCCCTCGAGCGTAGCCCGTTGCGGCGCTTAGATCGCGCATAAGCGTGGTTCGATTCTTTCGTTATGGAGTTCTCGAGCTTCAAATCTCTCTTTGTTAGTCACCATGGTCGTGGAAGTGTGATACTCACGGCCACCCTCTCGAGGCCAATTGATGAAACCTCTATCTGAGAGGTAGCACAGTTATTCGAATGAGTGCACAAAAATTGCCAGGAAATAGCAAATACACTGCGAATTCTGATTCTCAAAAAATAATTCACCTCCATTACAAAAACCCTACGTAAACAATTAAATAGTCTCACAAATCCTAAGCCCATGGGCCAACTAAATAAGGGAAATATAATAAAACAAAGCGTGAAACAGATACTGCAAATCTCCTCCCAAATCTGCTCTACTTGACCGCCTCTCCTCCTTTCCTTTTATACACCTTTCCATATCTCTCTTCATCATGCAAACTAGGCAAGTTCTCATCATGTTTGTAGTTTTTAGATATATGCACTACCAAATTGTAGCTAATAGTTAATTACTCATTATCATAAATAGTAAGTTTTATATTATATATATATATATATATATATATATATATATATATATGCACACGACTTTGATGTGGGACCTTGCTGTGAAATATTTCACCGTGAAAATATTAGTTAAAATAGAAAGAAGTTGAACATTTGTGGATCTTGTGTGGGTTGAACTAGGTCAATCGGATTTTTTTTTAAATTCTCACAAAGGCAAAACAAGCAATTAGCTCCCACAATGTGTTACTATAAAGATAAGAATGTGTTACTTTAAGGGAAATTACGTGTTATTAAGTGAAGATGAAGAAAAAAAGATATTTTTACTAATTCAATGGTGTAATTTGATTATTTAGGCTTTTACTTACGACAATTGGTCACAAATCAGCAGGAAAAGCAGATAAAAAACAGAGGGGGAAGTAAATGAAAATAGAGGGAGTGTCGTTATGTTCGTACAGTAACACACATTTCTCTTCACAGTAACGCATTTGACCATAGAGTAAAATAATTTTCAATACTTTACACACATATATGTGTACTGAAAAACAAGTATGAGTTATTTTTCATTGAGGTAACACATACATATACTTACAGTAACACATGTTTGCCCTTATAATAACATAGATCTCGGAGTGAGTTCTGTTGTTTAGCCTTTGCACGAGTTTTATAGAAAAATGTGTTTGACCCAATTCGACCCGCACAGATTCCGTGAATTTTTACCTCACTGTTTATGCGCTTCTCTCCGTGATCCACGGGTCATGTTCCAAGGATCATTCCTTGCAGTAACACATACATGTAGTCAAAGTAACACATGTTTGTCTTTATAGTAACACAGATCTCGGAGCGAATTTTGATGTTCTGATTTTGCGCGAATTTTTAAGAAATATCTGTTCGACCCGGTTCGACCCTCACAAAATTCACAAATTTTTCGCTCCATGTTAATTCTGACCCGTAGGTCATATTTCACGAATCGTAGATCCGTAAAATATTATAAAAGTTTGCCAGTTTGATATGGAGCTCTAGGCTCCGTATAGAACCAAATTGGTGATGTGACATACACACATTATTATAGTTTACTTATTCACAAACTTTCCCGTAAAATTTGTTCATAATATGAAACCCATACCGTTACACTTATAAACTGATACCACTACTCTTATAAATTAGTACCTATAACATTTGACACTATGATCTCAATTTATAAGTGTAATGATATCAGTTAATAAGTGTAGTGACATTAATTTGTAAGCCTAGTGGTATAAATTTTATACTATGAACAAATTTTACCAAATAGTAGAGACATGTTCGTACTTGTTTATTAATTTAAATTAATCAAAATAAAGATCTAAAAAATTTTGATAAGTCATTTAACATCATATCCCACAAAATATGGAACAATCTCACATCACTACCTTTCTTTTTTCTAATTTTTTATTTCTCTCCCATTTACAAATTCTGCCATCTCCATTTTCTTCTTTTTAACTTTCAAATATCCTGTCAATTCTTTTCAACTCAAATATTGATATCGTTTACTAAACCTTGCAAATCGTTTAAAAATATTTCATATGAGAATTGCTTGAATCAAAATCATTTTTCTCCAATATTTCTTCATCCTCTCATATGTTTTCAAGTAGGAATTTTCTTTTATTTCTCCCATCGTGTCACGACAAGTTTCAAGAAAATAACAAGATAAGAGAAAATTTTAACAAACAATTCAATATAAAAAGATATAAAAAATTGATTTTTCCCTTTATTAACATCATGAGAAATACTTAAACTGTTAATTTTCAGTGAGAAATCAAGAAATATATCATTGATTTTAAATATATATATTATATATACCCGAGTAAACATGGGTAGTAATATCATTGATTTTTGTGCAAGATGCTGATTTTATAGTCTAATTTTGTAGTCTATAGAATCTCTAGGATGTCGATCTCTTTTTCAAGTCCTCATTGTTTCATTGTTAAATATTTGATTGAGCCTCCGAAATTTTTATATGACCTTCTCAACAATTCTTGTTTTTGTGGTTTGAATTAATTTACTCTCCGTGAAAGAATGACGTTATATATTAATAAAATCTATAATTTCAGTTTTTTAATGATAAATCATATATAAGTCAAGTGTGGATAGCTCAAGTGGTTAGAGCTCCATCACCTGAGACCTTGAGATTTCGAGTTCGAGACACGGAGAGGGAATATTATTCCCTCTTTTGGTGGTCCATCTCTTGTGGGGTGGTGGTCCCCCAGTTGTTGGGTTCTTGATTTCGGTTGCGATATATTCTGAAAGTTGAGGTTTTCCCATGGTCTTCCTCTTGTGGTGATTGTGGTTCCTGCTTCACAAAGAATTAAATGATGTTGTCAATGTGTTGATGGTAGGTAATTATTGTAATTTATGTTATATTATAATTGATTGTATTTAAAAAAAAAGAAAAAGATAAATCATATATATGAAATAATTCAATAACAAAATCATTATCTATATATAATAAATCATATGACGCTACAATTTAATAACATTCAAGCTACACTATATAATATTAACTTGTTGTATCAAGTAGAATTAATTTGAGATTAACTTATCATAATAAAAAATCTGTGTTAATGCATGCGTGGATAATTAGACATTAGAGTTAGTCAACATTGAAATGACCACCAAAAAAAAAAAAAAAAAAAAAAAGGTTCTGAATATATAATCGACTAAATAAAAACATTTTTCAAATAGGTATGCAGTTGAAAGAAGGATCTTCATTCTGGAAACACAATTCTTTTGTTTTAATTATGCCTCAAACTATAACAATGTAAAATGAGACACAAAAACACAAACAGGAAACTTGAATCTCTTTAATTATCAAACAATTTACACTATACACATAGCATATACTCTTTTAAAGTTCAAATCAAATTGAGCAATATTTTCAAGTGTAAATGAGTTAAAGATAGTAATACCATAAATAACAAGATTAAACATAAATATTTCATTTATTTATTAGTTTATAGAAAACTCATAACCAGCTCACTTGAAACATATAACATGCAATAACGAAAGCAGACATACTAGGTACTGAAATTTTGAAGTAACCATTTCTCAAACTTAATCAAAATTGGCAGCAACTCTATCCATGATATTGGCAACCACATTCTTGGATTCCTTGAGCAATTCAATGCTCTTCTTCAGCTTCTTCCGCTTCTCAGAAATGGAAGGCGACTCCTCCAGCATCCGCTCCAGCCCGTTTCCCTGAGGCCCGATCAACTCGGAAATAATCTCCCCCTGCATCTCCTTACTCACCAGCTTCTGAATGCTGAAAAGCAAGTGCAAAGCCATGTTATCCACCATTCTCCGAAGCACAATCTCCCAATACGCCGTCATCCTCATCTTCAAATCGAACGCCTCTTGCACAACACTAGAGTTTGCACCAAACAAATGAGAAATGTTAACTTCTCCAAATCTAGAAGTTGTTGCATTACTAAACATGCCTTGGATTCGTTTCATGAACTCTACTTGCTCGGACATGAGCTTGTTCCACGAAGCTGTGTAGTCGGGGTTACACGTGTAATCCGTGAGCATCTCCATTTCAACGACGTCCTTTGTCCAATCGAACGACTGCTGCTTCTTCTTCGCGATTAGGTTCTGAGCAGCTCGTCTCGTGCACGACACGAGCTGTGGGTAGTTATCGCAGTACTGCAACAGAACACGAACCACCACGTGCTCGATATAGCTCCACACCTTCTCTACACAGCCATATGGTACCGCGGAAACGGCCTTCACTTTCGTTTGAAGCAGAGTAAGGAAAGCAGCCTTAGGCAGAAAATTAGGGAGCCCTATCTCTTTACTTTCTTCCAAAACCTTCATCTCTTCGTCCAAAAACTTATTCTTCATACCGTACTCATCCGATTTCACAGACTGCAATTCTTCGGAGAATTTATTCAGCATTTCAGCCAATCTAGCAGTACAATGCATATCAGCCGCATCACGGAATTCATCAAACTCCCCCTGTAAAAGAATTTTTCTCAATGACTCTTTCGCAGCGCCAAGAATCAGCATAAACGTTGTCATTGCCTCAGCCATTGAAGTCAAATGCTTGGGCATCTTATTCAATTCTTCGACATTTCCATTCAGCTTCTCGTTAATCTTGCGAACAATATCCGGCAAACATCTGGCGATAATCGTGGCCTGGATCTTCATCAGCCTCTCTGCCAAAACAGGGACACCAACAATGGATTTGCTTATCTTGGAGAGATGGGGATGAGTCTCAAAGAGGCTCGCTTCCTGCAATCGAGCCTCCTCGTACGACTCATCCCCGATTCTGTTTCTGACGCAGACGTACCCGAGCCCAATGTTGACGTCATCCGCGGTTACCTTCTCCAGTAGCCCTTCCGGAGATTTATCAGCTTTGGTGACGACAGCCAGAGTCCTCTGCCCCGATTTATCGACACGCTGAGACATCCTGATGGACTCACAAGTCGAGAAATCTACGCCTGCTGATAAAACATTCAAGATTATACTCTCGTCGGGTGTGATGTACTCCATTATGGTCCCGGAAATCTGCTCGTAGATGTCGTCAGGCTGGCCGTGAACGGGGACTCGAGTAATTCCGGGCAAATCAACCATGGTAAGATCCGGGACGCCGTTCTTTTTCACTATCAAAGTCAGGGGAGTGTTTGAAATCCCTTCCCTTTTCCGGCTATCTCTTCAGTAGCTGAGCTGATGGAATCGGCGATGTGTAGCTCATCAGTTGGAACGACTTTTCCGGCGTACTCCAAGAAAAGCTCTGTTTCTTGGTTGGGGTGATTTTGGAGCCTCATGATGAGTGGGACTCTGGTGCAGATGCCCTGCCCTCTGGGGAGGCTGATTCCGGCCAGGGACTCAAGCACGCTCGATTTGCCCGAAGATTGGTCTCCAACGACCACGATGGTGGGGAGCTGGATGCCTTCCTGCATGATCTTGAGGTGGCGCAGCCTGTCCACGGTGTCGAGCAGGGGGCGGATGCGGTCGTTGTAGGAAGACACGATTGGGGCAGCTGCAGCATCTTCTTCGCCCGAGACGACCAGAGCCGAACTCAGTTCATGTTCATTAGTGATAACCATGTTTGTGCAGATGTAAGCAAGAGAAAAAGTGTTGGCAATGAAGAATGGTGAGTGGAAGATGTATTTATAAATGTTGGTAACTTTCCAGATAATTAATTCCGTTGAAGAATTCACAAGGCGTCGAGATATGAAAGGAGTGTGGCATAACTTTCACTTGATTGTGGTATTAAAAGCTTCCAAGCCTTTCAGGTCTCAAGGTATACGTGTATTTATGATCAAGGTAAATTGAAGAGTCAAAAAATTTTATCCTCCATTATGGTAACTTAAATTCCCAGCTCAATCATTATGATATGAGAAGTTTTTTTTTTTTTTGAAAGGTAAAAATGAAATATTATTAAACGAGCACAAGGGGTACTCGCAACCCAATGGTACAACAGTTACAAAGCCGACGGAAGGCACTCAAGGGGATTAACATCCCAAATAATAAGGAACCGAAAAAGAGATTGGATAGTGAGATTTAATCCACTTCCAAGAACAAAACTTAATCCCATCAATCAACTAGTCCAAAGTGTACGGACTATATTTGTAAATGAGACAATTACGAAACCTTCCAAATCTTCCAAATAGTAACCTGCCAAATTAGCCCAAGGATTTTCCGACAAACCGTGCCTCTTGCTGACTCAACAAAGTCACAATAATGGGTACAAGCACTTGAAGAGAAGAGTAACGGTTTGTTAAGCCAATAGGATAAAGCTTGCCAAACGAGAAGCGCCATTGGACATGAAAAGAATAAATGGCTTGATGTCTCAGGAGGGCCAAAGCATAACGAACAGGTCCCCAACCCCACCCCATCTGAAATTCCACGAATAAGAAGGTTGTCCTTGGTAGGTATTCTTCCACGGATCACTCTCCAGGCAAACGATGAGACTTTTGATGGGATAGCTTTCCACCATAACTTCTGCCAAGAGAATGGATTCAACTCAATTTCAGTCGAAGCCTTAACAATGGCATCGTACATCCCTCTAGTCTGAAAGGAATCGCTTTTCGAGCATCTCCAATTCACAGCATCCTCCACGTTCTGCTTAACTCTGTACCTGCAAATCAACTGCCACAAGTCCACCAACTCAAAGAAATGATTATTAGTAAATTCACCATCCCAAGCAAACAACCACGACTCCCTCCTACAATCCCACACACTACTCACCAACTCGTATTTTTGAGAAGACAACTAAAACAGACATGGATACCTAACCGACAACCGACCACACCCCTCCACCCAAGGGTCAACCAAAAATCTAGTCCTATTCCCATTCCCCAAGGAAAAATAGAACTCACCCCTAAAAATACCTCCCGTCCTATTCCACCATAATTCATGCAAATCTTTCCACCACAAAGACCACTTTTTACGGATAGCACTCCCCTCTGACACCCACCCCAATGACTCGTACCTAGACTCGATAACCCTGACCCACAACGATTTCTCACCAGATATCCACCTCCACAGCCACTTACACAATAACGCATTATTAATATCTTCACATCCCTCACCCCACCCCCCCCCCCCGCCTTATTCTGACAAATCAAACTCCATCTCACCCATGCAATTTTACGACTAGCCCCTTTTACCCCCCACATAAAATCCCTTTGAATTTTGATAATGGCTTTAATGATACACTCAGGGGCTTTGAAAAAAGAGAAATAGTACACTGGTAGAGCCGATAGAACCGAATTTACGAGCACAAGTCTACCTCCAAAAGATAGGTATCGTTTTTCCCAACCTGAAAGTTTTCGACGGAATCTGTCCACTAAAGGTTTCCACACATCCAATTTTTGAAATTAGCACCAATTGGCAGCCCAATATACGTAAAAGGAAACTTACCAACTTTACACTGAAGAAAGTTGGCAAGCACCTCCACCTGTTGACTTCCGATTTGCACCCCATGAATCGAACTCTTATGGAAATTTACCCTCAGACCTGAAGCGATTTCAAACAGTCGAAGTACCCCCTCAAACATTTAGCATTCGTCACAGAGGCTTTCCCCAACAAGACCGTGTCATCCGCAAATTGGACATGACTTAGAACCACCCTGTTTTTCCCAATCTCCACACCTTCAAATTCTCTTGTTTCAACAACTCTTCTCATTAAGCAACTTAACCCTTTGGCGGCAATCAGGAACAAAAAAACTGATAAAGGATCCCCCTGCCTAATCCCTCTCTGCAGATTGAATTCCCTCGAAGGACTTCCGTTGACTAGAACTGACATCGAGGCAGACGAGACACACCCTCTGATCCACTTACGCCACTTCCAGTGGAAATTCATACCTCTCATCATGTCATCAATGAACTCCCATAGGATTGAGTCGTATGCTTTCTCAAAGTCTACCTTAAAAATGAATCTCTACTTCTTCTCCTTCTTCAGGTAGTCCACAAATTCATTAAGGACCAGGATGTTGTCCAGAATCTGCTTCTTACCTACAAAAGCCGACTGATTCTCGGATATCACAGAATCCACCACCTTTGCCAATCTATTGGCTAACACCTTAGCCACAATTTTGTATAGGCATCCGATAAGCGAGATCGGTCGGAAATCGGTCAAACTGCTGGCGTCCATCTTTTTCGGGAAAAGGGTGACAAAAGATGGGTTGCCCCCCTTAACAATCTTACCATTAATGTGGAAATCCTCCATGCACATCATTATATCTTTCTTCATAATCGACCACATTTTCTTGATGAACTTAAAGGAGAAGCCATCAGGACCCGGACTCTTGTTTTCCCCACAACTCCAGACCGCGAACTTGACTTCTTCTTCAAGGAATGGTTCCACAAGAAATCGGTTGTCGATATCAGACACCTTTTTAGATCAGCCCAGATAGTGATAGAAACCCATTGTGCCGTCTATCTTATTTGTGCGTCCTCGGTTATTGTTGCATTTGTGAAAAAAAGAGGAATTTGCATCGCCCTCCCGAATCCACTGAACCCTGACCTTTTGGAATCTATAACTATTCTTCACCTTCTTTAATTGCCACATTCTAGCCCGTGCCTCTTTCATTTCAATGCATTCGGCTTCCGAAAGGTCTCGAACTTCCTGAAGGTGATCCAGGTCATCAAACACTTTATTCGCCTCTGAAATCCTCTTTTCGATATCCCCAAACTTTTCCAGACTCCAAGATATTATATCCCCTTTGAGGAGTTTCAAGAAGTTACATTTCTTTGATCATATTGTTATTCATGTCTGATGTATTTATAATAGAAGATGAAATGATATAACGCAGAAGAGTGGGTCTCTTGTGCACCAAGTGCACCAATTCAAATTGGTGCACTCTAAACCATAACCCTTAAATAGTGAACCCTAAATTACATATGAACCATTTGGGCTGAGTGAACCATGAACCACTTGGGCCGAGTGAACCATGAACCACTCGGGCCGGGTTTCGGGTCGAGTTAGGTATTTAAAAAAAAAAAAAAAAAAAAACTGAAATTAAAGTTAAAACAAAATCGAAACTGAAAAAAGAAAAAAAAAGTTATAACCCAAATTTAAATAAATTGGGTAGGATAGGGGTGAGTGCACGGATTCTAAATCCGTGCACCTGGTGTATTTGAGACCTTGCCAACGCAGAAACACTACTTGTTTCATCAAAACACTGAACTTACTTTTTTGCAGCGTTAATAATAATGCCAAACGACGCAGAAAGGGGAAAAAGAAACTGCACTGCTTAGGTTATGTACAAGTTAATAAAATCATGTTAATTAACAAAGCTGCAATTATAGCACTTTGGACGCGGGATTATACGTGGAGGCAGCAACGTAAATCTGATTTTTTAGTTTCTAAGGGTGTATTTGCAAATACAAATAATTATGTCTAAAATTAATTATTTTTAAAAGCAGTGAGAATGAGCTTTTGGAAATAAGTGATCCCCCATTCCACAGCTTTTGAAAATAAGTAACATAAACAACCAAATAAGCAATACAATACAACACAGCCTTCAACAAGCAACCAACAGCTATTAAAAGCAAGCTATCATTCGTTCAATTTCATAGCATCAAGTGAACCAAACAGAGTATTTTTCTGAAGATTTATAAAGGATGCAAACAGAAAGTCCATTATAATTCATACTTCCAAAGCATACTTCATAAGTTCACAGATACGGTTCCTAGTACAAGAATTAGAATAAAGGGAAATCAAAATTCTTAGAAAATCTAAAAAGCCATTGTCCCTAACTTTTATTAATTGTCATTCTGAAGCACAAAAGTACTGAAATTTGTCTCCTCTGGAAATTTACAGATAAAATTTCATCTGAAGTACTAACAAGCAACCATTTAATATACACCTTACTCCCGATGTTTCTTCCATATATAATTTTGGCGTCTACAATATGTTTTTCAATCTTTATTGTGATCAATCTCGTTCCATTGCACAACCCAAACTTTTGATTAATGTTTCTTAAAAGCATTATCATAATACCTATCTTTAGAACCAAACTGTGATTAGGTAATCCGAAACAATTAATATAATTCAAATAATCAATGGAGTACTATTCTTCATTTTTGTCAGATCTATCTTTCTCACAGGAAACCAAGTTTTATTGTAACCAATCTTGTTCAGTTGCATGACCCAGACTTTTCATCAATATTTCTTAAAAGCATCATCGGAACACCTATCTTTAGAACTAAAATGTGATTAGGTAATCTGGAACACTTAATAGAATTCAAATAATCAACTAAGTAGAATTCTTCATTTTTTCCAGACCTGCTTTCCCCATCGGTAACCATATCACTGTTGGGGTTATACTGAAAAGTATGCTTTTACTTTGTATAATCAAACTGAAGTTTCTTATTTATTTACTGAAATAAATTATTTAATCACTGCTGCATTAAATATGAATGAATGTTATATATGCTTATTGCAAACCCGTTCAATAAGACAGTACGTATTACGTTGTAGTTAATTTGGTGATACCCGATCACTGAAGATCAAATTAACAGCCCTCGTAATTAAGTAAAAATTCAAAAACCCAGATAAAAATGAACGAACCATCATGAACGGTTGAAGTGTGAGACCCAGATTGGCCTGTCTTGACCAAGGGATCGCACTAGCGCATTTAGGTGCGCTGAATGAGGACCTACAGGAGAACAAATTCTTCGGTACTGAATATACAAGAATTAGACCTCAGTGGTGCGTTGTTTCTTAATCTCCGTCACTTAAATAGGATCGTGTGAAATTAATAACTATTGCTTTGACTTATGATGGGAAGAGAGTCAATACGATTCGATATCTTATATCTTGGACAATATTATTAATTACATGACGATTACTGACATTTAATACGGAGAATTGCGTGCAAGTATGTCTTGTTTGATTTGTCCCCTTGGTGGGCTCATATCTTTTATCATACCAAATCTTGCAAGTGGAAATTTATTTCCGTCATGGATAATAATGTTGAATTGTCTTTACTCCAAGGACAAAGATATTAATTAATATAAAGCTTGTTCAGTGGCTTAATTAATTAATGGACTAAGATAATCTTAAACGCGGGAAATAATGACCGGGAACCATGTTACATGTGAAATCGTAATATGAGTTAAGATGGATAGTTCAATATTAATTTTATAGTGGAGTAAATTAATATTAATGGACTTGAATAATATTTGGCCCAAAATATTATAGCTTCATAGTCCATTGGAGGTCCAATCTTAACTCTACTAAAGGCCCCCGAAATAGCCCAAAATAAAGTCCAATTAATGAGAGAGAAGAAAATATTCTTGCTATATTTCCAAGTAGTAATTTTCAAAAATTATGTAAATAAAAGGAAGAAAAGATTGTCTTGATTTTCTTGTAGATATTTTATGGAAAGAGATAATTATCATCTCATAAATTCAAGAAATCAAATCTTGACTCCTTATATTTTGTTAATTTCGAAAATATCAAGGTAGAAGAGCGAAGGAGATTTTTATGAAAAATTTAATTAAGGAGAAAAGAATATAGGAGATATATTCAAGATTTCTTGGAGACCAAGAAAAGATTTTCTTCCTTATTTTTCCAACCCCTATTTTTCGTCCCCCTCCTCCCTATATATAGCGGATGAGCTCTTCATTCCCAAGTGCAATTTCATGTGTTGGAAATATTAGAAATCCACAAAGGTGGTAGCAAAATATTTAATTTCTCTCCCATTAAAATCGTTCGTTGAAATCTTCCCACCGGATAACGTTCGTGGACTTCGGGGATATATTTGGGAAGACTCTTGGGTTGATTCATCCTTTTGATTCTTCAAGAGGTTAGTAATCCTGTAACTCCTAATTCCGCATGTTTAGGATTTACGTGAATTATGTGTACGCATGTTGTTTATTATTATGTTGAATTAATTTAGAATTAATTCATGCTAGTAATTAACTGTTTAATTTAAATATGTATTTAAATAATCACCTCGAATAGATCCGGACACCCCGATTTCCCCAACAACTGGTATTAGAGCTCAGGTTTCGAGCTCTGATTTTTTAAATTGTTATTTAAACTGTTGGACATTAAA
The DNA here is from genome assembly GCA_037126765.1 of Stenogyne calaminthoides. Classification (NCBI taxonomy): domain Eukaryota; kingdom Viridiplantae; phylum Streptophyta; class Magnoliopsida; order Lamiales; family Lamiaceae; genus Stenogyne; species Stenogyne calaminthoides. The sequence goes on along the minus strand of JBBCBC010000023.1, from coordinate 24,987,609 downwards.
TTGAAATTGGATAGTAGAATTGCTAGATCTACTTTGCAGGTATCCAATTGTCATGGTATTTAATGTGTTTTTATCATGCGTATGAATGAATGATTTTTAATTCGACTCGTTCGGATTTATTTTTCTCGTGAGAAAATCCACGAGTAGATTAGGCTATTTGATTTGTTCAATGTAATAGACTAGTCTAGATTTAAGGTATTTATTTTTGTTAAATAAATTGTAACCTGATCAAAGACAGAGACGAGTTAAAGACGGATCCGGAACCATACGTGGGCAACGTGCGCCGCGCGAAACGTGCCAAGGGAGGCATGCGCGTGGCGTGGACGACGCCACATGAACGGGCCAAGGCGCTAGGCGCCAAGACGCGACGTCTCCCAGGCAACGATGAAAAAGGTGCCGAGGCGCCGCGATAAGCGCGACGGGCGACGCGGCGCCCCTAAGCGCTGGCGCGGCGCCCGCCAAGCGGCCGGCCGGATGCGGGCGGGCATCCCGGCTACGAGCTGCTTGGCGTGGCGTTTCAAGACGGAGTTCTTTTCGAGACGAACGAGTGGGAGAAATTCAAGACGGCGTTTCTTCAAAATCAAGTCAAGGAAAATCAAACCATGACAGTTGGATAATTTGTGCCCAATGTGTTTATTTTTTGTTTTGCTTGATTTATTACTGTTGTATTTTCTTGTGCTTTATTTAAGTTGTTTAAATGTGTTTGCATGAGAATTGTCCAACGAAAAATCTCAAATTCAAAAATTACTAAGCATGTTTAATAATTAATTTGTTTTGACACAAATTAATTTTGACCTCCATGATTTATTTATTTGTGAAATATTTTGGAGAAATTCCCCTACGGTACGGTCAAAAGATAGCTTTTACATGAATAAATTCCCAAAAGGATGATTGTGAATTATTATTAGTGGCGACGATGACCCTCCCACGAGGCTCGATCAAAGTGAAGTAATAATTTTGTATTTAATCATGGTTATTACTTAGGTATAAAATTGATATTTATATACTTCTCCGAAGTCCCTGTCAATTTTATATTGGTCAAGTGGGAGCCGACTATTAACTTTTAATTAAAGGTTTGTTAATGTTCTTGTTTGTAACTTGCTTGAATGTGATTTAAATGATGACCCTCCCACGAGGCTCATTTAAATCTGTTTTGAGATGTTGGTTGATGCATGTTCATATTTTTTTTGAGATTTTAATATGAATCATGTGATCGAATTATGTGATTTAATTTTGTGTTGATCTGGATATTGATACAAAATATATGTTTATTTCAGTTCATCATGTCGCAACCTTTTAATCCACTGTTCAATATACTGAAAGATAACCTCCTCACTGGAGAAAACTTTGTTGATTGGTATCGAAAACTCACTATTGTCCTCACTGCACAAAGCCATAACTGGGTTCTTACTACACCCAAACCAGAAAAGCCATCTGACGAGTCAACCAAAGCGGTTAAGAAAGAATATGATAACTGGGAGCGTTCTAACGAAATGGCGAAGTGTACCATCTGCGCTTCAATGTCAGATGTGTTGCAACATCAACACCAAAACGTTGAGACCGCTAAGAAAATCATGGTCAATCTTAAAGCGATATTTCAACATCAGAACCATGTGGCTCGATAGATCACCACGAGGGGATATGCTCTCTATGAAAATGGTGGAGGGAACACCCGTAAGGGAACATGTTCTCCAGATGATGGCTCACCTCAACAAACTCGAGGTGCTTGGAGCTGAATATGACATCGAGACCAAAATTGATTTCATACTCCATTCCCTGCCCAAGAGCTTTGAACAGTTCATGCTGAATTATCAAATGAATAATCAAAAGTTCACTTTGCCTGATTTGTTGCAAGCTCTTGTCTCGGCTGAAGGAATTTTAGGAGAGAGAAGTCAAGCCTTAGCGGCAGTTGGGCCGTCCTCCTCTTCTAGGCCAAAGGGAGGCAAGAGGAAGAGGAAGCCCAAGAGCGAAAGCCAAGCTAACTCGAGTGTTGCCAAAGACAAAGGAAAGGTGAAGAGGGATGGTGGAGCAAAGAATCCGGCTAAGGGGAAGTGCTTCAACTGCGGTGAAAAGGGACATTGGAGGTCGGCCTGTTCCAAACCCAAAAGGAATGGAAAGAAAGGTAATTCACACTCACTAGTAGTTGAAACTTGTTTGGTGGAGTATGCTACCCATTCGTGGGTATTGGATACGGGATCCACTGATCATGTATGTTTTACATTGTAGGGTTTCAAGCAAACCCGACGACTAAGTGAGAGTGAGATCCACATCACGCTAGGCGATGCTACGAGAGTGGCAACTGAAGCAGTGGGAGAAGTGCACCTGTCCTTTGGAGACAAGACGTTAATTTTAAGAGATGTTCTTTATGTTTCTGTTTTTTGGAAAAGCCTTATTTCTATTCTAAACTGTTTATCGATGGATATTATGTTCATTTTAATAAAGATGTTACTGTTTTTCGTAACGATGTGATTATCTGTCGTGGAACTTTGAGGAACAATCTCTATATTATTAACTGTGTACATCACTCACAAAATGTATCCTATAACACATCTACTATTTCTTGTAAACAAAAGTTCTCGGCTAATGTGAACGAGACACTTTTTTGGCACCTAAGATTAGGTCATATTAACCCGAAAATGATTCAAAGGTTGGTGAAAGATGGTTCTTTGGGGTCTCTCCAAATTGAGTCATTTCTGACTTGCGAATCGTGCTTAGAAGGTAAAATGACCAAGAGGGCATTTGGAGCCAAGGGGCTTAGAGCTAAAGAAGTGTTAGAAATCGTTCACACCGATGTGTGTGGTCCAATGCAAATCAAAGCTAGAGGTGCCTACGAGTATTTCGTTACTTTTATCGATGATTACTCACGCTACGGATACATTTTCCTAATGAAGCATAAATCTGAGACCTTTGATAAATTCAAAGAATTTAAGGCTGAAGCAGAGAATCGTAAGGGAAAAAGTATCAAGTTTCTACGATCTGATCGTGGAGGCGAATACCTTAGTGATGAATTTCTGAACTACCTATCAAAAGTGGGTATTGCATCCCAGTTGACTGCACCCGGTACCTCTCAACAAAACGGGGTGGCAGAACGAAGGAATAAAATGCTTTTAGAAATGGTAAGGTCAATGATGAGTTATGCGGATTTACCAAAATCATTCTAGGGTTACGCATTAGAAACAACGGCTTATATTCTGAACCTAGTGCCATCCAAATCGGTACCTAAAACCCCGAGAGAACTATGGACGGGGCGCAAGCCCAGTTTCAGACATATCAGGATCTGGGGGTGTCCGGCATACGTGCTAGACAAGGAAGCCAGTAAATTGGATGCACGTTCAAAATTGAGGATGTTCATAGGGTACCCCGAAGGAACTAAAGGATGCATGTTCTATGGTCCCGAAGATCAAAAGGTGGTAATCAGTACTCACTTTAGATTTTTGGAAGAAGACTATATGAAAAGTCGAAAGCCTAGAAGTGAAATTACCTTAGAAGAACTTAGGGGGCCGACTCCATTGCCAACTGTCCAAAATGACATACCAAACGTCACGCCTACACAACCGGAATCTCGTCGTAGTGGGAGGGTTATCAGACAACCCGATAGATTCTTGGGGATCAGAGAGTCTTCGGACTTGATCTCCGCAGAAGAATTAGATCCATGGTCCTACAACGAGGCGATCTAAGACAAAGATGCTCAATCTTGGCAAACAGCAATGGAAGCCGAGATGGGTTCAATGGATCACAACAAGGTGTGGGAGCTAGTCGAACCACTTGATAGGGTAAAACCCATCGGATGCAAGTGGGTATACAAGAGAAAAAGGGGATCGGACGAAAGGGTTGAAACCTTCAAATCAAGACTTGTGGCGAAAGGGTACACTCAGAAAGAAGGGATCAATTATGAGGAAACCTTTTCGCCCGTAGCCATGCTCAAGTCCATCCACATTCTCTTATGATTGCTGCGCATCTAGATTTTGAGATCTGCCAAATGGACGTCAAGACAGCTTTCCTAAATGGAAATCTTGACGAAGAAATCTATATTCAACAACCCGAAGGCTTCATTGAAAAATGCCAAGAGCATCTGGTTTGCAAGCTCAGGAAGTCCATTTATGGACTGAAGCAAGCATCCCGAGCTTGGATCAGTGTTTTGATCAAGTTATAAAATCCTAAGGATTCGATCAAAACGAATTTGAAAGTTGTGTCTATAAAAAGCGTGACGGAACTGCATTGATATTTTTGGTACTATACGTGGACGACATTCTGCTCATCGGAAATGATGTAACAGTGTTATCAGACGTAAGGGCATGGCTATCAAAAAAGTTCGATATGAAGGACTTAGGGGAAGCCGGTCACATCCTAGGGATCAAGATCACTCGAGATCGCAGGAAAAGAATGATCGGGCTTTCGCAAGCCTCATATATAGATACTATTTTGAAGCGCTTCAACATGCAGGATTCTAAGAAAGGCTTTGTGCCCTACAGACACGGAATCCATCTATCCAAATAGATGTGACCTAAGACACAGAAAGAGATAGATGACATGAAGAGCATCCCTTATGCTTCGGCTGTTGGAAGTCTCATGTATGCAATGCTGTGTACGAGACCGGATATCTGCTTTACCGTAGGCATGGTGGCAAGATATCAAAGTAACCCTGGGAAAGAGCATTGGACTGCAGTAAAGAACATTCTGAAGTACCTGAAAAGGACACGGGACAGAATGTTGGTTTACAAGTCAGACAGTCTGATCCCCATCGGTTACACAGACTCGGATTTCCAATCAGATATTGACTCCAGAAAGTCTACCTCGGGTAGTGTGTTGTGCATGGGGGGAGGAGCCATGACATGGAGAAGCATAAAGCAGAAATGCATCGCTGATTCTATCATGGAAGCCGAGTACGTCGCTGCTTGTGAAGCATCGAAGGAAGCGGTTTGGCTCAAGAACTTCCTGGTGGACTTGGACGTGGTCCCGAATTTGCCCAACACGATCACGGTTTACTGTGATAACGCTGGAGCAGTTGCAAATTCGAGGGAAACGATAACCCACAAGGCCAACAAACACATTGAAAGAAAATACCATCTCATACGAGAAATCGTTTAGAGAGGAGACATTGAGGTGACTAAGATTGCATCGGAAGACAACTTAGCAGATCCATTCACAAAAGGTCTGCCTCAGAGTACATTCGAGAGACATGTGGAAGGAATGGGTGTCAAGGACGTTGTCAATCTGCTTTGAGTATAAGTGGGAGAAATATTATTAGGTTCGTGTAGGGTGATATTAGATGTCACATAGAACACGAGACATGCTGTAGTATACTTAAAAGAAGACTTTGAGTATAAGTGGGAGATTGTTGGGGTTATACTGAAAAGTATGTTTTTACTTTGTATAACCAAACTGAAGTTTCTTATTTATTTACTGAAATAAATTATTTAATCACTGTTGCATTAAATATGAATGAATGTTATATATGTTTATTGCAAACCCGTTCAATAAGACAGTACGTATTACGTTGTAGTTAATTTGGTGATACCCGATCACTGAAGATCAAATTAACAGCCCTCGTAATTAAGTAAAAATTCACAACCCAGATGGAAATGAACGAACCATTATGAACGGTTGAAGTGTGAGACCCAGATTGGCATGTCTCTACCAAGGGATCGCACTAGCGCATTTAGGTGCGCTGAATGAGGACCTACAGGAGGACAAATTCTTCGGTACTGAAGATACAAGAATTAGACCTCAGTGGTGCGTTGTTTCTTAATCTCCGTCACTAAAATAGGATCGTGTGAAATTAATAACTATTTCTTTGACTTATGATGGGAAGAGAGTCAATGCGATTCGATACCTTATATCTTGGGCAATATTATTAATTACATGACGATTGCTGACATTTAATACGGAGAATCGCGTGCAAGTACGTCTTGCTTGATTTGTCCCCTTGGTGGGCTCATATCCTTTATCATGCCAAATCTTGCAAGTGAAAAATTATTTCCGGCATGGATAATAATGTTGAGCTGTCTTTACTCCAAGGACAAAGATATTAATTAATATAAAGCTTGTTCAGTGGCTTAATTAATTAATGGACTAATATAATCTTAAACGCGGGAAATAATGACCGAGAACCATGTTAAATGTGAAATCGTAATATGGGTTAAGATGGATAGTTCAATATTAATTTTATAGTGGAGTAAATTAATATTAATGGACTTGAATAATATTTGACCCAAAATATTATAGCTGGAGGTCCAACATTAACTCTCCTAAAGGCCCCCCAAATAGCCCAAAATAAAGTCCAATTAATGAGAGAGAGAAGAAAATATTATTGCTATATTTTCAAGTAGTAATTTTCGAAAATTATGTAAATAAAAGGAAGAAAAGATTGTCTTGATTTTCTTGTAGATATTTTATGGAAAGAGATAATTATTATCCCATAAATTCAAGAAGTCAAATCCTGACTCCTTATATTTTGTTAATTTCAAAAATATCAAGGTAGAAGAGGGAAGAAGATTTTTATGGAAAATTTAATTAAGGAGAAAAGAATATAGGAGATATATTCAAGATTTATTGGAGACCAAGAAAAGATTTTCTTCCTTATTTTTCCAACCATATTTTTCGCCCCCTCCTCCCTATTTATAGGGGATGAGCTATTCATTCCCAAGTGCAATTCCATGTGTTGGAAATATTAGAAATCCACAAAGGTGGTAGCAAAATATTTAATTTCTCTCTCATTAAAATCGTTCGTTGAAATCTTCCCACCGGATAACGTTCGTGGACTTTGGGGATATATTTGGGAAGGCTCTTGGGTTGATTCATCCGTTTGATTCTTCAAGAGGTTAGTAATTCTGTAACTCCTAGTTCCGCATGTTTAGGATTTACGTGAATTATGTGTACGCATGTTGTTTATTATTATGTTGAATTAATTTAGGATTAATTCTTGCTAGTAATTAACTGTTTAATTTAAATATGTATTTAAATAATCACCTCGAATAGATCTGGGCACCCCGATTTCCCCAACAATCACAACTCAAGTACACAACTGCATCTCCTTGTATCTGTTGGAAAAGTGTAATTTTCATTCAAATGATAAAAGTGTAGCTATGCTACTATATATACAAGTGAAATGATCTCATGGATCAGATGCAATTTCCTATATAACCGTCTAACTAACCTGCTGTTGATTCTAACAAACTCTATCTTAATTTACAGACTTTAACAGATAAGCATGTAAACTGATACTACTCTGTCTTTCAACTAATACTATTTTGTATTAGAACTAATACTGAAACAGATCTAACACTAATACTTTAACATGCTTCCGAAGAAAGTGGACTATCTCAGAGTGGTGACACCTAGACTAGAGCAGAGGCATGAGTAAAATGTGTTTGATCTTCTATAGGAACATATCGAATATCAAGTTGTCGAGACTGAACCTTCTCAAGCAAGAAGTGAACATCAACTTCAATGTGTTTGGCTCTAGAGTGAAATGCAGGAGAGAAAGCAAGTGTGACAGCTCATTGATTATCACACCACAACAGAGCAGGTTGAGAGAGCGGAAGCTGAAGTTCAGCAAACAACGTGGAGATCCATAAAAGATCAGTTCAAGTCAATGCAAGAGACCTGTATTATGCTTCAGTGCTACTTCAAGCTACAACATGTTGCTTCTTAGAACACCAAGAAATGAGATTATCCCCAAGTTTGATACAAAATCCACTTGTGCTGCGTCTATCATCCAAGTTAGCTGCATAATCCACATCTGCAAATCCTTGAAGCCTGAAATCAGAGACCGAAACAAAAGATAAACCATGAGTTAGAGTACCTTTGATGTATCTTAGTACCCTTTTACAGGCCTTCCAATGGTTTTGAGTGGGACTTTGCAAGAATTATGATAGTTTGTTTACTGAGAAAGAGATATCTGGCCTGGTGAGAGTGAGGTACTGCAGTGTACCAATGACACTTCTGTAGAGAGAAGGGTCATGGAAAGATGGACTATCATGGAGAGAGAGCTTAAGAGAAGGACAAATAGGAGTGGGATAGGACTTAGAGTTGAGAAGATTTGTCTTGATGAGCAAATCAGTGGCATATTTAGTTTGGGATAATTGGATGGAATGTGGAGTGACATGAGCTTCCAAGCCCAGAAAGTAGTTTATTTTACCTAGATGTTTGAGAGAGAACTTAAGATGTAGATCATTGATGAGTGATTGCACCATAAGAGGACCATCCCCAGTTATTAGTATGTCATCCACATACACTAGTACCAATAACATTATGCCTTGGACTATGAGATGAAAAAGACAGTGGTCTGCAGAAGAATGCAGAAAGCCTTTGCTAAGAACGAAAGTCTTCAAAGTGTCATTCCAAGCAACAGGGGCTTGCTTCAATGCATATAGGGCTTTTACTAGTTTGCACACATGATTTGGATGTGCAGAACTAACAAAACCTTCAGGTTGCTCCAAATAAACAGTTTCCTTCAGTTTACCATTCAAGAAAGCATTGTTAATGTCCACTTGTTGAATGGTCCAGCCCTTTGTGATGGCCAAGATAAACACAATCCTGAGAGTAACAGGCTTGATTACTGGACTGAAAGTGTGAAAGTAATCAACACCAGCCTGTTGTTGAAACCCTCTAGCCACAAGTCTGGCCTTGTATATTTCTACAGACCCATCCTTGTTGTACTTGACCCTAAACAACCATTTTGATGTAATGGGATGAATATCAGAAGACTTTGGAACAAGGGTCCATGTATTGTTCTTGAGTAGTGCATCATATTCAAGCTGGATAGCAGCTTTCCATTCAGGATGAATGATGGCCTCAGAGACAGAATGTGGTTCAGGAGTGGGAGTATGAGAGGAGTTTATGAGAAGAGCTTTGGGTTCAGAGATTCTTGCTTTGGCCCTGGTAACCATGGGATGGTTGTTAACAAGAGCAGATGAAGAGGATGATGAGGAATGAACAGAAGAGTGTAATGGAGGAGAAGGAGCAGGTGGAATGGATGAAGAGGAATGAGAGGAAGAAGATGTGTTACTGGAAGTGGAATCAGTGAACAATGGATCCTGATTCTGATCTGATGGTGTGAAAGAAGGAATTTGGGTAGTGATTGGAGGGGAATTTGATGTATGTGCAGATGTGGGAATGGTGAAGTATGAGTGGGAAGGAAACTCAGTTTCAAGAAACTGAACAGTATCAGAAATGTAACATTTCCCAGAAGAATGAAGGCACAAGTAGCCTTAGTGAGTAGAGTTTTATCCCACAAATATGCACTTTGTGCTTTTGTAATTAAGTTTTGATGTATTGTATGGTCTGAGAAATGGATAGCAAGCACAACCAAATACCCTGAGTGACAAATAATCTGGTTGCTTGTGAAATAGTTTCTGATATGGAGTGGAACCTTTTAAGATAGGTGTGGGAAGGATATTGATAAGATGAACAACAGTGGAGAAGGCATGACACCAGAGATTCATTGAAAAGCTTGCTTTTTGACAGCATAGCAAGGCCAAGCTCAGTAATGTGCTGATGCTTTCTTTCTACAAGTCCATTTTGCTGATGAGTGTATGGACAAGGATGTCTAATATGCACTCCATTAGACCTCAACACATTGCAAGTAGAGACAAACTCCCCCCATTATTACACTGAATGGTCTTAAGCTAAGCATGAAATTGTCTTTCCACAAGTTTCACAAAATTGAGTACCACATTGCATACTTAAGATTTAGCAGATAAGGGAAAAATCCAAGTAAATCTTGTATAGTCATCCACAATTGACAAGAAAAATACTTATATCCATCAATAGAAACACAAGATGCAGGACCCCAAACATCAAGATGAAGTAATTCAAGAGCAGTAGTGGTAGTATGAATTACAGAAGTGAAAGTTTTCTGATGCATTTTGCCAAGTACACAGTCTTCACAAAAACTGTTATTCAGAGACTTGACAGGAATAGAAATATCATGTAACACTTTAGTGAGTGAAGCATTACATGGATGGCCTAATCTCTGATGCCACAAAGCACTATCAGATATATTAATGCTAGATACAACATTACACTGAACACCAGTTGTATCCTTATTGCTGACCTTCTTATTCTTGTTGAGATGCCCAAAATCAAGCAGATAAAGTCCATCCCTAAGAGTTCCTCTCAGAAGAATCTTTTGAGTTGTCAGGTCCTTAACAACACAAGAATCACATTAGAATTCAATCACAACATGATTATCTCTTAATGTTGGTCCCGGTGGAAAAACCCATTTTGCGCTTGCTGAAGCAAAACATGTCGTGCGATGCATATAAAACAGGGGTGAAGGAATGGTGATTCCATATTTTTCCTTTTAAAGCTCAATGTGTTGTGTCTTGCTTATAATCAAGTGTGTATGACAAGATAAGAACGTAAAGCAGTAAACAACACAACAATGTATAGTGGTTCGGAGACTCAAGCTCCTACATCCACTCTCCCCTGTTCTAGGGAAATTCCTTCAAACACTTCTTGAGCTTTCTGACTACCTCGCGTAGTTTACTTACTCAACTCGACCCTGAGCTTTCTGACTACTCCACGTAGTTTACTTACTCAACTCGACCCTGAGCTTTCTGACTACTCCACGTAGTTTACTTACTCAACCCGACCTTGAGCTTTATTTACCTCATGGTTTACTAACTCAAACTAGACTTATCACCCTCTCGGGCTCACCTCTTAGATGTTTAACGAGTTCACACTCCTACGGGACTTATCACCCTCTCTCGGGATTGCCTAACAACTACCTCACTTCACCACTAGATATCTCTTACGAGAATGGAGTTTGGGTTTGGTGTTGTCTCCAACTATGGTGAGATTTTCCCTTACAAAGGTTTAGCCTCAATGCTAAGGTTGGGAAAATCTCTCTAAGCTTATGATACATCGTGGGTTGCTTAGGTTGGGTTCTAGAACACTCTTTGAATATATTTGTATATCTACAGACTTGTGTTCTAGGGTGGGAATGCTTTAATATAACGCTCTTGGCTCTGTAGCATCTTGTGCATAATCTCCACGCATCCACCTTTAATTTGATGGAAGAACTTGTATTTATAGTATGGATTTGAATGTTACCGTTGGAGAGAATCACATTCAAATCCATACTATTCTTTGTATGTTACTGCTGACTTTTTTCAATTTGGTTGTCTTCCTCTCATTGGTCCACGTCAGCTGGATTCCAACGGCTATATTCCTCAGCCTCAGTGTCTCGGAACATTTAGGATATCTTGAGCATTGATGCATTCTTGAGTCTTGATAATTACTATGCCTTGAGATTCTCTCTGAGCTCTCAGTGTCTTCAGAGACATACTGAGTCTTCATACTGAGTCTTCAGATTCTCTGAGCCTTCAGGTTTCTCTGAGCCTTCAGATTTCTCTGAGCCTTCAGGTTCTCAGTCTCATACTGAGTCTTCAGATTCTCAGTTTCATCTTTGAGTCTTGATTCTCGATTTCATCTTGAATCTTGATTCTCGATTTCATCTTGAGTCTTGATTCTCGATTTCATCTTGAATCTTGAAACTTGATTTCATCTTGAATCTTGAAACTTGTTTCATCTTGAATCTTGAAACTTCAGTTTCATATTGAAACTTCAGTTTCTTCAGATTCTTACTGAGTCTTCAGAATCTAACCTGATCTATATATATGAAGATGATATTGATGAAGATGATATATATATATATATATATATATATATATATATATATTGTGAAATTAGTTGTTTTAATTAATTTATTGATGATGTATGTACTTGTTTTAATCATCCATCTTATAATATTTAATTTATTTAACCAATGTTACAGATGACCGGCGACAGAGGTATACGAAAGGCGATCAACAAACGTATATTCGGGAGATATAGTGGATCTAGTGATACCCGTGAAAATAACGAAGATGAAGAGCAGAATCGGATACCGATACCCGATGTCGAGACGATGAGTACTACTGAAGATGACCACCGTGATGATTCAACTGAAGGTGGCGATGATGATTCATCTAGGTCTCGGGAGATTGACGAAGAGGAACTCGAATGGGAAGTATGTTATACCACTATATCTTTATATTTATATATCATATAATATATACGTGTGTAACACTCTTTTAATTTTACAGGTTGTATCCCTCGAATAAATGTTCGAGGATCATCAGGAACATCATGTCCCGAGATATGGAGTTGGGCGGGTACACGTGGGCATTGGTTTCTGAAAATTGGAAAAACTGATGGTGGAAGACATTCCAGGTATGCATTCGTTTGATTAATTTAAGTAGTTTGTTCATTATATTGTTACTTATACGCCGATCTACGTTTAACGTTCGTTTTTTTATTAGAGGGATGTCACTTGGGATCAAAGACAGGAGGACACAAGGCAGATCAAAGATCTGTTTATGCGGAGGGCTAGCATCCGGTATGTTGATCTTCTCAGTAACTGGAAGACGATACACCGTAAGAAGGGAAAGGTGCCCCCATGGGATGATGATGTGTGGAAGGCATTGAAAGATTACTGGCTCAGACTTGAATTCATAGCTAAAAGCGATCAGTGCCGCAAAAATCGGGCCTCCAAAAAATCTACGCATCATGGAGGATCAAAAGGAGCGACTGATTTTGCGTATGACTTTGTAAGTATTTTTTGCACCACCACAAATCGATATTTTGATTACTTTATCATAATAATTAATAGTAATTAACAAAACTATACAAAATTATCAATACCATAAAAATGGACGCCTCCCAACGGCATGGGAACTCGTGAATAATTTTCACAATAAAAAAACCACGTATGCTGAGATGGAAGCCATAATTGTAAGTGCTTGAAGTAACGTTGTTTATTCAATATATAACTTAGTTAATTAATAGTATATCTAATTTTAAATGTCAAAATATTTGTATGTCAGCGAGAAGTGGGGGCACGTATCATTTCTGAGTTCCCCCAGGATGCAGACGAGTACGAGAGCAGTAAACAAGCCAGCAAGTACTATACACAACAAGTGTCGTACTCCCACGGGAAATACAGGGGTTTGGGCCAAATGTCGGAGTTGGGGCTGATTCAATCTGGCCCCGGCGGGACATCTGGGGGCACCCATATAGGCGGCTACTCCCAGTTTGATCAAGAGCGCTTTCTGGCACAGGAGCGCGAACTCGAGAGGGAGATACAACAACGAGAGGAAATGGCCAGACAGATGGCACAAATGCAAAGTCAAATAGACCAGATGTCACAAATGCAAAGCCAAGTGAACCAGATGAGCCAATTTTTCTCGATGTGGCAGTCAACCGTTGCTCCCCAGCAACCGCCGTGGCAAGGAACCGGTGCTCCACAGATGGGTGTTACTCCCCAACGGGGGTTGCAGGGAATCAGTGGTTCCCAACAGTGGGGTAGTTAGACCGGTAATTTTACACAGCTTCCCCAGCCGACCGGTGGTTATTATGATCCCGTACCACATCCTGGTCTTTTTGTTCCTCCATTCCCCCAGTTTCGTGCTCCTGTAGGTCCCAGTGGTTCTACTGCTCGTGCTCGACGCCGTTCCGTCGACTCTTCCGGCAGTACTCAAGGAATCACTGAAATGTTGAGAAGTGTCGGTACATTTGATCCAATTTGTTTCCTCCTAATCAATTTCCCCCGGCAAATGACAATGATGATGATGATGGTGATGGTGATGATCATGTGCATTAAACATTTGACTGAATATTAATTTTGTTATGTTGTATGTTAATTTTGAACGCCACATATTTTGATATGTTTTAATTAGAATATTTGAACGTCACATGTGAGTTTTATGTTTATTTATTGATTAATTTCTACTATTAGTTTGTGAGAATGCTTTAAAATTTTATATTAAATATATATATGTTATATATTAAATACTGAAAAATAATATAAAAGTAATAATTTTGTAATTTTATTGAAAATATTTAAAAAATAATGATCAATATGTATATTTGTTAGTAAATATATACGTAAATATAATTATTTAAAAAAAATTCCCTTAAATTTTTTTTAATTCAAATGTATTAGGATTACCTTTAGTGAAAAAGAGTATTAAAATAATTATTTGAAAATATTTAATAAAAATAATTAATATAAACATATATATATAAATGTATTCATAATAATAAATAGTTAAAAAGAATATATATAAATATATACATAATAATAAAAAATGATGCATAAGAATATATATATGCATGACAAACAATTAAAATAAATGATAGAAGAAAAATAATTGTAAAAACACAATATATAATACCTATACAATTAAAAATACAATCCTAACGAATAACTCGCCTAGCCCAAACGGTTAGGCCGAACACGCAAGGCCTCCACATACCGGGAGGTCGCGTGTTCGAATCACATGGGGGGCGAAAATTTGCCCAAAATGTTGCTACAGTGGAGGGGCTCGCGTGTCCCAGCGGTTCGCGGGTGCGCTCGGAGCCCCTCCAGCCCGGGCTCAAAACCTGGTCGTGACATTTTTAATACTTGAATTAAATTTGCGAGGGCAACATCCCTCGGCAAAGAGCTCGCCAAATTGGCGAGGGCCACGTCCCCCTAGCTAAAACTGCGGTGTCAGAAGGCGAGGGCCAGCTGGCCCTCGTTAAATTCAAAGAGGGTTTTCGTGAGAGTTTTTTGGTCGGGAAATTAGCGAGGGCAGCGTGCCCTTGGTAAATTGTCACATGTCAGGCCCTCGCCAAAGCCCTCGTTATTTGGCGAGGAATTTTTTTCCCCTCGTTAAATAACTACCGACGAGCATTTTAACGAGGGATTTTTTCCCTCGTTAAAACCCTCCCTAAACTCATTTCCCTCGTTAAAACCCTCTTTAAAGACCTCTTTAAATTGGATGTATTTTGTGGTGAATTAATGGAAATGAAAAGAAATGAATGCAAATGATTGAGTGTTAGGGGTGTTTGTTATCAATGTGTTTCCTCATTTACTAAAAGCATCATTAGTTCCTTTCTGGCTCGCGAGTGAAGATCTTAACACACGGTTATTTTATCAGATGGCCTCGGCTCGAAAGAAGGCCAACATAATATAATGTCTCTACGACGTAGGTCTTATTTTGTCAAATTGTTCGATCTGTCTGAAAGCGTAGGGGATATTGATGTGCTAATGGGAACAATGAACATGCGAATTACAAAAGATGACAACCAACAGCTGGTCAGAGATTTTGAGCAGAACGAATTTAAGGTTGTCTTATCGCAAATGCATAACAAATTCTGACTCTGAAAGTGACAGGTCACTAAACAAGTCAAAATCTGAATTTTGGACAGTCTACAAAAATGGTGTAAGACAACATTAAATGCACATTTCCTTAAGATGTTGAGAGCTTGAAGATGCATCGGTCATAGCCGTTTGCCCCATACTCAGATGGAGATTTTGAAGAGCTATCACTCCAATGGATAGTTATTTAAAATCTCTATACGACCTTGGAACCAAATAAGGTTATGAAAAATTAATTAAGAATTTCAAATAACTCAAGCCTACAAAGATGGGTAAAGAAGTGTTGTTGAAATCGGCTGCTTAAGCTATCCCTGCATATTGCATGAGCACTTTTTACTACCACCATCATTTCTCGATGATCTCCAGAAGATGATGTACTTGTTCTAGTGGGGTCATGGGTTAGATCAGGGGCGGATCCATTCACATGCAAGGGAGGGCAAATGTCGTGCCTGGATTTTGAAAACCCAATATATATTTACTTTGTAAAGTATTTAAGCCCAGCGTTGTTTGGCCTAGTACGTGGTTAGTCTGGTACCTTAATTTACACGTGATTCTAGGTTCGAGTCTCAATTTTAGCGAGCTAATTCAATTTGCTTTTGTAGATTCGTTTCATGCGCAGGTTTCAGTCCCACCCACTTTGTGCAGCACATTGACATTTTTTTTTTATTATTATTGCCATATAAATATACATTAATCCTGAACATGCTTATTCTTTTATTTATTAAGCACTGAGCAGTATAAATATGATTTTTTTTTTAATGTTGTAAATTTTTATATTTTATTTAATGTAAAGTTATTTTTAACCACATCTCTTAAATATATTAAATAGATGTAAATATAATATACATTGTATTGTGTGGGATGTTCTTGCAATGAGACTATTCATAAACTAACAAAATTAACATTCATATTTTCCAAAGTGGTAAACACAGTTTTCAAATTATATTATATCTCCATGCAACTAATTCACTCAAGATAAATCATAATAATTGAATTTTTACTATTATTTTTTAAATTAATTACAATTTTATTTTTATATTTAATTTTTTAGTAATATAATTTTGTGCCCTACTGAAACTAATTCCTGCGTCCGCCATTAGGTTAGATCCTAAAAGGGCATTAAATGGGAGAAATGAGACTATTTGTGTAAGCACAAATCGGTGGGAGGTATGGCATTTGCACGTTTTACTTTTGCAATGTTAGGAAAAATTGGGTGGCGTGCAAACCCCAAACTCACTAATTGAACGTATCTTAAAGGCCAAGTACTATCCGAGGCCCGACTTCCTTAATGCTCATTTAGGCAGTGATCTGAGCTACACATGGAGAACCATTCATGAAGTCCGTGATTTGGTAAGCCGGATATGAGATGAAAGATAGGAGGTGGAGAACATGTAAGACAGTGGGGTGATCCATGGATTTATGAGATGATCAATGACCCCAATAGTTATTTTAAATTCTTTTATTTTTTCGAGTAAGTTCCAGTGAAATTTATTCATAGTATAAAATTTATACTGTTAAACTTATAAACTAATATCACTACACTTATCAATTGATATCATTACAGTTACAAACTAAGAGCATAGTATTAAATACTATTGGTCTTAGTTTCTAAATTAGTATCTTTATAAGTGTAATGATATTAGTTTTTATAATGAACGAATTTTACAAGAAATTTTGTGATTTTTTTTTCTATTAAGTTAGTCCCCTTGACTAAAATTTGTGGCTCCATCACTGGGAGGTACACTGTGAAATATGTGTATCATTTAGCTTTGAGACTCATATCGGAAGACTGGCAAACTGTGGAGTCTCTGTGGAATAAATTGTGGAAGTGTCGAGTTCTCTCAGATTTAAATCTTGTTTATGGTGTATCCGTAAAGGGTGGGTTCAGTTGAACTCAAAACTCGTAAGAAGAGGAGTATGGCTCTCTTCTTTATATCTGCAGTGTGGTAGCCATAGCGAAACTATATTGCATGTTTTTTTACTGTGTTTGCGAGGAATTGTTGGATGGAGTGTGGGCTCTGGAAACTATCAATTGTTTGGTGTATGACGTTGATGACCATTCATTGTTATTTTTCGGGTTGCTCCGATCCTTGAATAAGGAGCAAATCGAGCTGATGACGACGACAGCATGGCGCTTGTTTGGGAAAACAGATGATTGAACCATCTTCAATGTTTTTAACATGGCGTCTAATCTCCTTACATGAATGGAAAACAGCTCGAGGATATTGTTCTGTTGCAGCCTCGAAATCACGTTGTAAGAAATGGCATAAACTGTCGCCTATGTTTGTCAAAAATGTAGATGCGGGTTTATTTGAAGATACGATGAAAACGAGAGTTGGTATGATTTTGAGAGATGAATGGGGAGAGTTCATAGTCGGACAAACACTTACCAGTCCGAGTCTATTCAAAATTGATGAATGTCAAGCTTGGGGTATTTGTGAAGCAATGCAACGGGCTTCGAACCTAGGCTATTCTCAAGTTGAGATCTAGATTGACGCGAAGAGAATAGTTGATGCGCTAAACAATCTGGAGATCCAAGATACTATTTTTGATGATTATATTGATAAAGGAAAGGGAAATTGGTTTCTGCAAGCTAAAGTTCAATTCAAGGTGATTTGGGTTAATCGAAATGTCAGTTTGACGGCACATTCTTTTGCTAAAAAAAATTAGGTGACCTTCTCGATAGGTGCTTCTCGTGTACCTAAGTTTTGTTTGGTATAAAAAAAGAACCCGACGCAGGCTCTTAAAAGTTAAAAGAAACATATTAATTATTGTGTGAAAGTTTAAATAAGTCTAATAAAATAAAATTCTGTATCAACCCAATTATATACAAATACTACCTCCGTCCCAATATTACTTGAACACTTGTCTTATTTGGACGTCCCAACATTACTTTAACACTTGTCTTATTTGAACGTCCCAACATTAACTTGGTTTGAGTGCCATTTATAGTGTTCAAGTCATCTTGGGATGGAGGTAGTAAAAGTTTTATCCCTCCGTCCCAAGATGACTTAAACACTAAAAATGGCACGCAAACCAAGTAAAGTGGGTTTGAGTGGAATAAATAAGGGTGTTGTGAGTGTATTAATATTACAGTAAAACCTCGTTAAATTAATACTCGATAAATTAATAACCTCGCTAAAACTAATAATTTGTCCGGTCCCAAGTTGGGACCAGTACAAATTTGGGACCCAATCAATAAAATTATAAGATAATAATTTTTTTGAGATCCCAGTGTATATATATTGGTCCCGACGAAACTATAAATTAATAATTATTAAAAATAATCCATATACATATATATGATGCACTTGAATATTCTTAAGACAACTTAGTAAAATAAGAATCTACTGTAACTTGTTTTTTCTTGAACTTCAAATCTATGTTGATCTCATCTTTAAATCTCCTTACTGCACCCAATAGTTGTGGCGTTGTCTTCTCGTATTGCAACAAAAAGTTATGAAGAGTTGTTGATGCTTGCAATGCTTCTTTTAGAGTGACCGGTTCCAAAGCTATTGAATCATCCTCTGCTTCATCATCTTCCGGATTATGAATGACATCGGCCACTATCTCTTCTAGACTCTGAACTTCGTGACATTGATTATTTTCATCCGCAAAGTCGAGCAATTGATTCACATCCATTTTGTGGTGATATTGCATATCGGTGATCAAATTCTCAAGCTCACGAATGTCTTCTCCAGGAGTTGCGTCATTTGCACTTGAGTCGCTTTGATTTTCCGAGCGAATTTTTTTGCAGTGTCCAAAGCAATTTGCTATTGCTTCTTGATGAACATTTTTGGTCCAAGCTGACACTGCCATATTGATAGCATCTAAAATATTGATCTTTTCTGGAGATGGTATGTCTAACTCATAGCCTTCCAAAATCTTACGGTAAAATCTTTTGCGGTAATACATTTTGAAGGTTCTTATTATGCCGTCATCACATGGTTGAATTTTTTAGGTCATGTTTAGGGGTAGGAAAAATAACTCGATGTTTCGTAAACCTTGAATATTGTTTGAATGAGCTGGACAGTTATCGACTACCAAAAGAATTTTTCTTCCATGAATTTGTTCATCCAGCCAACGAACATATTCTTCAAAAAGCACTCCAGTCATCAAAGCTCTCTTGTTGGTACGGTATTGACAGTTCAAGCTATTCATATTGACATTCTTAAACAACGGGGCTTTGCATACTTACCAATAATCCATAGAGGAATTTTTTCAGAGCCATCTTCATTGCAACAAATAACAATTGTTAACCTCTCCTTATCTTGTTTTCTACCTTCAAGTTGCTTTGTTGCAAGTGAATGATCAACCTGTAACCTGTAAAACAAACCAGTTTCATCCATATTAAAAACATCTTTCCTTGGAAATTGATCAATTTTTTTCCTAATGGACTCCAATTTATTCTCAATATCATGCATGTCGACTGATCCACTCTCTCCAAAACGGCGATATGATTTGATACCATGCCTTGATTTGAATTTCTCAAGCCAACCTTGTGAAAGGCGATGATCTGCGGGATCCTCTGGATGTAAAAGCTTAAGCACCTAATTCGCCTTCTCTAAGATTAGCTCCCCGGTTATATTCACACGCTCTTGATGTTGGAGAAACCACTCATAAACAACCTTCTCAAGGTCCGGATACTTGGCTGATTTCTGACGCTTAGACGACCCACCTTTCTCAAAGTTAGATGATAAGAATTCTGCAGATCTCTTAAGAGTATTCGAAATTGTTGCTTGGCTAACTTTCAAATTGAAAGATTTTTCAACCCATTTCACCAAATCATTCTGAGTGCATCCAGGTTGATCTATCTTATACTCACATAACATTTTTCGTTGTTGGTTGGTCATTGTTGATTTTTGAATTCCTTTTAGATGAGTGACCATTTTTGTGTATGATTTACCAAGATTCTAATGGATAAATATATAGTGCTGATTTCTATCCATGATTCAATGCACAAATGTTAGTCCAATGAACCATATTTTTGTATTTTCCAAAATCAATTAATTTAAACAAGTCATTCCAACTTCCACGTGAGTTTGTATTCAAGGAATTCTACTAGTACATTTGTATTTTAACTTAATTTCCATCAATAACTATGCATGTATACTTAAAGTTATTCAAAGAATTTGAAACTTTGAAGGTCAACTGTGCATATACGTTAAAACCTCTTTAAATTAATAAATTATTAATTTATCAATATAATAATATCTCTATAAATTAATAAAATCCTCCGGTCCCAAAATTATTAATTTATAGAGGTTTTACTGTATATTTGTTTTCATTTTGGGAGTGATCAAGTAATGTTGGGACGTCCACATAAGACAAGTGTTCAAATAATGTTGGGACGGAGGGAGTACTACATAAATAAAAATGATGTTGTACTTAAACAATTAACCCATAAAAATAATGTTCAAATTCAAACATTTCGAAACTAAAGTATCTGAAAATCATACATTTTGAAACCAAAATCTTAATGGCCAAATATCTTTTGTATATCGAAGATACATATGTGTGGCAAGGGTGTCCATCCCTTTCATTTCTTCATTTAATCTGATAGCAGGATATTGCCACAAAAATAACTCAAAATGAAGACATATCAAGAAAAGACAATAAATATGTGGAAGAAAATTACCGAGTGCTCTGATATGTTATGCCTAAGCTCAATTACAGAACTTAGAAGATATATTACTAGAAAATTCATGCACTCATTCATCAATAACTGCAGAGAAAACATTCAAAAATCAGAATCTTGCACTTTTGCATAGAAGAACTTTAGCAGAAAAAATCACCAAATGCATAATCATGTCTGGTAGTGCATAATCACGTCTTTAAAACATTACTTTGAAGGCTAGTGTGAGACTTAAGTTCAGTTAAAATTTTCACATCAAAATATTGGAAAACATCTCTCCCCAGTCTCAATTCACAAGTGCTTTCATATTAGCTATCCTCCTCGTTTTCCTCTCATCATCTTCCTCCAAATCCTTTGTATTTCAAAATACTCTATCCAAACACAACCTTAAATATAGCTAAAATATTAAAAACACTAAACTGAATCAGTCACAACTATATCAACTTAAACAAGCAAACAACAGCAGTAAGAAAACAGAATTCACAAGCAAAATAAACCAGTAGAGTCTCTAATCAAAATCATATCAATTATATCTGATATGATAAGACCAAATATAACAAACAAAACCATGGAGTAACTAAGATAAGGAATAACCCGAATTATAGAGCCAAATGTTATGCCAACATAGTCAATTTAATTACACTACTAGAATCTGGAAATCAACTGATAATTTTTCATTCAATATCTAGACTAGATATAGAATATGAATTTCTTGACAGCCTTTCAACTACTACCTACAAAATGAGAAGTTCCTACAATGCAGAATATAGAACTAAAGTGTGATAAAGAAAGTTTCACTACTCTTCCTATTACCTCCAAGCAGTTGTTGCTGAACATGGAATCAAATAGTAGGCACTACCCATAACACAATGCACCAGAGAAATCTTCGAAACACCCATCACACAATGTGTATACTCCCACATCTTGTACAAAAGAATATGGTTTAATATTCGCCAGGTAAATGCAATTAGGCTTCAGTTTTACACTACTCGATGCAGGGAACTCAACACACACTGAGGAATTAAGACCCAAAAATAAAGACCTCCTCCCCAGATTATCAATCTTCTTGTACCTACCATCATTCAACTCGATTTCAAAAATCCAAAAATTGTGATGCTTATCACTCCCCTGATAATGATTTCGGGTCGTATATTGAAGAACAATTAGAAGTTTCCCAAATGACTCCACCAAGAATTTTCGTTCCACACCACGATCAATTTCCATCACTGTCATCTTCTGGAAACTCAAAAACCTGCACTATTTTTGTTGGATTTGATCCATGGATATCACATTCCAAAATCATCAACGAAGAATCCAATGCATATAACTTCCTATTGTGGTAAATGATATCATAGAAAAAACCTTCCCACCAATCCATTATAGTCCAAGATTGATCTCCGGGCCTGCAAAATGCCAATTGATCAAATTCCCAAATCACCATAACCACAAGATCAAGATGATCAACCTCCTCAATGGGGCTTCCTGATAAAACAATTTTCGTAATGAACGAGGTGCGGCTTCCTGGAAAAATCATGTTAGTAATTAAAGAGGTGCATGATACAGGGAAAGTGTTCAACCCAGGAAGACTAATGCTTATCCCCTACATGAAATGCTTCAAAGAAACTTCCTCGGAGTCATCAGAAACAGAGAGAATCCACCCAAACGAAGATAAGTACCTACGATCCATAGCTGGAGGGAAATTAACAATCTTGCTAGTATTGCTTTCCAGATCCAAGAAATTTGTAATTACTTTCCTAGGAATAGGGGTTCCTTCTATTTTCCCATCACAAATAACAGGGGTTTCTTCTAGGTTTCTTCTATTTTCCCATCACCAATAACAGGGGTTTCTTTTAGGGTTCTTTCTATTTTCCCATCAGCAAGAAGAGGGGTTTTTTTCAACAAAATATATGAGGAGAGGAACCCTAGGAAATCCGGTGTCAAAATTGTGGAAAGTGGCGGCTGCTCGCCAAGAAGTGCAAACACTGCGGAAACAAGTGTAATCGGCGATTGAAGTGAGGCGTTTGGCGATGGCTTTCAGCAGTTCAGTCAGGAGGTCTTTCCACTCTCGGTGTTGTTCCGACGCCGGAATGCCCAACAACAACATTATGAATTTGGCCGGAAAAGCAATTGGTGCCTTGATTTCAGAATGACAATAAAATTGGTCCAGATTTCGTCAACTGTAAAGGAAGGAGAGAGTGAGTGGCGTGACAAGAACGCTGCTAATCAAAATATCTGATTTTAACGAGTTAGGGTGAGAACTGGTGTACGGCTCAAACTAAAAATTATACTCACTCATTCCCAAAATTATTGTCCAGTATTCTATTTTGGGAATCCCACAATTTTTGTTCACTTTCCTAAAATGGAAAATTTTATCAGTATAAACACCATTCACAATACATATAAATCACACCAATTGCCGCTCACTTAACCCAACTAAATACAAAACCTAAATCCCCTAATCCCACCTTTATTAACTAACCGGCTCAACTTAACCCCCTAACCCATCTATACCGGCCCACTTTATTCCCTAAATCTAAACCACTCATCAGTTTTTTCTCTCCCCATCACCTCACAAACCCTAGCCTCTCTTCTCTCTTTTCTCTCTCGATTCATTTTCACCTCTCACCATTGTTGTTCTCTGCATTTGTCTCTGTAAACCTCACCATTGTTACTCTCTGCAATCCTCTCAAACTCAAACCGCACTCTACTCTCTCTTCTCGCCCATCTCCATATCGATGGATCCCAAAAACCCTAATTCTTCCATTGTCAATTCACCTTCGGGGCCAAATACCGAAGATTTTAAAGAGGTTGAACCAGATCCAGCCTCCGATCATTGGTGGGAAGAAACGGGGGCTTTTGATTCACAAAACCCGTTGTATGTAAGATGGGGAGAAGAAAGGAAGATGGAGGCGATTCTGACGAGAGATCGGTGCGGATGGAAGGCGTGGTGCGGTCGGTCTTTGAAAAGAAATCCTGGCCCGGGGTTCTCCGACACAACCTAATGATTGTTCAAGATTCTCAATCCCCGAAAAATTGTGAGCCCTCGTCCGATCTGCTTTTTAGATGAAGTGCTAGCATTAAGAAAGTCGATGCACAGGTGTCCACCACCGTTCTCTAATAAAGAATATTGGTTGCATGAGTCCATAGAGTGTTTGTTGAGATGTTGATTATTCTTTGCCCATCAATTTAAAGATCGATTCTGAGTTATGCCTTTCATTATTTAATTTCTTGTTGACTTATGGCATGTACTCGCATTGTGCTTAACTCGATTTTGTTTGGGTTATTGCAACCTCTGGGACTCAAATATTTCCTAGATTAGGATCTGAAATTTGATATGCCCTATGATAAGAAACCTCTGGGACCATCTGCCCTAGATTATGATGCTTAAGATAACCCTGATGATGTTATAATCTGAGGGTCCAATGGATTGTGAACTTAATTCATGTTATTATGTGTTTTAATCTGAAATGTGAACTGAATTCATGTTATTGTGTGTTTTAAGGTGAAATGTGAACGGAATTGCATGATATTCTGTGTTTTAAGATGAAATGTGATCTAAATTGCATGATATTCTATGTTTTAACATGAAATGTGAACTGAATTCATGATATTCCATGTTTTAACTTGAAATGTGAACTGAATTCATGCCATTGTAAGTGTTTTAACATGCATTGTGAACTGAATTCATGCTATTCTCTGTTTTAAGATGAAATGTGAACTGAATTGCATGCTATTCTGTGTTTTAACATGAAATGGAGATTATGTCACCAATGATGAGTAATCCTCTCATCATTTAGGAGACATAATATGATCCTTATGTGTCAATTCTGAATTTAATCTGCAACCTCTAGGATTACTATTCTAGATTAGGATGCAAATCACATATCTGTTGGGGAATTAATTGCCCGGATCTATTCGGGATGAATATTTAATTACAAATTTAATTCTAACAATTATTACTAGTATGAATTAATCCTATATTAATTCAAATAATAATTCAACAACAAATCATGCATATAAACAGTTCACATAAATCCTACGCATGCAGAATTGCTACGGGTTTACGTGAACTAACCTGTTTGGAATGACAATGGACTCTGTTGGCACTAACACACCAAAAAAGCCTTCTCAAGTATTCCCAAGTCCTTGCTCGTCAATCCGGTGGAAGGAAACTCGCGAACAATTAACAAAAGGAAAAATAAATTATTTGTTGCACGACCTTTGTGGATTTCTAATTTTTCTAACACATGAAATTGCACTTGGGGATGAAAGAATCATCCCCTATTTATAGATGAGGTGGTGGTAAAAAATTCTTGGGAAAAATAATATGGGAAAATCTTTTTCTTGATCTCCAAGAAATCTTGAATATATCTCATATATTCTTTTCTCCATAATTAAAATATTCCACAAAAAATCTCACCTCCTCTTGTTATGGTATTTTCGAAAATTAAGGAGTAAGGAAACCAAGATTTGGATCTTCTTGAATTTATGAGATATTCTTGTATTCCAAGAAATACATATCTTCCAAAATACCTTTTCAAGAAAATCAAGAAAATATTTTCTTCCTTTATTTTCTTCAATATTTTCGAAAATTCTCAAATAAATAACCAAGTGGGAGATTTCTTGAATTTAATGAGATAATCTTGTATTCCAAGAATACTTATCTTCATTCCATAACAAAATTCAAAGAAAATCTTTCTCCCTCTATTATTTATTATTTTCAAAATTTATAGGAAAATTAGGCAACAAAATTTATTTTATTTTTAAACACCTTTTTTCAGTTATTGGACTTTATGTTTGGGCTACTTGAGGGGCCTTTAGGAGAATTAAGATTGGACCTTCCAATGGATCTTGAATTATCAATATTGAGCCACAATATTATTCAAGCCCATAAATATTAATTAATCCCACTACATAATTAATATTGCACTATCCATCTTAACCCATATTACCGGTTATTATTTCCGTGTTTAAGATTATCTAGCCCATTAATTAATTTAAGCCACTGAAATAGCTTTCCATTAATTAATATCTTTTTGTCCTTGGTCAAGGAACGGTTCAACATTATTATCCATACCGGAAACTAGTTTCACTTGCAAGATTTGATATGATAAATCTTATGAACCTCCCAAGGGGAAAAAATCGAACAAAGCGTGCTTACACGATTCTTCAGATTAAATCTTAGCAATCGCGTGTGACCAATAATATTGCCCAAGATATAAAGTATTGAATCTTATTGATTCTCTACCCGTCATAAGTCAAAGCAATAATTACTAACCACACACGATCCTATTTAAGGGACGAAGATTAAGAAATAACGAACCACTGGGGTCTAATTCTTCCTAGTTCAGTGCTGAAGAATTTATTCTCCTGTAGGTCCTATTCAGTGCATCAATCATGCACTAGTGTAATCTCTTGGTCAAGACAAGCCAATCTGAGCCTTACACTTCAACCTTTCACGATGGATTGTTCATTTCCATCTAGGTCGTGAATAGCGTAGTTTTAGTTACAAGGAATTTGTTAATTTAATCTTACGTGATCCGGTATCACTAAATTAACTACAATGTAACACGTCTTATTTATTGAATAGTTATCACAATAAATATATATAACATTCAATGATATTTAAAGCATCAGTGATAAATAATTTATTTCAGTAAATAAGACAGAAATTCAGTTTGGTTATACAAAGTAAAAGCATACTTTCCAGTATAACCCCAACAATCTCCCACCTATACTCAAAGTCTATTTTTAAGTATACTACAACATGTCTCGTGTAGTTCCTAATACTTGACATCTAATGTCACCTACACGAACCTAATAATATCTCCCACTTATACTCAAAGCAGATTGACAACGGTCTTGACACCCATTCCTTCCACATGTCTCTCGATGTATTATGAGGCAGACCCTTTGTGAATGGATCTGCTAGGTTGTCTTCTGACGCGATCTTTGCCACCTCTATATCTCCTCTCTTAACGATTTCTCGTATAAGATGGTATTTTCTTTCAATGTGTTTGCTGGCCTTGTGGGCTCTTGGTTCCCTTGAATTTACAACTGCTCCGGCATTATCACAATAAATAGTGATTGTGCTGGGCAAATTCGGAACTACATCCAAGTCCACTAGGAAGTTCTTGAGTCAAACCGCTTCTTTCGCTGCCTCGCAAGCAGTACATATTCGGCTTCCATGGTAGAATCGGTGATGCATTTCTGCTTAACGCTTCTCCATGTCATGGCTCCTCCCCCAATGCAAAACACACTACCGGAGGTAGATTTTCTGGAATCTAAGTCTGATTGGAAATCCGAGTCCGTGTAACTGATGGGGATTAGACTATCTGACTGATAAACCAACATTCTATCTTGAGTTCTTTTAAGATACTTCATAATATTTTTAACTGACGTCCAATGCTTTTTCCCTGGGTTACTTTGATATCTTGCCACCATGCCAACGACAAAGCAGATATCCGATCTCGTGCACAACATTGCATACATAAGGCTTCCGACAGTCGAAGCATAAGGAATGTCTTTCATGTCATCTATCTCCTTTTGTGTCTTAGGGCACATTTCCTTGGATAGATGGATTCCATGTCTGAAAGGTACGAAGCCTTTCTTGGAAGCCTGCATGCTGAATCGCAGTGTCGATATATGAAACTTGCGATAAGCCTATGTTGGGAAATTTATAGTTTTGATGAAAGTTCCAAAAACACATGTAATAGGACCAAATCCGGACTGTTAGGTATCGATGTTTACTTTATCGCTATAGGAGACCGGGCTTGATAATGATTGTATAGAAAAAGCGATGTAATAGATAGGTCACATATTGAGGGGAACTCAATATGTAAAGGTCGATTCAAGAATCGGAAGAAAGTTCGATATCCCATGAGCGCCAAACCCGAGCGAAAGATCGGATCGAATATCTTGTCGATAACTCATTCATGAAGCTCAAACCTCTATACTAGAAGATCGAGATGACTTCGGAAGATAAGACCAGAAGACCTACATCGGTAGAGTCGGCCCGTTGAAGCTAAGTCAAGCGCCGAAGATCCATCGTGGATCACCGATTCATGATCGATCGGCTCATAAGATGAAAACTGATGTTTCATCTTATCATACGTCTGCGATCTGAACAAGATGAATACAAACCTTAGTTGGAGGAACAACACTGCAAAGCAAGGCTTTCATCCAATAAGGAAGAAACACGATGAACAGATGCTTGTTTCGGGATTCGATGTTGCTCTCAAACGGCTATAAACTTTCAACCATGCCGTTCAAGACGCCACATCAAGCTGCAAGAACTCTCATTTGTCCTTGAGATTCAAATTGCTCTCCAACGGCTCTTTTGATCTCAAGGTCTATAAATATGGGATCACACTTCGAGTGAAAACGGAAATACTTGGACAAACAACATAATCAAGAAGCTCAAACTATAGTCAGATTTCCGCACGAAGAACACAACTACAAGCTTATTTTATATTGTGTTCATCCCATAAGTTCTTAGCAAGAAATCTTTTCATCTAGCTTTCAGTCGCTTGATTTCATAGTTGGAACCTCAACAATCTTACCCAAACCCCCAAGTTAGGATAAGTTGTTTAGCAAGATTTTATCTATGGTTTCTAGTCTTGATTTACTGAGTGAGAACTCTTAAAACATCTGTTGGTGTCTTTGTGTTGGACTAACACACTAATCTAAGTCCGATCGGTTAAATCGTCGGTTAAGTTGGTGCCCTTTGTGAAAGGGAAGAGGGACGTGAGGGACCGGTTTGTCCAAACCCACTATAAATCTTGTGTGCCTTTATTTGCTTTGATTAATCGCTCTCACATCGCACAATCTTAAAGCGCATACATTCTAAGTTAAGATCGAACAAAGACCAAGCTTCGATCCGACGGACTGATTTCACTCATCCGATTAAAAAGATAAAACTTGGAATCGATTTATACAAACCGGTTTTTCACAAAACTTAAAACCACACATCGATTAATGAGATAGTTAAACAATACGCTCAAGAAGTTGGTTATCGATTTCACTCGCGACTGATCAATATTCGCTTTCTTTTTGTATTTTTCGGTCTATTCACCCCTTCCTCTGAGACTTACGCCTCACATAACCCGCGACCTACAAGTTATTTTGGTTCTTCCGACCACCGACTTAGTCATTGTGGTCATCTAATCGATCTTGAAAACCGTTTTAAAACTCATTCATTTTCCAAAATCACTTTCATGGATAACACGTCCGGTTGTATCATGATCTCAATTTTCAATTGATGAGTATCTGATTAACTATATATGTCCAACCATCTAGGCTCGATCGAAGGGCGGAATGATGGAAGTCATCGAGAGGACCCATCATCATTTACTACGACAATCCTGCGATTAGATCCGGACTTTCCCCGACAAGTCTTATGCGAAAAAAAGCCCACCACGATGGACACTGAAGAAAGAAAAACTCGCATACTCTTGGACACCATTGCAAGACATATCATCATGAAGACAATGGATAAGGTCACCAAAGAAAGATTAAGTATCTCAAATCACGAAAGCAATGTGGGATACTCGGCCGAGATCTGCATGAACAGATAAAAGACAAATCTCTTCAAGAACCGGTGAAGTTCTGAAATCAAGATGCTGCCATAAACCATCAACGAACTCGATGGAAGAATTACAATGTCTATAAACAAGCTTCGAGAACTTGGTAGAGATGATGGAGATATCAACTATAAGATCCTAAGGTCTCTCACCAAGAAGTGGGACATGAAGGTCACGGTAATCAAAGATTGCGGGGACATTTCAAGAATGAAACCTAGTAGCTTGTTCTTGAGTCTTAAAGCTCACGAGTTCGATCTGATTGAAAGAGGTCAAGCCGATGAAGACGAGGTCCTCAATAAAACCTCGACTTCAAAATCTATTCAAGGCAACCAAAGAGCGAACAAAGGCAAATGAACCCATTGGAAATATATTAAGTCAGCCCGAACAGATTGCTTACCGGGAAGCTTGAGAAGTCGATATACAACTTGGTAAGTATCGAAGATTTTATAAGGACTATCAACATAGCCGAGGATTAGGAGATCGCATTATAGATCTCCGGTTTGATGGTTGCAAGTCGAAACTAAGGAAGAGATAACCAATCGATAGAAGAAACTCGCACTACTATCGAAAAGGGAAATCACCGATAGGGTCATCATGAGGAGCGATTCACCTCGAAGGAAAGGAAGTGGATCCAGAGGCGTCTTCAATCCGTGAGAAGCGGTCACTATAGCACGTATCGCCTACTGACGCCGAAGAGAGGAAGAAAGAGAACAAAAGAGAGCAACGGTTTAGAGACGTTAAGAGCCATGGTTGTTTATACGTCAGAATTGACCCTATCTCCCTCCGGGACTTAATGTCCGATGGTGAAGATCCGATATTCTCGCGACGATAATGAACATGGCTTGGAGGACCAAATTCCGAGGTAACCTCCAAACCCCTTCGCTCGTTTAACCGCTTCATTAGCACACCGAGATTGACCTCGCAGCTTTACTCGAAGCAATTGCTCAAGATCTCTCCAATGCAAAAGAGAAACTTATGCTTTAATGAAGCCGAGAATGATAAGTCGAGGATCGAAATAATCACTTGATTCAAAAACCTTAACTTAGATCTTTTGAAATTTAAAATTTCGTTTTTTCGATCAAAAAGCAGATCAAAGAACGAATGAAAATTAACAGACAAAGAAGTGATGACTTCAAGATCTTGCAAGCAAAATTCGATGAGCTATTCCGAATGCATGAAAGTCTCAAATCCTCCGAGGAAAATCACAGAAGAAAATAGATGTTTTTCAAAATCATCTCAAACCGTTAAAGACATGAACGCCTATTTTTTTGAATTGAAGGAGGGACTTGGCTATGAGAAACCCTCCACATCCTCAAAAGCCCCGTCGATTCATCTCGAAAAGGTGTAATCGACGAATTTCTTACACCAAAAGCTAAACTTGTATCTAATAGGGTAAGAGACCAGTTGAGCTTAAGGCAAGTGCTAACCGTAAAGGAATGAAAATGGACCCCAACCGGTAAAGCATCAGCCGAGGAATCAACGGAAGAACCCGTTCTTCGAAGAAACCTCAACTTGATCAACGGATCAGAATCGAAAAAAGACAACCTACAAAAGGAAGTCTAATCGAGACCCAATCAAGGTCAACAAATAAGCATGCTTCGTAAACTGAAAACCATCTATGCAAAAAGGATATGAATCTTTTGATGGTAGCAATGTACCTTCCCCTATAGTCGAAATTTAGGGCTATCGCACCAACCACATTTGGATAAAAAGAAGACAAATCGAAAAGGTAAATCATAAGTCTTCTAAGTCATCCAAGGTTCACACAAGTAATCATACAAATCGAGAAAGCAAATGAGGATAAGTATGATTATGTTGACAGTATGGGAGACAAATCAGCCTTCGATCCGATCATCACCATAGAAGTGCTCGTTTGTATGGATCCCCAAATCCAAACCTAACCCCTCGGGACCCAATCCAAAAGACCTAAAACCCGATCCGATTGGTGTTCGCGTGGGTCCGCTAACAAAGGAGGTGTGCAAGCAACTATCCGGTACATCGATAGTGGATGCTCAAGGCACATGATTTGAAGCAAACATCTCCTCGCCTTACATAGAATTAAAAGGCCAGCGTGTACTCTTGGTGATGATAACTTTGGTTATACCAAAGGGTTCGGAACCTTAGAGAATGATGATGTACAAGTAATCGAGTCTCAGATGTCGAAGGTCCGAGCACAACCTATTATCGATTTCACAATTGACAACGGATTCAATTGAGTTCTCGATCGATCAATGCACTATCAAGAATCGAGTCACTAACGTATATTGCTAATCGGTTCAAGGAAAGGGACGATCTTACACAAATTGATTGGAACAAATGTCCAAGAAATGCATGCTCGATTGTTAAGAGTTCCAAAAGTAGCATTGGCTCAAGACAAAAAGAATGAGCCATCCGAACTTTAAAACTCTTAATAAGATAAATGTGGATGTCTCTAATTCCGAATGAAGTGTTCTCAAAGGATCGGATATGTCACGCGTATGTCAAGGGAAAAAACAGTCAAAGCTTCATTCAAAGGATTTTTTCCAAAGTAATTGCATGCCTATATGGATCTGTTTGGACCGAATATACCCGGTAATGGACGAAAATACACTCGTAATCGTGGATGACTTCCAAGTTTACTCAGGTTATATTCTTACATAAGAAGAATGAGACGACAACCAAGATACCCGAGCTACTAAGAAGATTACAAAATGAGAAGGGTGTAAAATAAAAATCGACGATAAAGGCATTGCAATTTCAAACTCCTTTATAACCGATTTTTGCTCTAAGTTTGGTATACAAAGATGAAACATCAATTAGGACGCCACAACAGAATGGAGAAATAAATAACGGAGAAATGAACTCTCAAAGAAGTCGCCGAACAATGTTAATCCATGCGATACCAAACCGTTTAAACGTTAATCAACACCGCATGCCATACGCAATAATGAGGATGTCTCGACTAAGGCTCACTACAAAACACCCTATGAACTATGGAAGGGCGTAAAACCTCGTGTTTCTTTGGTTCCATGTTTTTGGGTGCAAGTGTTTTATACACAACAATGGGAAAAGTCACTAAGACCTTTTTGAGGCTAAGTCCGATGAGGGTATATTTCTAGGGTATTCTCATCTAGCAAAGCCTTCAGGGTCTACAACAAACGAACCCTTGTTGTGGAAGAAACACCCCATGTATCCTTTTGATGAAGCATCTTCTCGATCAAGAGAAATCGCCTCGAACAAAAAGTACTGATCTACCGTAACCCGATATTCGGGAAAATGGATCACCTAACGATCAAGGATAAAGGATCGAAAATCAGATTAATTTACATTCCGTATCTAGGCGATTCACCAGATCAATCGGGATCCTAAGGTACGAACAACTTTCGATGAAAAGGCCGATTCAAATTAGAAAAAAAAATCGAACCATCCTGCTTCAGGGGAACTTTCTCACGAACGTACATCGCACATGATGATTCCAACATCACCGAGACTTGTTCTTATCAAGTGGACCATAACCTCGACCACTCCCAATCACTAGTAATAAGATTTTTATCGAAAAATTATGTTCTCAAAACCGACGCAAAATCGTAACGTATGACTGGATAACCAGATCCAACCGATCGATAATTGGAGACCCGTTCGATAAAATTAAAACTAGACATCGATTGGTGAAAGTGCACATTGTATTCTTGTTATTCATGAAGGAACCAACTACAATCGGCGAAGATTACAAGACGAAACCGGATTCTATAGGAGCCGAACAACAGAGAAATGAAGTATGGGAACTAGTAGATGCATCCCGTGCCATCAAGACGAATTGGCACGAAATGGATCTTCAAGAACAAGAGAGATGAGAAAAATGTTATCACCGTAAATAAAGCAAGACTTGTTGCTAAGGGGTATTCGCAATCGGAAAGGAATTGATTACGATGAGACCTTTTTTGCACCGTTACCGCCTTTGAAGCCATTCGGGTTTTTAAACTTATGCTTCCCACAGAGGGTTCATCGTGGTATCGATGGACGAAAGAGTGCTTTTCTAAACGGGGTACTAGCGGAGGAAGTTTATGCCGAACAACCTCCGTGGCTTTGAAAAGGGCAACCAAGTGTATCGTTTAAAAAAAGCTCTTTATGGTTCTGAAACAGTTCATGAACACGGTATGATACCTTTTCTCGATTCTTGATCGAAAGTGGGTTCACTAAAGGAATGAACCTTATTCGAATAGAAGATGGAGAAGATATTCGATGGTTCGATTCTGTGATCGACATCATCTTGGGATCTCCAAACAAGAACCTATGTGAAAGATTCAAAGAACCGATGCAAGGGGAAATTCGAGATGTCCATGATGGGTCGATGAATTACTTTCTAGGTCTCCAAGTTAAACAAAGTTCGGAAGGATATTCATCTCGCAAAGAAGTACACTAGGAATCTTTTGGCTAAGTTTGGAATTCAAAATAGTAAGGAAGCCAAAATTCCTATGATGACCGGATTCAAGATGGATCCAGATGAGGCCGGTCGAAAACCAATCGGCGGAATATAGGCTCTCATTGATCTTTATTATACCCGACCGCGCCAGCACTGATACGCATATTCGCAATTGTATGTGCGATTTCGTAAATCCAATGGTCACCACCTAGAAGCGAATAAGCGGATTTTAATTCAAGGAACAATAAACCTTGGTTTATTTTACCCATCGATGATAATCTAGAGCTTAGTGGGTATTCTCGATTCGATTATGGAGGTTGCAAGATCGACGAAAAAATCAACCTCGTAACATGTCGATTCTTAGGAAGTAAATGATCTCGTGGTTTTCAAAAGCGGACATCGATTCGCGACATCAACAACCGAAGCGAAATATATGGCTCGCAGAAGTTTCCCATCGCCTGCTCTTTGGAAAAGGATTACAATATTGAAGCTAAGAACGTAATATTCTCGCGATGAATAGTCTATTGCAATCACTCGTAATCCGTTCTACATACAAGATGCAAGCATGTAGATGTCCACCACTTCATAAGAGATCACGTTGAAAAGAAGAATATCGTAATGGAAAAGATTCATACCGATATACGTAAGGCGATATTCTAACCAAGCCACTAGCCGAGATCGATTCGATTTATGCAATGAGCTAGACTTCTAGATCTTGGAGAAATGTCACCAAAAATGTTTGATGGAATGCTCTCGGAACTAGCTGGTTAAGAGACTAACCAGATCGAGAGAAATCAGTTGAGTTTGGTATCTTAACTGATCTCAAGAGACTGATAAGCAAAAATCGATCAGACATACACGCTACCAGATCCAAAGGAACTGATCAGATTTTAGTTTATCAGATTTAAAAGTCTATCAGTTTAAAGGAACTGATCAGATTCAAGGTTTATCAGATTTAAGGTAAATGCTCAGTTTAAAGGATTATCTGTTAAATCAAATTTGGTTATAGTATTTCTTTGTGATTCGCTTTTAGCCGATATTCAACAAGCAAGATTCGTAGATTAAGAGCTAACAATCGATAAGAAAGGTGAATTTACACAACAAAATGAAATAACCCTTTTCATTGATAAAACCCGGCGGTGAGGTTACATTACGAAGTTACAAGTACAAAGAAGACCTTGAGGTCGGACATAAATGTTAACCAAAATCCTACACCTAGAACCCTAAACCCGCATCCAAACCCAAACCCGAACTCATTAGTTAAGTGTTAATGAGGGAAGAGAGAGAGATTTTTTGACGCCTCATTTTTCCCCACTTAACAGGCGAGGGGGGAGGTTTAAAGGTAATCCCATGCCATGAAACCGATGGACTCTCCAAGTGAAGTGAGAGCGGCATTGACAGATTACTAAGCCCGAGCCCTAAAAAGAAGGAGTAGTAGGGCTTCCAAATTTATTAAATGGAGCACGTGTGCAAAAGAGTTGGTCATCGATCTCATGGGCACATGTGTTGCTGATATTTTATACCGCACTAAGTCCGATGGTTCCGTTACGCTATCCGGGATAGACACACAAGGTGCATACGGTTAGGAGAAGTGTCTTCTCGGTTGCAACAAAGAGATCCGGTGGTGGTAGAGAAGCTTTGACAAGAATCGTATGTGAAATCAAGATGATGAAGAAAACAAAGAATAAGGGATGCAAAGGGTTGATTTGAGAAGATGAAACCATATAAAAGGGTGTAAAAGTGTTTGCCTAAGTCTCACCGAAACAAGGGTTCACCAAGATACATGATTCTTACAAAGAAGATAAGTATGGTGAATGGGTGATGTTGTGTAAAACATTGGTCCAATTTATAGAGGCCAAGCAAGGATGCAAATGCAATTGTCGGGCTCAAGAAGCCTATCCGAGAAATTTGCATCAAAAGGACAAATGTAGAAATCACGCAAATTGATAATTGATAAATTTACGGTTGATTGACATATCGAGAGATTTGCATTTATATTTACGCATGTCAATCACGCCTACTTAGGGAATAGAAGCTACTACTCTAGACTAAGTTTTGGCGGTAACACTTATCCCAAAAATTGGCTTAATCCGAAAAGAATCGATGAGGTCAACCAAAATTTTACAAGCATGATCGATGGAGATCATTTGAAACTCCAATAAATCGATATATCGGTCTATATTGAAAATATCGGTTGAAGGGGAACTTCAACCGATCAAGGAGGATCAAAAGGGAAATCGACGCGACTCAAGGAAAGATCACCCGGCCTCAAGTTTCAACAAAAACAGATGCAACCGGAGAAGATCATATTAAAAAGGATTGGGAAATTTCTTAAGGCTTAGTGTAATGATTAAGATCAACAAGTGGAATCAACATTGACAAGTAATATTGATCGATAACAACATCACCAACCGATGATTTTCTTTGTTCTTAATTTATTTATCGGATCGTTGATTCGATTTTATTTGCCTTTATTTCCTTGTGACGGTACTCTGCCAATCATTTAATGCGGACGCTGGGGTACATGTATTAACTTACTTGATCGTGCTTTTAAATCCAAAAGTTTTGTGTACGCATGCGTCGTTTTCCAACCCTACGATCAAAACCGCTAAATTGAGCGCATAATCTTTTCAAAACGATTGATCTTCAAAATCTTGTCTTATTGTACCCTCCGCCTATATATAAGATTCATCAAACCTTACCAGAGTTTTTTCGCTTCACAAACTTGCATTACTCTCAAAAAAACTTCAAATTGTTCTCTACATTTCAAAACGATTTCTTAGAGTTCAAAACCTTCTCTCAAAATTTGAATCGCAATATTTTTTTTTTAAACTTAATGATGAATCTTTCTTTCCGTTAAAAAACATTGGTTTCAAAAAGTTGTTTTTTCTAATTTTTGCTTCATTGCCTTTTGTTTTCCGCGAATGATATTGATATTGATTATGCACAAATTTAATGAGTCTATCTCACCTGTAGATGGCCACTCATGGACTTGGAAAGATCATGTGCAATTATGCGAATCGCAACGAAGATTTTTGAGGATAAGTTCGTTTTTGGAAACCAAGGATTCGAATCCATGGAGGTGGAACAAATTTTGAAGAAGGTCGGATCGAAACATATTTGTTGGCTTTCATTTCCAAACACATGCAAAGATGAAGCACTTCAATTCTTGCAAAATTTGAGTGTGGATACAGAAAAAACCATAACCGATGTCGACAAATAATTGAGAAGAAATCGATACAAATGGGACATCACTGGGTTCTTCAAATTTTGCAAAGGGCGAATCTCACCCGCACACTTGAGGATGAAGAAATCGAGAGAGGAGCTTTAAGAGAGGCCATAAACATCGATCATTCATCGTGCCAATGCTCAAAAGAAAGTTGATCATTGCTTGACATTCTATCAAGAACGAAATCTCATTTAGCCCATGCTCTCACATCACCAAAATGTACAAAGATGGCTAATTGATGGGGCTCGAACATCGATTTTCCTTGAAAAGCCATCTTGCTCCAAGAACACGAAAAATTTGGAGTCAATGAATCCAAAAAGTCAAGAATTCAACAAGGTTGCGCTTATATTGAAAGACAAATCGCCAAGCCGAATGGAATCATCATTTTGTCCTACAATTCATCAACTTCAGCTATATATGGGCCACCAGACGATGACAAGGAGCCCACTCCAACAAAATCAAGAAAGGAAAGAGGAAGCGCCATCCACACCCGCTGCTTCGAAAATCGAAGGCCTGTGAATCCTAATTCACTCTAGAAGACGAGTCAAGAAGAAAAGCGCCCGAAAACAATTGTTTCTTCGAGGGCTCGCTTTAAGCTTTGTAAATCTATTTTTCAAGTCATTCACCGCCAGACTAAAGGCCGCAGAGCATGTCTCATCGCTAGTTCACTCCGCCATGAAATTCAAAACAACCGCCACTACGAAAGGAATCCACCGCTTGGTCGAACCAATCGTAATAACTTCCGCCGACTCAAGCACAACCCATTTCTCATCCAATGTATCCGAATCATTCCTCAGATCCAGATCAACAAAGACCATCACCGAAAAATGGTCGACTAAGAATCGAACGAGAGATTGATGAGATGTATCCACAACCGGGTCGCCCATCCTCGCTATCGAGAAGAAGTCATGGAGATCCTCACCCTTCTCGATTAAAAAGCTTCCTTATCTTACTTGTTGAATGGGTGGTGCGGATGAGTTCAGATTTTGACTTCGATATGAGGAAGTCTCGTGGGATCACCAAATGAGCTCATATCCGATCATCGATCCGGCTTGAAGTTGAATTGGATTGGACCAGAATGACTGGTGAATGCTCGAGTCCGATGAAAGTGGAACTGATTCCAACCACCAGAGGCTCAAACAACTGAACTCGATCAAGTGATGGATCCAATCCTACATCTCAAATCACCATTCAACTTCAGAGATCATATCTTGTCTCAAAGATCTCCGAAAGAAGAGATTGAGGAGTGATAACTCGATCGTAGACAAATCGGGCTCAAACAAATCGAAGCAATCGAGATCGGTTCTCCCAATCTATCCACCATATTCTGCCGAGCTTACAAAAATCGAGTTGATGACAAGCTGAAACAGGATCAAAATCAATCTTCTTTTTTTCGACCTCGAGAAAAAGGCTCGAAAGTTATCGAAGAGAAATTTGACAAAATGATTTGACACTTGGAAACCGCCAAAAAGAACTCATTACAAACTGTTCAAAAATCGATGACTCAATCTTCGATTTATCTAATGATCTAAATCAGCATTGTCTTTGGGTCTCGACTTCCCACCTCAATGCGCTTTTTGATCAAACCAAAAGGGAGGATCTCGAGAAACCAACCGACACATCGTAAGACAAGGCCCATGGACAAAGATCAATTGCAAAGAAAGGTCGCCGGGTCTTTGGGACATCAAAATCTGGACCCTCACCATAAATCGATATCTGGTTAAGGAAAAAGTAAGAAATTGTCCAAAGAGCGTGAATGAAGAAGAAAGAATGACGTAAAAACGGGCACAAGGTAAAACAAGTTCAAATCAAGGGCTAAGAAAGGATTAATCGAAAAATGCACTTTAAACCTCGGTTGCCGCCAAGAGTCGACGAGATTATACCAAAAAAATGTCTTAACACGCTAAGAGGTTTGAGGAATGGAATAAGATCGAAGTGAATGGCTTCTAGATGCCTTTGTCCTTGATCTTGTTCCAAAAGAAGAATCACCCGATGATGAATTCCTCAACTGGTTCTGAAATAAATATCCGGACTTTTCAAGTATCCGGAAAATGAGGCCAAGCTTATAAATGTAAAGATATCTCGCCAAGAGTATGATTTGTTAATATACTCAAAGAAGGCGATGGCTCATTTGAAGACCGGCATTTGAGAGATTCT
Source organism: Stenogyne calaminthoides (assembly GCA_037126765.1). Taxonomy (NCBI): domain Eukaryota; kingdom Viridiplantae; phylum Streptophyta; class Magnoliopsida; order Lamiales; family Lamiaceae; genus Stenogyne; species Stenogyne calaminthoides. The sequence continues at coordinate 24,948,414 of JBBCBC010000023.1, read as the reverse complement.
ACTTTGACATCTTGAGCAAATCACAGATAATCGATCAAGTCTGGTCAATCGATGTCAAATGGAAACTCTATCGATTTTCAACATTCCACAAGACCAAAGAGAAATGCCGAGGATATATCTGCCCATTGAAGATTCGTAAGACGCCTAGGATCACCGCTTTTAAATTCAAAACTTTTCTCGATGTAACATGTAATCATCATATCTAATGAAAAGTTTATTTTTTTCGATCCCAAGACAAAATCTCTTTGTTTTCTTCGATTACTTGCTTTTTAACCGTTCTATACTTATCAACTTCATGTTTTGGTTTCATCAAAAAAAATTGTTGGGAAATTTATAGTTTTGATGAAAGTTCCAAAAACACATGAATAGGACCATCGGACACATTAGGTGATCGATGTTTACTTTTATCATCCAAGTTGATAATGATTGTATAGAAAAAGCCCGATGTAATAGATAGGTCACATATTGAGGGGAACTCAATATGTTCTTTCAAGAATCTAGGAAGTTTATCCCAAAAAGCGAACATCTCTTAAAAAGATCGACGAACCGATCTTGTCGGATAACTAAATAAGTCATGAAGCTCAAACCTCTATACTAGAAGATCGATGACTTCGTAAGACCGGAAGACCTACATCACCGGAGTTCTAGCTAAGTCAACAAAGACTCCATCGTGGATCGATCGATTCGACCGAACCTCTCATAAGATGAAAATCCCCTTATCATCGCTCGTTTTGAACAAGATGAATACAAACCTTAGTTGAGGAACAACTTTCATCCAATAAGGAAAAAACACGTATGAACAATGAGTCGAGGATGTTTCGATGTTGTTTCTCAAACTTTATAAACTTTTCGGCCATGCCGCTTCAAGCACGTCACATCAAGCTGCAACTCTACCTAAAATAGCCCGAGATTCAAATTGCTCTCCAACGGCTCTTTGATCTCAAGGTCTATAAATATGGGATCACACTTCAGTGAAAAAAAAATACTTGGACAAACAACATAATCAAGAAGCTCAAACTATAGTCGATTTTCATACGAAGAACACAACTACAAGCTTATTTTATATTGTGTTCATCCCATAAGTTCTTAGCAAGAAATCTTTTCATCTAGCTTTCAAAATCCATAGTTGGAACCTCAACAATCTTACCCAAACCCCCAAGTTAGGATAAGTTGTTTAAGAAGATTTCATCTAGGGTTTCTAAAGATGATTTACGGGATCGGTTGAGTGAGAACTCTTAAAACATCTGTTGGTGTCTTGTGTTGGACTAACACACTAATCTAAGTCCATCGGTTAAGTCGGTTAAGTTGGTGCCCTTGGGAAAAAGGGAAGAGTGGACGAGGACCCGGATAACCACTATAAATCTTGTGTCATTGCTTTGATTAACCGCTTTCACCTCTTAAACGCTTTCTAAGTTAAGATCTTTCCAACTTGGCAACTCGATTCTTTGTCATCTTCAAAGATAAAACTTGGAATCTTTATACAAACTTTTTCACGGGTAAACTTTTTAAAACACATTTTAGGGGTTTCTTAAGTTGGTTATCGAACCCGAATATTCACTCGCCTCGAGGCTATAGCTCTTTATCCGCCACGAAAAAAGTTTTTGAGGTTCATTCACCCCTCCCCAGACTTAAGGCTAACCGAACTCTTTTTTTCTTGCGATCTCGAGTGATCTTGATCCCAAGGATGTGCCCGGCTTTCCCTAAGTCATTCATATCAAACTGTTTTGAAAGCCATGCCCTTACGTCTGACAACACCTTTACATCGTTCCCGATGAGTAGAACGTCGTCTACGTATAGTACTAAGAATACCAATGCAGTTTCGACACGCTTTTTGTACACACAACTTTTGTACTCGTTTTGATCAAACCCATTAGACTTTATTACTTGATCAAAACACTGGTTCCAAGCTCTGGATGCTTGTTTGAGTCCGTAGATGGACTTCTTGAGCTTACAAACTAGGTGTTCTTAGCCTTTTTCAATGAAGCCTTGGGGTTGTTGCATATAGATTTCCTCTTCAAGACTTCCGTTAAGAAAATCCATCTTGACATCCATTTGCCAGATTTCAAAATCGAGATGCGCAGCAATCGATAAGAGAATTCGGATGGACTTGAGCATTGCTACAGGTGAAAAAGGTTTCCTCATAGTCGATTCCTTCTTTCTGAGTATAACCTTTCGCCACAAGTCTTGCCTTGAAGGTTTCCACCTTCCCGTCTGGTCCTCTTTTTCTCTTGTATACCCACTTGCAACCAATGGGTTTGACCCCATTAAGTGGCTCGACTAGCTCCCACACTTTGTTATGATCCATAGAACCCATTTCGGCTTTCATTGTTGTATGCCAAGAAACAACATCCTTGTCTTGGATTGCCTCATCATATGTCCATGGGTCTGATTCATCTTGACCGGGGACTTGTTGGGATTATACTGGAAAGTATGCTTTTACTTTGTATAATCAGACTGAATTTCGGACTTATTTACTGAAATAAATTGTTTATCACTGATGCTTTAAATATCATCGAATGTTACATATATTTACTGCATAATTATTCAATAAATAGTATGTGTTACATTGTAGTTAATTTAGTGATACCAGATCACAGAAGATTAAATTAACAGTTCCTTGTAACTAAAAGTACACCATTCACGACCTAGATGGAAATGAACAATCCATCGTGAAAGGTTGAAGTGTAAGACTCGGATTGGTTTGTCTTGACCAACAGATTACACTAGTGCATGACTGATGCACTGAAGAGAACCTACAGGAGGATAAATTCTTCAGAACTGAACTAGGAAGAATTAGACCTCAGTGGTTCGTTATTTCTTAATCTTCATCCCTTAAATAGGATTGCGTGTGGTTAGTAACCATCGCTTTGACTTATTACGGGAAGAGAATCAATGAGATTCAATACTCTATATCTTGGGCAATATTATTGGTCACATGCGATTGCTAAGATTTAATACGGAGAATCGTGTGCAAGTACGCTTGTTCGATTTGCCCCCTTTGGAGGTTCATAAGTTTTATCATACCAAATCTTGCAAGTGGAACTAGTTTTCGGTATAGATAATAATGTTGAACCGTTCCTTTACCAAGGATAAAAGATATTAATTAATGGAAAGTTATTTCAGTGGCTTGAATTAATTAATGGGCTAGATAATCTTAAACACGGGAAATAATAACCGGGATCCATATTAACTGTAATATGGGTTAAGATGGATAGTGCAATATTAATTATGTAGTGGGATTAATTAATATTTATGGGCTTGAATAATATTGTGGCTCAATATTGATAATTCAAGATCCATTGGAAGGTCAAATCTTAATTCTCCTAAAGGCCCCCCAAGTAGCCCAACATAAAGTCCAATAACTAAAAAAGGTATTTAAAAATAAAATAAATTTTGTTGCTTATTTTTCCTCATTTTTTTCGAAAATTATGAATAAAAGGGGAGAAAGATTTTCTTTGAATTTTGTTATGGAATGAAGATATGTATTCTTGGAATACAAGATTATCTCATTAAATTAAAGAAATCTCCCACTTGGTTATTCATATAGATATTTTCAAAAAAATTTAAATAAAAGGGAAAGAAAGATTTTCTTGATTTTCTTGAAAAGATATTATGAAAGATATGTATTTCTTGAAATACAAGTATATCTCATAAATTCAAGAAGATCCAAATCTTGGTTTCTTATTCCTATTATTTTCGAAAATTCCCATAACAAGAGGAGTTGTGATTTTTATGGAATATTTTAATTATGGAGAAAAGAATATATGAGATATATTCAAGATTTCTTGGAGATCAAGAAAAGATTTTTTCCTGCCTATTCCATGTGCAAAAATCGGCCAACACCCTCTATAAATAGGGGATGAATGTTTCATTCCCAAGTACAATTCCATGTGCTGGAAAAATTAGTAAATCCACAAAGGTGGTGCAACAAATTTTATTTTCCCTTTTGTTAATTGTTCACGAGCTTCCTTCCACCGGATTGTCGAGCAAGGACTAGGGAATACTTGGGAAGGTCTTTTGGTGTGTTTTTTCATCGATTTGAGACCATTGCCATTCCAAGAGGTAAGTTCATGTAAACTTCGTAGTAATTCAAAAGATTAGGATTTACGTGAACTATTTATATGCATGATTTGTTGTTGAATTATTATTTGAATTAATATAGGATTAATTCATGCTAGTAATAATTGTTAGAATTAAATTTGTATTTAAATATTCATCCCGAATAGATCAAGGGCAATTAATTCCCCTAGCGGACTAAGTCCGGGACTCTCCTATCCCCATGAATCTCTCGGATTCTTACAACCCTCCCATCTGACGAGGTTACGGTTGTGTAAGTGTGTCGTTTGGTATGTCATCTTATGCAGTTGGCAATTTGAGGTTAGCCCTTTAGCTCATTTAAGGTAATCTCACTTCGGGTTTTCTTTATTCATATAGTCTTCTTCCAAAAATCTAAAGTGGGTGCTTATTACCACATTTTGATCTTGAGGACCATAGAACATACACCCTTTTTGTTCCCTCGGGGTATCCTATAAACAACCTTAATTACGATCGAGGATCCAATTTTTTTTCCTTCCTTGTCCAACACGAGGCGGACACCCCAAATTCTCATGTGTCTCGGGATCGACTTGCGCCCGGTCCACAATTCTTTGGGAGTTTTGGGAACCGATTTGGATGGCACCAAGTTCAGAATATAAGACGTTGTTTCCAAGGCATGACCCCAGAACGACTTGGTAGATCCGCATAACTCATCATTGATCTAACCATTTCTAAAAGAGTTTTGTTTCTTAGCTCTGCAACCCCGCTTTTGTTGAGGGGTTAGGGTGTAGTTAGGCGATACAATCCCTTCATCGACAAGTAGTTCAAAAACTCATCATTTGGGTACTCGCCTCCACGATCGGATCGTAGAGACTTGATACGTTTTTCCCTATGATTCTCTGCTTGAGCCTTAAATTCTTTGAATTTCTCAAAGGTCTCAGATTTATGCTTCATAAGGAAAATATAGTCGTACCTTGAATAATCATCAATAAAAGTGATGAAATACTCATAACCTCCTCTTGCTTTGATTGACATTGGACCACATACGTCTGTGTGAACGATTTCTAACACTTCTTTGGCTCTATTCCCCTTGGCTCCGAATGCCCTCTTGGTCATTTTACCCTCCAAACATGATCTGCAGGTTGGGATTGGTTCAACTTGGAGAGACTCCAGTGAACCGTCTTCTACCAACCTTTGGATCCTCTTTGGATTAATATGTCCCAATCTTAGATGCCATAGAAGTGTCTCGTTCACGTCTGATGAACGTTTTCTTTTATCAGAAACAGTTGATGTGTTATAGGATGCATTTCGTGAGTGGTGTACAGTTAATTGTATAGAGATTATTCGACAACGTTCCATAATAGATAAATTTATCATAAAGAGAAATGGTAACAAATTTATCAAAAGTAACCGAATATCCATCAAGGTAAAGTTTAGAAACCGAAATTAAATTCTTTCTAAAACTAGGAACGTAAATAACATCTCTTAAAATTAAAACTCTGTCTTCAAAAGACAGGTGCACTTCTCCCACTGCTTCAGCTGCCACTCTCGTAGCATCGCCCAATGTGATGAGGATCTCACTCCCACTAAGTTGTCGGGTCCGCTTGAACCCCTATAAAGTGAAACAAACATGATCAGTGGACCCTGTATCCACCACCCATAAATGGGAGGCATACGCCGCTAAGCAAGTTTCAACAACTAGTGCGGGAGAATTACCTTTCTTTCCATTCCTTTTGGGTTTGGAACAGGCTGACCTCCAATGTCCCTTTTCACCACAGTTGAAGCACTTCCCCTTAGCTGGCTTGCTCACTCCTCCACCTCCCTTCACCTTTTCTTTGCCCTTGGCAACACTTGAGTTCACTTGCTTGTGGCTTTTATCCCTTTTCTTGTTCGTACCACCCTTTGGCCTAGAAGAAGAAGAAGGTTCATTTGCCACCAAGGCTTGGCTCTTTTTCCCCAATATCGCCTCTGCAGAGACTAAAACTTGCAATAGATCAGGCATAGAGAACTTCTAATTGTTCATCTGGTAGTTCAGCCTGAACTGTTCAAAACTTTTTGGCAGAGAGTGGAGCACGAAATCGATTTGGGTCTCGATGTCTTATTCAGTGCCAAGTACCTCAAGTTTGTTAAGGTGAGCCATCATCTGAAGAACGTGCTCCCTTACGGGCGTTCCCTCCACCATTTTCATAGAGAGCAAGTCCCTCATGGTGATCTGACGAGCCACACAATTCTGATGTTGAAACATCAATTTAAGACTAGTCATGATGTCTGCAGCGGTCTCAAAGTTCTGGTGTTGGTGTTGCAACACATCTGACATTGAAGCCAAGATGGTACACTTTGCCATTTCGTTGGAACGCTCCCGGTCGAAGATACTCTTTCTTAACCGCTTTAGTTGACTCATCATTTGGCTTTTTATGGTTTAGGTGTAGTGAGAACCGGTTATGGCTTTGTGCGAAGAGGACAATAGTAAGTTTATTTACTCCAATCAACGAAGTTTTCACCAGTAAGTAAATTTTCTTTAAGTATATTGAACAGTGAATTAAAAGGTTGTGACATGATGAACTGAAATAAATAACAATATGCATAAGCACAAATATATCACAAAGTTCGATTACATTCATCATATTAAAATCTCAAAAAAAATATGAACATGCATCAGCCAACATCTCAAAACAGTTTAAACAAGTCACGTGGGGTGGGTCATTATTTAAACACATTCAAGCGAGTTACAAACAAACGATTTACAAACCTTTAATATCCAGATTAATAGTTGGCTCCCACTTGACCAATATAAAATTGAATTGACAGGACTTGAGGAAGTATATGAATATCAATTTTATACCTAAAAGTAATAACCATGATTAAATACAAAATTATTATTTAAGCTTTGAACAAGCCTCGTAGGGAGGTCATCGTGCTTAATCGATAATAATCCACAATCATCCGGTTGGAATTTATTCATGTGAAGGCCATCTTTTGACCGTCCCATGGGGGGGATTTCTCCAAAAGAATTTATAAATAAATAAATCATGGAGGTCAAAATTAATTCAATTTTATTATCCGGAAAAAAATTGTCAATTAATTGTTTAAGCATACTTAGTAATTTTTTCGAAAGTGAGATTTTTTCAAAACATTTTCTCATGCATCGCAAATTTAAACACAATTTAAATAAGCATAAAATAATCAAAACATCAAGACAAAAAAAAAACACATTGGGCACATATATCAATTTCCTTTATTAATTTTTTCATGTCTTGATCTCATCGTTTTCTTTGCCTTCAAAAAAGTTACGAAAATCAAACAACGTCATCGACCCCATTTCATGGTCGGTGCCCGCCTAGCACTCCGGCCGTGGGGTGTCTTGCCAATCAAGACGGATTGTCGGCTACCAAGATGGATCTCGGCGAGCATCGCGCATTCAATGTAGCGCCCGCCCAAGATTGCCCATCTTAGAAACTTTTTCCTTATTAGTCCCTCTTGATCTTTTTCGGCCCATGATCCCGCGTCGCGCTCGGCCCAACGGCCTTTCAACTTATAGCTTCCAGATCCATCCGTCTTTAATCCATTGTCTTCTTCTTGTCTCACGATCCGGTTGTAATTTATTTATGAAAAAATAAATAAACCTAGATCTAGACTAGTCTATTATATTGAACGAATCAAACAAATCCTAATCTACTCGTGGATTTTCTCACGAGGCAAAATGAATTTGAACGAATCGAATTAAAAACCACAATTTATATGTATGCATAAATATAAACATTCATCAAATACCATGACAATTGGATACCTGAAAAAAAGATCTAGCAATTATGTTGGTCCCGGTGCTAACGAGTCTTACACGTGTATGGGGGAATACACGTGTTCAGTGAATTTTTAAAACTTTTCTTTCACTGAGGTCAGATGGGTCGAAGTTGTCTGATGATTTGTACCCGAAAGCCTGATCATACGAGTCAAAGTCTACCGGAGACAATGATCCCGAGATGCTTTAAAGCTCGGATAATCCCAACCGAGCTGAGTTTTTCGGAGATCCCGAAATGCTTGGATCGATTAACTATCTTCTTGAACCCTCGATAAGAGTTAGTTCAGTTTGGTAACTATCTGTTCTAGCTACTTAAGTGTGCAGAATGGTTGGCCCTAAGTTTATACACGTTTTAAGCTTTGCTGAAAACCTTCCTTTTAATGAAACAATGATTAAGGATGTGATTAGTTAGATGCAAGTTCAGTGGATTGATTCCAACTGAATATCAGTGAAAATATGCTTTCAGTTAAAGATATGCAACAGATAATCAATGCACTACAGAAAGCAAAATAACACAACAAGTTATAGTGGTTCAGAGACTCAAGCTCCTACGTCCACTCTCTCTAACCTTCAGAGAAATTCCTTAACCACTTCCTAAGGTTTTCTGACTACCTCAATGTAGTTTAACCTTTCTACTTTGAGCTTTCTGACTATCTCACTGTAGTTTACTTACTCAAACACACACAAGCTTTCTGACTATCCAAGATAGTTTACTCACTTCTTCTCTAGAGTTTTCTGACTACCTCAATGTAGTTTACTAACTCTTTACAACTCCAACTCACCAACAATCACACTCAAACTACCTTACAAAGGGTTTGGGGTTTCTTGGTTGGTTTCCAACTAGGATGAGATATCCTTTACAATAAGTACAATGCAAAGGCTAGGATATCTCTACTAAGCTTTGGATATATCTTATCAAACTAGGCTTAGTGAATGAACTCTCTTCGATGTAAAACACTTGGGAAATTCTTGGGTTTTCGAGTGCTTCAATTTGAAAGAATAAGATTAAGCTCTTGAGTTGCTTACAAATTTCCCGTAACCTTCAATGTAGAGGGTCACTAGTATTTATAGGCAATCACCAAGGTCACTCTTGAAAAACTATCCGTTGGAGGAGATAACTTCTTGAGTTTCCTCTTATGGTGTTTGATGAAAGGCTATTTTTAGGGTTTGAATACTCCCTTGCATGTTTTAGGCAATATGCTTTCATGTAGCCGGTCACCACTTTTTGCAGTCTGGAACATAGTACTATTGACGTGCTTGATGACTTTGTCGCTTTCGATGTCGATGGAGGCATGTTGTCTTCTTCGATTGGCTCTTGTCTTGATAAATGTAAACAAACATAACGGCTCTTTTTGGTCAATATATCGGTGATATAACCTTAACAACACTTAGTTTTAGTTCCTTTTTGCGCATGTGAATGTCTTGGGCAATATCTATTGTTACGAGTATTAAGTGTTTTTCTCGGTTTTGTAGCTTTCGGATAGATATTATTCGATTGCCTCGGAACATTCTCTTGAGCATTGATGAGATTCTTGAGTCTTTATGGTGTCTTGATATCTTCTTTGTCTTCATATCTTGATCTTGATCTTAGAATCTTACGAGTCTTGATTCTTAGTGTCTTGAGTCTTGATTCATCTTGAGTCTTGATTCTCGATTTCATCTTGAGTCTTGATTTCTCGATTTCATCTTGAGTCTTGATTTCTCGATTTCATCTTGAGTCTTGATTTCTCGATTTCATCTTGAGTCTTGATTCTCGATTTCATCTTGAGTCTTCAATTCTCGATTTCATCTTTGAAACTTGAAAACTTGAAACTTCTTGAGTCTTGAATCTTGAAATCTAACTTTGATCTATATCTGCGACTATACATGGTGCGAGATAACATCTGAACACTCTAAAAAGCGAATTACGACTCAACTATCAAGATTATCTTGAACATGTCATACTCAGGGGTTTTGGGATCTAATCAAAATCTTCTTTATTAAATTCATCTCCCAACAATTTCTCCCTTTTTGATGATGCCAAAACCATCTTGTTACAAAAAAACACTTAACCTATACTCAGGTTTCAGTTTTTCCTATTACAATCCAAGAATAGCAAATCTCCCAACAATTTCACAACAAAACATAAGGCATATCAAACATAAAAGACATGTAAAAAGATAATGAGATATTATCTTTGAGCATAAAGATAAAGTTTCATTGATTGTAGGAATAAAAGTTACAGAGTACAATGAACTTATCAGAAACAAAAACAAAAACAAAAGAAGTACAAAGAGTCTTCAGTCTTTAGTCTTCTTCAATCTTCTTCAACCTCATCCTCAGGCACCTCCAGGTTGAACATCCCATAATATCTCTTCTTCAATGCATCCCTTTCTTTGATGATATCTGGGTTGTTTCCTGTCAGTCCTAATTGGATGGCATACTGAGCAATTTCTTGAGATATGGTTGTCTCATTCACCAGGCCATTCTCTAGTCTAGGAAGCGAGGGATTTCTTGCAACATATGGTGTTGGTCCCATTTTAGAAAACCATTGTCACCGTCTGATGAAGCCATTCTTCAGTATAAAAAGAAGCTAGGGCGGCCAGGTGCTTTTAAGAACATGTGTGTTGTTTTTGCTTATAATAGGATGCATATGACAAGTATAAACAAAAGCAAAGAAAGAACATGATTTTATAGTGGTTCTCTTCCAACCTTCCACTCTTCCCTATCATCGGGGGCACCTAAGTTAACCAACTCGGACTTAGTTTAACGTGTTAGTCCAACACCCAACAGATGTTTAGAAAGTTCACACTTGGATTATCACCCTCTCTGAAATGTTAATAAGTAACCTATCAATTTGGGTAAGGTTTGTTTGTTTCATTTGAGTTTTCCTTACATTTGTTTAGCCTTGCTCTCTAAGCATACATCCCTTAGATTGGGTTCTAGAACTTCAATATATTGTAGAACTAGGGTTGGGAATGGATTTGGCTCTGGATGTTTCAATTTTCCACACTTCCACTCGAATAATGAAGGAAGAACTTGTATTTATCATTTGAATGTTACCGCTTGGATTGGATACATTCAAATCCATTTTCTCAATGTCTTGAGCTTTTCCAGTTTTAGTTGTCTTCCTCTCATTGGTCCAACCGATTTTGCCCTTTCTTTTCTCGGGAACTTCTTCTAAAAAGACTTCTTATCTTTACTCTTCTTCTTTTCTTCTTCCTTATTAAAGGAACTCGTCTGAAGCGAACATTTTTCTTCTTCTTCTTCAACGAAGTGATTTGAGCTTTCCTTGTGTTGAAGTCTTCCTTCTTCTCTTTCTTGATGAACTCTTCAAATCCATTATCTTGATAATGTTTCAAAATGGTTCTTTTCTATCCCAACACTTTAAATTACCTTCATCTCGCTAAGTTAATCCAACTCTTTCTGCAGGTACTTTGGATAGAAAGTTAATAAGTAATCAATGAAGGCTTCATTTGAGTTTGAGCTTGTTCCCCTCCATTCCCTCAGAACTTCATAGTAGAACCAGAAGGTTCTCTTAATTTCTTCCCAGGCATCATTGAATTGGATAGGCATCCATTTATCAATGTCGCGCCACTTCTTTTAGCGGTACCCTCCTTTTGCTCGGGAACTTCTTGAAACGACTTATCGCGCTTTCTTTTCTTTCTTCTTCTTTATTAAAAGGAACTCCCCTAATGTATAAATTTTTATTCGCTTTTCCACTTTGAAGTGATTTCAGAGCTTTCCTTGTGTTGAAGACTTCCTTCTCAGCTTCTTCTTCAGACTCTTCAAAATCCATTATCAGTTTTCTTTGAGTAGCCTTAGAAGCTTTAACTCTCTTCTTCTCTGGTTCAACAAATGCCACAGCCTTTCTCTTGATAGCTTGCTCTGCACCGGCTTGGCTTGTTTCCACCTTTCTTCTACCACTCAGTTTTTCAGAAATAACTTCCTGCATTGTTTGCTCAGAAACATGAGTGTAGATTGGCTCTTCCACTTGCTTGAACTTGAGCTTTTCAGTGTCTTCTACTTCTTTTAAGGCATCTGAAAGATTTTTCTTTTTAGCTTCCTTATCTGCCTTTCTCTACAAGGTGTGTGCCAATAACTCCTTCAGCTCGGCTCCAGGCCTTTCCCCCTTCTTGGCACCATACCTTGGAAATAGTTGAGACAGTGCGGTATCAATGTGATATTGCTCTTTGCTGATACTTCGCACTTCTCCAGCCAACTGATCATGCTCCTCCTCTAGCCTCATCGAGTGGTTCTTGGCCACTGAGAACTCTTCAGACAAAGGTGCAAACTGGTTGGAGAATACATCTTTCAGCATCTCTGTCATCTTGGTCATGAGCAGGGAGCCCATTTCCTCAACAGCACTCTTGATCAATTGATCATTCTTCTCCACCAGCTTGGTTTCAAGAAATGAAGTCCTCTCCTGATACATTTGCTTCATCTCTGCATTCAGTTCAGCTTTGACTCCATCTACCTTCCCTTCTATGGCAGTCATTTTGTCATTCAGAGATGTCTGAAGCTGCATCAAGTATGAAGTAGAACTCAGGTTCTCTAGCTTCTGGGATTGGATGGCCAATGTCTCTTTAATTTGAGCAACTTTATCCACAATTGGCACCACCTTATCAAGCTTGTCCACTATAGGACTGGAGTCAATCTCTGGAGCATATATGACTTGTTGTTTCTCCTGAGCTGGTTGCTCCACCTGAGCCTCAGTCTCCACCTGGGCTTCAGTCTCCACCTGAGCCTCAGTCTGCATATCAGACATAACAGAATTCAAGATAGAAACTTCAGTAGCTTTGGCATAATGTTTAGTAGTGCCAAAAGTTACCTGAAGAGTACTAACTTCAGTCTGAGGATGTGAGATATCAGGATGTCCAGCATCAGTACTTTCCTCCATTTGAGATTGCTTCTCAGCATTTCCTTGTTGGTCCCCTTCTTGATCTTTATCTTTTGAGCCTGAGGCACCAACATCAGCTTCCCTCCTTTCAGCCACCTTTTTTCTGATCAGCTCATCAAAATCTGCAACTTTCATCCGGAGCTTGGTCTTCCTGAACCCGGAGAACTCAGTCATCACTGCAGTCTCTTCATTCCACCAGTCCTCCCCTCTGAATGAGGCAATGTTGAGCATCTCTGGCAGAGTCTGGTTCAGAATGTAGACTGTGGTCCTCAGTCTAAAGAAGAGATCCTGAAGGTCAGGATATGAGCTCAGCTTAGGGTACCTGTCCAAAATGAACTGTTCCCCCTTGCTGCGCCACTCAGTCTCTTCTGCCTAGCCCTTCTTCAGCTTCGGGCTCTCAGGTTCAGTAGGAATGGCTTCAGGTGCTGAGGGATCAAAGAATGGTTCACTCAGGAGCATGTCAAGATTCAGCAGCTCCTGAGGCTCAGCTTGGTCTGAGGTCTGAACAGGCATTTCCTCAGTAGAAACCTGAAGTCCCTTGAATATCTCCTGAGAAAATTTGTCTGAGCTCAGAGATGTTTCAAGAACCTCAGAGAACACCTGTTCCTCAGTTTTCTCTTCTGCGGTAGTCACAGCCTGAGCCAGTACTTGCAATGGCGATTTCTGACCTTGCTGGCCCTCAGGTTGGACTTCCTCAGGTTCACTCACCTTCTCCTCCTTGGAAATTAGAACTCTTCTGCGCTTAGGAGCCAGAGCTTTCTTCTTCAGGGCTTCTCCCTTCTCTCTCTTCACCTCCATCAAAGCCTTCCCCCTAGCTTGATGGGCTTCTTCAGCAGCTCCTTCAGCAGCAGTCTCCACTTTCTTCTCTTTCTTTCCCTTCAAAGTCTTCCTTGTTGTAGTTGGCTTGAAAAGGATCTTAGACTTTGGAAAGGGTGAGGAGTTGGCAAAAATATCTTCTTCCTCCCTGTACATCTCCAAGATAAATGCTATCTTGGTTGCATGTAGGATTTTTCCTTTGATCACAACCGAACCATTCTCTTTCTTGACTTGCTTTGCTTGGTCACTCACCACTCTGATTAGATATCGCAACCAGTTGAAATCAGTGGTGGGTGAGTCTTCAATAGCTGCCATCAATCTTAACTTTGGTGTACTGATTTGCTCAAAACTGCCGGATCGACTCATTATACATTTACTTACAATATCCAGCAAAACTCTATATTTCGGCTTCAAATGCCGTTTATTTAGAGTAGCCTCAAACTTAACAGGATGCTCTGTTATCCTATCAAGATATTCTTGTTCCCTACCCATCATATACATCGTAGGGTCTTCTCCTCTATTGCTCAGCTCATATACATCATTAGATTCTTAGGAACTATATACAATTCCCTCACAAAATCGGCATATTTTGAGCTATGCTCTAAATGAGAAACTGTAATTTCAGACTCTATACAGTCCTCCTCGTCTATTTTCAAATTAGAGATAAATTTGATTACCTCCTTTGAATATTCTGCCTCTGGTTGATTTGCAACCAGGTTTGTGAGCTTTGCTACCCGTATCATGTGTAACGCCTCTTCTTCATGGGTTGCATTTGACGAGCTCTCGAGCGAGACATCATACTCGTACCATGGCTTGTTAGAAATAATAAGTTTATCATAAACGGAGAAAGTCATTTTGAAGGATTTTTTTGGGTGAAGGGTTTTGAGAACGATGAAGGATTTCTGGGCGAATGAGAGATTTTTTAGTTGCAGAGTATTTTGAGAACGAAAGTTTTTGGAATTGGGGATTTGAATGAATGCTCAATGAATATATAGAATTGATTCGTGGGAAATCGTATCGATTGAATAAATCAACTGTTGAGATTAAACACCGACTAATCGGGTATATGAAAGGATAATTTTACGAATAATACGCCGCCAATTTAACCTTATTGGTGATTAATGAACAGTGTAATTAATTATTGTTCCTGCAGACCAATTGACTTCCTTCGGGTATTTCAAAGGTCCCGCCCAAATATTCCCTTCAGGTGTTTTGTTATTAATTGCCAATGATTACTGAGATTCAGTTAGACAATAAATGAGTTGCATGAGTCATTAATTCTTCAGACTAATTTCCCTATATCAGTCTTACTGAGTTTTGACCTTGATAAAATGTCGATTATATCTTGAGTAATGAATCGGGTTCAATGATGATCTTTCGAGTACTCGAGCCGGATCAAGAAAAAATCTTGCATCGATCTTGATATATCTTAGTTTCCCAAGACTCATATTTCAGTACTTCCAATTTTATCCTGAGTTTCTCAGTAGAATCCTGAGAAAACTTCATGCATCTGAAAACCTTCAATTTTTTAGATTTGCTCTATACACCTGGATCCAACATCCCTAATTCAACTGATAGTTCCTGAAATCTTGATTCACCCCAAAGGTTTAGTCAAGATATCGACTCTCTGCTTATCGAGATGAATTTTCTCCATCCCGATGTCTTTCTTCTCAACATGATCTCTCGATGAAGTGATGTCCGATATCAACATGCTTACATCCGGTGTGCAATACGGGATTTTGTGTAATAGCAATAAAGACTATTATTATCACAAAATATAGGTACTTCATTGGCTATAATCTTATAATCCCTCAATTGTTGTCTGAGCCAAAGAATTTGTGCCTGATAGCTTCCTATGACCATGTATTCACTTCAAGAAGGTTGCTCTTGAGGTCTATTTATTTGAAAACCATGATATCCGTTTACTTCCAAGAAATTGACAAGTTCCCGTGGTGGACTTCATCCAATTCTACATCCTCCATAATCGATTTGAGTAACCAGTTAATTCAAGGTTATCATCAGCTGGATACCACAATCCTCTATTCACAGTGCCCTTAAGATATTTCAGAAACTTTTTGGCAGCCTCCATGTGACTAGCCTTAGGATTAGCTTGGTATCTTGCACATATCCCAATAAAGAAATGTTATATCGAGCCTACTTTGTCAGAGATATAGCAATGATCCAATGATCCCTCTATAATCAGTGTGACTTACTGATTTGCCTTCAGGATCAGGATCCATCTTGTAGTTTGTATTCATGGGAATTCTAACTGCATTGCAATTCTGCACACCATACTTTGCAATCAGATCTCTGGTGTACTTTGCTTGGATGATGAAAATTCCTTCCTTAGTTTGTTTCACCTGAAGTCCAAGAAAGAAATTCATCTCCCCCATCATTGACATCTCAAACTTTCCTTTCATCAGTGTAGAAAACTTTTCACACAACTGATGATTTGGAGATCCAAATATGATGTCATCTACATAAATCTGAACAAGTAAGATATCTTCCCCATCTTCTATCCTGAACAAGGTCCTATCAACAGTTCCTTTGATAAAACCATGGTCAGTAAGAAACTGAGAAAGGGTATCATACCATGCTCTGGGTGCTTGCTTAAGACCATACAAGGCTTTCCTGAGCCTGTAAACTTGGTCATTCTGTCTGAAACCAGGAGGTTGTTCCACATACACCTCTTCCTTAAGCACACCATTCAGAAATGCACTTTTCACATCCATCTGATAGACTGTGAATTTCATGTGGGCAGCATATGCAAGAAACAATCTGATGGCTTCTAGTCTTGCAACAGGTGCAAAGGTTTCATCATAATCCAAGCCTTCTTCTTGGGAATAACCTTGTGCAACTAGCCTTTTTGTTTCTTACAATGTTGTTGTTCTCATCTCTCTTATTCTTGAACACCCACTTGGTTCCAATCACATTGTGCCTCTTAGGTCTATCCACTAGCTCCCAAACTTCATTCCTTGAGAATTGATTCAACTCTTCTTGCATAGCAGTAATCCAAAAAGAATCTTGTAGAGCTTCTTCAATCTCAGTAGGTTCTTTTTCAGATAGGAAGCAGCAAAATAATGCACTTTCACCATGGAACCTTCTTGTTTTGACACCATATGTTGGATCACCCACAATCTGACTTGTAGGATGACTATCCAACCATTTTCTCCTGGATGTTCCCCCTTCAATAGTATCCTCAACATTAGAAATGTTAGGTTCAGGCAGTTCATTAAATTCAGGGAACAACAAAAAAGGAGAAAGGGAATCATCTTCCTCAGGGGAAATTCCATTCAGAACATTGTCAGAGACATTTGTTCCCCTTTGGTTGATAGATTCAGAGTTTGCCTCAACTGTGTCCACATATTCATTGGCATTACATACCTGAGTCTGAACTGGTGTCTGTTCAGATTGGTCAGCTTTAGTGTGTTGGCTTTCCTTCAGTGGAGAATTTCCATCCTGAGTTTCACCATCCTGAGTTTTTCCATCCTGAACTTCTTTGTCTGAGTCTGAGTCTGATTCACTCCATTCATAAAAAGTGACTGACTTCTTCTCTTCAGGTTCAGAGGATGTTTTATCATTCTTTTTCAGGCTAAGTCTGGTGATTCTCTTGGTCAGTTCTCCTGAGTCATGTTCCTGTTTCTTCTGAACACAAGTAGATTCATCAAAAACAACATGAGGTGTTTCTTCCACAATAAGAGTCCTACAGTTGTAAACTCTGAAGGCTTTACTGACTTCAGAATATCCTAAGAATATCCCTTCATCAGCTTTGCTATCAAAAGTTTTCAACTGATCTTTACCATTATTGTGTATGAAACACTTGCAGCCAAACACACGAAAGAAAGAAACAAGAGGTTTCCTTTCATTCCATATCTCATATGGAGTTTTTCCTTGATTCTTGGTCAGCATGGATCTGTTCTGAGAATAGCATGTAGTGTTGACAGCTTCAGCCCAAAATCTTTTAGGAATATCAGCTTCAACAATCATTGTTCTTGCAGCTTCTTTCAGAGTTCTATTTCTTCTTTCAGCAACACCATTTTGTTGTGGGGTCCTTGCAATTGATGTTTCATGAGTTATTCCATTTGCTGCACAATAATCAGATATAATATGATTGATAAACTCTGTTCCTTTATCTGATCTGATTTTGACCACACTAAGATTCTTTTCAGTACTGAGCCTTTTCAGTAGATCAGACAGTTTTGTCTGAGTCTCTTTCTTACTGAGTAAGAATATGACCCATGTGTATCTAGAGTAGTCATCAACTACCACGAGTGTATATTTTCTGCCATTTGTGCTCACAGGTGTTACTGGACCAAAAAGATCCATATGCAACAGTTGAAGTATTCTTTCAGTAGAAACATCTACTTTGCTTTTGAATGATGCTCTAATTTGTTTTCCTTTTTTACA
This sequence comes from Stenogyne calaminthoides, assembly GCA_037126765.1. NCBI lineage: Eukaryota > Viridiplantae > Streptophyta > Magnoliopsida > Lamiales > Lamiaceae > Stenogyne > Stenogyne calaminthoides. The sequence continues at coordinate 24,930,478 of JBBCBC010000023.1, read as the reverse complement.
AGCATCACAAACATGTTCTTTACTGAACAGTTCATTTGGTAACCCCCTCACAAGTGCTAATCTTGCAAGTTTGTTCAGGGTTTTGAAATTTAGGTGATTCATCATTTTGTGCCACAACCAACTGGTATCTGTGGAACTTTTTGCAACCAAACATGTATCTTTAGGAGTTGAGCTCCAATCAGCAAGATACACATTTCCTTTTCTAGTACCAGTTAGTAGAATTTTCTGTGAGATATTATCTTTCACATAACATAAGTTCTTTGAGAACTCAACATTGAAACCTTTGTCACAGAATTGGCTTATAGAAAGCAAGTTATGCTTCAAACCAGACACATATGAAACACCATGGATATGAACAGAATCAATTTCAAGAGTTCCATATCCTTCAGTTTGTCCTTTGGAGTTGTCTCCAAATGTGATCTGAGGGCCTTTTTGCACAACATAGTCAGTGAGTATTTGCTTATATCATGTCATATGTCTTGAACATCCACTGTCAAGATACCATACAGCAGGAGCTAATTCATCTCCACTCATCAGTGCTATGTTGTCTTCATTCAGCTCAGTGCCCTTGTTTTTCACCTGAAAAATAGATCAGTTCTTAGGTACCCATTTGGTGTAGGGTCCTACCAGGTTAGCTGTACCTTTTGGAATCCAAATCTGCCTAACAACTCTAATTACTTTAGAGTGGCTGATTTGTCTCCCATAAACATCTACATACACATTCACCACTCTAGGTGCCTTAACAGTATCCTGTGTATGAGTGCTAGCCTTAGCATGAACATGAGCCTTAGAGTTTTTCTTGGGTACATGTCTTTTGTTCAAGTACTTTGGCTTTTGTGCAGCTGGTCTTTGTCTCTGCTGACTTGGGTTCAAGAAACCTTTACCCTTAGGCAAGTGGGGTTTGGGTTGCCTGTACTGAAATTGGGGTCTTTCAGTAATCTGAGGACTTGGTCTTTTCAGATGAGAATGTCTCTGCTGAGTGTTTCTCTTCTGAAAATTCCTCTGCTGATTCAGTGCAGATCTCTTCAGGTTGGTATTCTTAGCCTGAGACTTTGAAGTACTGGCCTGAAGATTTCCTACTGAGTGGTCAGGTTTTCTAGCCTTTTCCTGAGGTCTGGGCTTTCTTCCCTGAACATTCAGTTTCTCTGAAACCATGGGTCCTTTTCCCTTGTCTAAAACTTTGGGCAATTCTTCAGTCAGAAGATTAGGTGCCACTTGTTTAACAAAGACAGTCTTAGTGCTACTATAAGAAGCATTCAGATGACCTTGTGAGGTTCCCCCTGAAATGTATCCCAATCCAGCTTTTATAGTTGCAGGTCTTTGATAACTCTGAATTTCATCTATCACTTTAGATGCAGAATTCAATAGAGCTAACTTTCTCTACGCACTATCCTCACACTTCTTTAGAGTTTCATTCTTCTCAAAGAGGTCGTTGAACTCAGTTCTGATAAGCTGAATCTCCTCAGTGGATTTCTCTAATTTTCCATGTAGGGTCTCTATCACCTTCTCTTTCTCTGAGAGTTGTACTTTCAGAACATCTAGTTCATCAGTAGTTCCCATTAATTGAGAAGTGATCTCAGCATTTTTAGAGTCTTTCCACTTTAGATTCTCAGCAGTCAGTTCTTTGTTCTGCTCTTGAGTTTCATTGAGCAGTTCTTGTAACACAGCATGGTCCTTCATAAGACTCTCAAAAGAATCCATCAGGTCAAAGTTACTGTTTACAGTAAAACTTGATAACTCATGTGCTTGTGTAGGGGCAACAACAGAGATAGAAGTACTTACCTCCCCTACAGCCATGAGACATATATCATCACTGTCTTTTTCTGAGAACATCTCATCTGAGGAATTTGAACTTTCTTCAGAATCTTTTTCTTCCTCAGCAATCTCAGCAAGTGTATCCCATATTTCTTTTGCATTTTCACAGTGAGAGATCATCCTCATTGTTGGGAAATATGTAATTTAGTTTTGATGGAAGTTCCAAAACAGGTTGTAATAGGACCAGTCAGACCTATTAGCTGACTGATGACTTAGAATAGGAATAAGATGACCAACTGAAATGTATAGATAGTTGATGTAAAAGATAGGTCATATATGAGGGGGAACTCAATATGTATAGGTCAGGTCGAAGTATCAGATAACCCAGAGAAGGTCAGATGATCAGAAGACTAAGCGCAAATCAGAAGACAAGAAGTCAGAAGATCAGGTGAAGACAAGAAGACACTGAAGACTCGGAAGAACACAAGACTCGGATGAACCTCAAGACTCGGATAAACTCAAGACTCAAAGATCAAACTCAAGGCTCAAGACGATCAATACACCGAGGCTCGAGACACCAAGATCGAAGACCGAAGACCTACTTTTAGCAGAGTCTCCGTGATATTAAAAGCTAAGACAATGTGCAATCAAGACTCAACATGGTAGATCGATCGGTTATTTGATCAAGTCACCACACCGTGACAATCAAAAAGATACACCGCACAAGACGAATCCTCTTCAAAAGGAATATCAATCGCCTAACGGGCAAATGTCCGAAGTCTTGCCGCCTCGGCCAAGGAGAAAGCGACACGTGCAAAAAGAGTCGACAATACGGGATACAACGCTGCATAAAAAACGATGCTAATCATGCCTACAACCATGCCAAAAATCGCAAAGACGTCACAATCATATCCTCTGACCTACCTAATATAGCCCCAAATTCAAATTGCTCTTCAACGGATTTTTGATTTCGAGGTCTATAAAATGGGATCGATCTTCATTTTGAATAAAAAGGACCAATAAGTGAAAACGCAAGAACAAACGCGCGGAGACATCGCAAAAAGAAGCTAAAAAGCTACAAAGAAATCTCCACTCAAAAAGAACACTACATCCCAAGATTATTCTTAGAGTGTTCATCCCATAGTTCTTAGCAAGAAATCCTATCCACTAGCATTTTGGCTACCTAAAGCACCGAGATAGATTTCGGTTGGAACCCTCAATCATTCTTTACCCAAACGCAAGTTAGGTCAAGTCTCAGTAGTGAGAACTCATTAAACATCTCGACTATCCTCTTTGTAGGATATAAGTCCCATTGGTTACGTTTGTAGAGTGGGAACTCGATAAACATCTTGGCTATCCCGAAAAGGATATAAGTCCCGTGAGGTTAAGCTTGAGTGGGAACTTCGGTAAACATCTCGCCATCCCGAAAAGGATATAAGTCCCACAGTTAAGTTTGTGTAAGAGTGGGAACTTAAGGTTCCATCCGAAAAGGATATAAGTCCCGCCAGGAAAGAATTAAGGTTCCCTGTAGTTAAGGGAAGAGTGGGGGCCGGGTTTAAATCGAACCACTATAAAAAGTCTTGTGTGCATTTATTTGCTTTCTTATCGCTTTACACAAGTCACACAACTGAGTTTAAACTGCATACATATTCTAAAGGTAAGCTCGATCGCACTAAATAATCGATCCGATCGATTGACACTTGATCAACCGTTGAAAAACCGACTTAAGAATCGATTGACAAAACCGGTTTTTCACACGGGTAAAAACAAGCTTCCGCACCATTCAGTTAAGCTGACAGATATCAAACTGATCTACCCTCAGACACTCAGTAAGATTGAACATCAGTCTAAACTGATACACTAGCACTCTAATCGGGTAACCTAAAGTTCACACCTGATCCGCACGAAAAGTTTTGGAAGTCTATTCACCCCTCCCCTCTAGATTTCCACCCTCACAAAACCCGTTCAGGACCTACAAGTGGTATCGTAGAGCGTTGGTTCTCTACGCACCATCGGCTTTGAGTATCATCGATTCTTGAGGAAGAATCTTTGTGGTCATTTGAACAGATCTTGAAAAACTTTTTTTTCAAAAACTCATTCGTTTTCAAAATCACTCAGCATGGATAATACCTCTGGTATGTATCATGATTTGCCTAAATTTTCAATTGATGAGTATGCAGATTGGGCTATATATATGTGCAACCATCTAGGATCGATAAGCGGCAGAATGATGGAAGTCATCGAACGAGGACCCATCATCATATACCACGATAACCCAGCAGTCGGAGGAGATCCAGACTTTGCCACGGGAAGTCTTGTGCGAAAAAGCCCAGCCCTGATGGATGCAGAGGAAAGAAAACTGTTTACTCTAGATACAATCGACAGGCATATAATCATGAAGACAATGGATAAAGTCACCAAAGAGAAGATAAAGTATCTCAAAACCGCAAAAGCAATGTGGGATACTCTTGCTGAGATATGCGAAGGAAATGATCAGATCAAAGACAAATACCACAAAATTTGAACTGGTGAAGTTCGAAAAGTTAAAAATGTTTCCCAACGAGACCATCAACCAGCTCGATGGGAGGATCACCATGTCAGTCAATAAGCTACGAGAACTTGGTAGAGAGATGTCAGACAAAGATATCAACTACAAGATCTTAAGATCCCTCACCAAGAAATGGGACATGAAAGTCACGGTAATCAAGGATTGCCAAGATATTTCAAAGATGAAGCCGAGTAGCTTGTTCCTAAGCCTTAAAGCTCACGAGTTCGACTTAATCGAAAGAGGACAAGTAGATGAAGATGAGACGCTTCTTTGAAGCCTCAACGCCTAAATCGATTCGCGTTTAAAGCAACCAAAGCGATCGAAGGCCACTGAACCTGTTGGAAACATCATAAGTCAAGCAGAACAGATCGCTCTACTTACCAAGAAACTTGAAAGAACAAATACTCAGCTTGGTAAGTATCGGAGATTCTACAAAGGACTATCAAAGAAACAGAGGCCAACCGACGGATCACGAGAAAGAACCAGATCGATGATAGAAGAGATCACAGAGAAGAAAAGAAAAGAGATGATCCGGCGGATGAGAGAAGAGATAACAGATCGTGACGAAGAAGTTCGACACTATCGTAAAAGGGAAGTCACCGACAGATCCTACAGACGCGTGACTCACCCGGGCAGAGGAAGTTCCAGATCGAGGATCATGCTTCAATCATAGAAACCAGTCACTACAAAGACCGATCGCCTGACCGACTCCCGTAGAAAGAGAAGAGAAATCGAACAAAAGAGAAAGAACACCTCAAGAGATAAGAAAGCCCCAATGGCGACACATCTAGAATTGATGATTCTTATCCGCTCGAGGATTCTCGGTACTCATCTCAGAGAAGACTTCGTTCGATAAGCGATCTTTGCTTGACTTCCACAAGCATGAAGATCGATATTCTCTTCGGATGACGATGAAGTTCCGCCTTGATGGCCAGGAGGACCAATCTAAGGTAACCTCCAAACCTTTTCAATTTCCACACTTCATTTTACACACCTTTGAGAGATTGACTTGCACTCTACTCGAAAGCAATTATACGATGATCTCTCTCAGCAAAGAGACACTTATACAATAGTGAAAGATGAAAATGACAAGCTAAGGATCGTAAATAATCACCGTTAAAGAGAACGCTCTCAAAGAAAACTACCGAACTCGAAATCTGCTTAAACCGCCGGGAAGGTAACCGAGGAACTTAACGCTCAAGGTTAAATCTTCCGATCAAGAGAAACAGATCAAAGATCGCCTAAGAATCAACAAACAAAGAAGTCGATGATTTCAAAATCCTTCAAGCTAAATTTGATGAGCTATTCCGACTACATGAGAGTCTTAAATCTATCGAGGATAATCTGCGGAAGAAAATAGAGGTTTTCACGAAGTCATCTAAAACCGCTCAAGAAATGAATACCTATTTTCTAACGCCGACTAACAAGAAGGAATTGGGTATGAAACCTTCTACATCCTCAAAAGCCCCGCTTTGATTCACTTCGGAAGGGTGTAATCAAACGAGTCTCGACAAAAAAGATACACTAAAAGCTAAACTTGTATCTAATAAGGAAAAAGACTCACTGAAAGCAAGTAAAGGCGGTGCCTAATCGAAAAGGAACATAAATGGACCCCCAATCGATAAAGCATCGATCGAGGAATCAACAAGAACCCGGTTCTTCCGAAGAGACCCTCAACTCGATCGTGAGACAGGTATCGAAGAGATAACCCATAAGAAGGAAATCTAATATGAGACCCAATCAAGGTCAGCTGCCTAATAAGCAAGCTATAGGTAAACTGCAAAGACCATCTATGCCAAAAAGATATGAATCTTTTGATGGTAGCAGTCGTACCTACCCTTATAATCAGAGATCTAGGGCAACTTCACCTGAGCCACACTGGATTAAAAGAAGACAAAATATAAAGAAAAATCCCAAGTCTTCTAAGTCATCCAAGGCTCACACTAATAATCATACTAATCAGAAAGCATATAAAGAGATGTATGATTATGTTGATATGTATGGGAGACAAATCAGACCTTCTAATCTTTCAGATTTTCATAGAAGTGCTTTCTGTTTGTGTGGATCCCTAAATCCACCACTAACCCCCCAGACCCAATTCCAAAGGGTACCTAAAGCTGATTTGATTGCATGTTCATGTGGGAACGCCCAACAAAGGAGGTGCACAAATAACTATCTGGTATATCGATAGTGGATGCTCAAGGCACATGACTGGAAGCAAACATCTCCTTAGATCTTACAAAGAACAAGAAGGCCACGTGTACTCTTCGGTGATGATAACTTTAGTTTTACCAAAGGATTCGGAACCTTAGAGAATGATGATGTACAAGTAACTGGAGTCTCGTATGTCAAAGGATTGAAGCACAATCTACTATCAGTATCACAATTCTGCGACAACGGATTCAGCGTTGAGTTCTCGAGTTACAAGTGTACGAGATAAGGAATCGAGCCACTCAACAAATCTTGCTAACTGGTTCAAGGAAAGGCACGATCTACATAGCAGATTGGAACAGTTGCCCGAAGAATACATACTTAATTGTTAAGAGTTCTAAAAGTAGCAGTTGGCTCTGGAACAAAAGATTGAGTCATCTGAACTTCAAGACTCTTAATAAGATCGCTAGGATGTCTTTGGTTGAGGGACTTCCGAATGAGATATTCTCCAAAGATCAGACATGTGCCGCATGTCAGAAGGCAAAACAAATTAAAGCCTCATTCAAGGGAATACGGACCAAAGATCCAAAGAGAGTATTGAATTGCTCCATATGGATCTATTCGGACCAGTTACACCAGTCAGTCTCAGTGGACGCAAATATACTCTTGTAATCGTGGATGATTATTCCAAGTTTACTTGGGTTGTATTCTTATACAAGAAGAACGAGACAACGACTAAGATACGAAACCGCTCAAAAAGCTACAAAATGAGAAGGGGTGTCGGCATAGTAAAGATCGACGATAAAAGTACGAGAGTTCCCGAATTCCTTTATTCTTGATTTTTTGACCGAGTTTGGTATAGAGCATGAAACGTCACCGCAAGAACGCCACAACAAAATGGAGTAAATGCGAATCGGAGAAACAGAACTCTCAAGGAAGTTGCTCGCACTATGTTAGTTGAACATGCCACACCAAGCCGTTTCTGGGCAGAAGCAATAAACACAGTATGCCATACTCAGAACATATGTTCTCTGACTAAAACTCACTTCAAAACACCTTATGAACTGTGGAAAGACAGAAAACCTCGTGTTTCATACTTCCATGTTCTTGGGTGCAAGTGTTTCATTCACAACAATGGGAAAAGTCAGTTGAAGACTTTTGAGGCCAAGTCAGATGAGGGCATATTCTTAGGATATTCCTCATCCAGCAAGGCTTTCAGAGTTTACAACAAACGAACTCTAGTTGTGGAAGAAACACCCCATGTGGTCTTTGATGAGACATCCTCTGAACAAGAGAAAGCTACCTCAGAACAAGCCGTACCAGATCAATCGTTACCTGACACGCAGAAAATGGATCAGCTAAGCATCAAGGAGAAAGAAGCTGAACACGTAAAAGTGTACATCCCAGAACTTGATCTTGCTGATTCAACAGGTCAATCAGACCCAAAAGGTACGCACAACCGCCGATGAAGAAGTTCATTACCGAGACAATATCAACTGAACCATCTGGTTCAGGGAGAACTTCTGAAGTTCCTATGAACAAACTTCAGCACATGATGAGTCCAACATCAGCTGAGACATGTTCTTATCAAGTGGATCATAATTCTGCACCACTCCCAATCACTAGTAATGAACTATCAGATATGGATGATGTTCTCCAAACAGACGCACATCAGAACAGAAGGACCTGGATTACCAGTCATCCAACTGATCTAATTATCGGAGACCCATCTAATAGAGTCAAAACTAGACATCAGATTGGTGAAAGTGCCATATACTGTTGTTATCTGTCTATGAAGGAACCAACTACGATGAGAGAAGCTCTACAAGACGCTAAAGTAGATTCTAGCCATGCGGAGAGCCGGAAATGAGTTTGAGAGAAATCAAGTTTGGGAATTGGTGGGCGGACCAACTCATCAAGACGTAATTGGCACAAAGTGGGTATTCAAGAACAAGATAGATAAGAAAAATGTCATAACCAGAATAAGGCAAGACTTGTTGCTAAGGGGTATTCCTGTCGGAAGAATTGATTATGATGAGACCTTTGCACCGATCGCTCGCCTAAAAGCCATTCGGTCAAGCTGCATATCTTCCCACGTAGGGTTCACTTTGTGTGTCGATGGATGTAAAAAGTGCATTCTTAAACGGGGTACTAGCGGAGAAAGTTTATGTCGAACAACCTCCGTGCTTTGAAAAAAGGCAACCAAGTGTACCGTTTAAGAAAGCTCTTTAGGGCTCAAAACAAGCTCCTCGAGCTTGGTATGATACACTCTCTCGATTTCTTGACAGACAATGGGTTCACTAAAGGAACAATGGGACGAAACCTTATTCAAAATAGAAGATGGAGAAGATATTACGATGATTCAGATCTCGTGGGATCGACATCATCTTGGATCTCCCAACAAGAAGCTATGTGAGAAGTTCACAAGTTGATGCAAGGGAAATTCGAGATGTCCATGATGGGTCGATGAATTACTTTTCGGGATTACAAGTCAAGCAGAGTACAGAAGGAATATTCATTTGCCAGGCGAAGTACACAAGGAATCTACTGGCAAAGTTCGGAGTTCAACACCGGAAGGAAGCGAAATTTCAATGATGACCGGATTCAAGATGGATCCGCATTTAAGATGGTCGAAAAAAACGAATCGGGAGGAGTATAGAGCTCTAATTGGATCTCTATTATACCTGACTGCCAGCAGACCAGACATTACTTTTGCAGTAGGTGTATGTGCGAGATTTCAAGCAAATCCAATGCAAAGCCACCTAGAAGCGACTAAGCGATTCTCAAGTATCTGAAGGGGATCAAACCTTGGTTTATTTTACCCATCGATGACAATCTAGAACTTAGTGGGTATTCGATTCAAATTACGGAGGTTGCGCGAAATCGACGAAGTCAACCTCGGGTTCATGTCGGTTTAGGGAAATAAACCGATCTCTTGGTTTTTCGAAGAAGCGGACATCGATTCTATGACATCTACTATCGGGCGAGAATATATGGTCAGGGAAGTCGTTGTTCCCAACCCGCTTTCTGGCTAAGTCGGCGGTGAGGGATTACAACATCGTAGCTAAGAACGCACCTATATTCTCGTGGATGATAATAGTGTTATTGCAATAACTCAAAATCCTGTTCTACATACAAGATGCAAGCATGTGGATGTCAGACACCATTTTATCAGAGATCATGTTGAAAAGAAGAATATCCGGATGGAAAAGATCCACACTGACAAGTAGAAAGCTGATATCTTAACCAAGCCACTAGTTGAGATCAGATTCAGAGAGTTATGCAACGAGCTAGGGCTTTTGGATCTTGGAGAAAATGCACTAGATATGGCTGAAGGATTGATCTCCAGATTCAGTTGGTTAAAAGACTAACCAAGGTTAAAGTGGAATCAGTTGAGTTAGGAATCTCAACTGATCAGACGACCAGACAAGGAGTCAATCTGAAGTTCAGATGGGAGCATATCAGAAAGTCAGAAAGGTAGCCAATCTGAAGTTCAGACAAAGGGTAGATCAGTTCAAGATATATCAGATTAAGGGGGAACTGATCAGATTGGAAAGATTACTTTATAAGTCGATTAAAGCTACAGTTAACAAACAAGTCAAGTTTAAAGCTACAGATCGCATAAGTCAGAAGAAAACAACACATCAATGGAATAATAGAGTTTTTCATTGATAAAGACCCGGAGGTCAGATTTACAAGTTACAAGTGATATCACAAGCTACAAATGCTACATCTATCTTCAAGTGGTATTACAAGTACAAGAAGACCCGGAGGTCGATACATAAACCATCAGCCCTAAGACAACCCGAGGTAGGGAACAAGAGAGAGAGTTCAAGGTATGACGCTCTCATTTTCCCTCGTTCCTAGAAGAGGCGTCAGAGAGGCTTCGAGAATCCTGAGCCAATCTCAAAGCTTCGGAAGGAGGAGCAAGAGAGGCTTTGAAGGATGTCCAAGCCGGTAGCCCTCAGACGTAAAATCAACAGGACTTCCAGCTGTTAAATGGGGCATAGTGCCAAAGGTTTGGTCACAAGGACCAAACAGACACTTGTGTCGCATGCAAAAATTGAGCTTGATATATGGAGATCAGTTGTTGACTGATGCAGACCATATACCAAACTCATGTTTTGTTTCAGACTAAGTCTGTTGATGCTAATACCATCATCTCGATAGGCGCACAAGGTGCATACGGTTAGGAGAAGTGCCTTCTCATTTGTCTTAGCAGATCCGCCTCCATGGTGGTAAAGAAGCTTAGCATTGATCGTATGTGAAATCTTAGATGACGACGAAAGCAGTGTGAAGAAACACACAGGGTTGATCTGAGAAGCTGATTTCATTAGAAAATGGCTAAAGGTTCCCACCGGAAGTTTCACCGGAAATAAGGAACTCATCGGAAAAGCATGAAGGATATGCTAAAGAAGATGAAATGGTTTATGATTGTGTTGTTCTCCTAACACCCCAGGCTATTTATAGAAGGATATTAGGGGTATAAATGCAAATTTTATCGTCTCAGAAGATCTTAAGAGAAATTTGCATTGACAACGCATTAGGAACACGCGGCTAATGGTTGGATGAGTTAACGGTTTGATTAAATCACAGTGTATCTATGCCATTATTACGGAATGTCAAATCGTGCTGATTTGGGAATCGAGGTGACTTTTGGACTCCCCGAAGTAAAAGTTTTGGCGGGAGTTGACTTCAGTTAATGCGAGATTATAGAAGAAAACTGAAGGATGAAGTTTTTCAGAAAAGAGGATCAGATAAGTGGCGAAGCGTTTCAAGCAAAGAATCTGATCAGATAAGCGAGATATTGTTGGGAAATGCATGAGGCAAACATCAGATAATTCAACAAAGTACCAGATCAGATCACCGTGGTAACTGATTGATTACAATATCAATCAGTCAGATACGCTCCCTTATTTATCTCTTTCTGAATATCTTTATATGCGTTATTTTAATTAATTTATTTTACACTATTCATGACGCATGCTCTGCAAAGCTTTTAATGCGGACATGAAAATGTTTTCAAAATGTTTTATTGCGATTTTTCGAGTTCGGAAAACGAGAAGACTGTTTTTCTCAACCGTGCGATCAAAATACATTTTGGCCGACTAATCTCAGGCATCGATTTCAAAACATGGATACTTGAGTACTTTGGAAAGTTGTGCAAAAAGGTTTTCCCTCGTATTCTACAAAATCCAATTTTTTTCTCAGAAAACCGCTTTCCACTACTTCGTCTTCTCAAAATTCTGAAAAGATCATATTCGTTTAAAATTCTCTGAGAATTACCTTCGAAATCATTTGATTCTACACTTACGATTTCAAAATCTTTCGAATCAATTACTGGTAATTTCTTGTTTTAAATTAATTGCATGATCTAGATTTCTCTATGGTACCTAGGTTTACAAGTTGTATTTCTGTAATTTATTCGATCTAAACGCTTATTTGCTAAATTGATGCTGAATTTTGCTAGTTTGGATGAATTTATTGAAATATCTTACTCAAACTAAACATCAATCTGCATATCTTACAGAAATGGCACATCTTGTTTCAAGACCGGGACAAGGGAAAAAGTACTGCAATTTTGCATCGATGAAGAAAGACATCATTGATGAAAAGTACGTCGTCTTCAACATCACCTCGGATCCTAATCGCCGAAAATTCTTGAGTGCTTAAGAAATGTGTGGATCGAACGATATTGCTCTACTCATCAGAACATCGTTCACACCCATGAAGTCCTGGAGTTTCTTTACAATCTGCAGAGGGATGAAGACAATGATGCTGACATAATTTCTTCCGTTGACGGAATGAAAGTTCGAGTGACGAATGACGATCTACAGAGGATATTCAGACTAACTCGAGGAAGCATCAATCCGAGACCACACGATCGCTTTGTAGAGAAAAGGAGTTTCTTGAAGCCGAAATTTGTTGAGACCAAAGAAACAAGGAGAACACGACGAACGTTAAAACCTCCTATCTCGAAAAAAGAAAGTATCGCCTTCTTCTTGAGATCGTTCGGAAGGTGATCATGTGCTCGACTTACGACCTTGATCTTTGTCACTTCATACAAGATAAGTGTAATGGCCGCAATAATCAAGAAGGCTTCGACATCGATTGGTTGGGTATGGTCAAAACAAGATCGAGAAAAGACTCGGGAAGTTCGAATCGAACCCAGAGAAATGAAGTGTTCTTATCTTGAAGTGCTCATTCATACACAAAATCTCTATCATTCTCACGATGAAATACGCCCGCGGAATTATGAATGGAACGAGAATGGAGCGAAGATTTATCAAGCAAAGCACAAGGCCATATTGGGCAAAGATGAGTCCCTACCTGGATAAGCTGATGAGGATCCGACTCCTTATGTGCCCAAACCCAAGGGAGAAAAGAAAGGAAAAGATAACGCAACTGCATCGTCTGAAGTGCAGAAAAAGGCCATTCAAGAGAAGAGGATGAAGAGGAAGGATCTGGCCAAGAAACCAGACGCTCAGCGGAAACGTCAGAAGAGAGTCTCATCTCCTCTGAAAACTGCTCCAAATTCTGCCCAGCAAGCCAGCAGAACAGAGGATCTGATGCAAGAAAGATCAGACAAAGAGATAGCAGTCCGCTCTGAGCCAACTATCAGAGAAGTACGGGAAGAACAAATGATCGCAGCAGAAGGAGAGAAAATCATCGGCGACGTATGGTGCAATCTGAGGAAGAATCACCATCTGATTCTCTGCCTCTAACCAAGATCTTCCAGAGAGCAAGATCGCCAACGCCCACTTCCAAATCACCATCACCCTCTCCTCAGAAATCATCACCTCCACCCTTTCCCCACAAAACCTTCTCTCCCTCACCCTCACCTCTCAGAACAAAATCTCCAACACCACCAATCAATGAACCCGTTCAGGAAACTGAACACCCTCTACACGCTGAAAACGAACCTGAACAACAAATATCCCAATCCCCAATCCATTCTCAAGAACCTGAGAGATTCGACGAACATGTGTCCATCTCTCATAATCCTTCAACACTGCAATGAAAGATTTCTTTCTTCCCGCCCGCAGAGCCCCATCGTAAGAATAATGAAGCAACAAATCAAAGAGTATCTGGATCTATGCCCCAATTGGATCAACATCCCGCATCCAAAGAATGATAGAAGAGATAGTGTTCTGGAGGGATATCAGACTGAAGAGCATTGAAGAACTTCTGATTCTAATAACAACTCTGGGATCAGACTTCTTTGTAGACTTAGAGTTGAAATGTCTACACAATGCTGGGATTGAAAGTGTTGTTGAATTGGCATCAGACGACGATATCCAATGGCTGATTCACGAAAGGTTCGGAATTGCTGATAACAGGGAGGAAACCGTTCAACCTCCTACAGATCATGAGGGAGCTACCGATGAACCAAGAATGGGTGCTGCAGATGAGACCCAATTTGGCAAGGCCTCAACATCTGAACAGACTGCTAAAATGAGCTCTGATACCCTAGATCATCACTCTAAGAAGATTCAGGATGGGATCCAGGCTGCATTTGAAGACAAATTCACAGCGCTCACAGCAGATCTGATGAAGATTTTTGAAGATGAGCAAGCGAAACTAGTTGACAAGGAACGAAGTCACACTGTTGGGATGCACAATGCCATCCTTGCTGAAGTAATGCAACTAGTATACCCTCTTGCTGAGAAGCTCAAGCTCCAGTCTGACAAACTCTCGCTTCGAGACGAGATGCTCAATCGCATTACCACACTTTTGGAGAGTGTCCGGCATCCTTGACAAAACCAACAATCACTTGGATATAGGTTGGAAACATTTTCTAGCTTCTACAGAAAAGGCAAGACAGGAAATCGAAACTGCTCTCCGACGCTTCTACACACCTGCACCTTCTGCCACCGTCCAGATCACTCCTCTTGTTGTCGAGGAACTTAGAGAGAGATCTCACTAAGAATTAACAACTCGAACAAGAAGATGTCCAACCTCTTTGATGCAACCAAAAAGAGGGAAGGAAAAGAGTTTGAAGGAAAAGAGAATACAAAAAAACAGACTCAAGAAAAAGAGAACAAAGAGAAGGAAGAAAAACAGACTCAGACACAGTTGATAAAATTTTCATCTCTACCAAAAACCATCAGATATCTAACTCACCGACCACCCATCTACCGATCTCGTTCTTGAAAGAAAAACCGTGGAGCAACACAGTAAAGAGATCGCTGAACAGAAAAGTACTCTTTCATAGATTACTGCCAGAGTCGACAAAATTGAAGACTTCTCTTCATCCGTTCAGAAAAGAATGGAAGTTGATGATCAGGCCAAGACCCTTGAACTCGCTAGGAAATTAGCTGAAGAAGATGAACAAGATGAACCTAAGCAGACTCTGAGGAGGAAGAAAGGCAAAGGCAAGATGATAAAAGCAACTGCGGAAGATCAGAGACAAGGCCAGATATTCTCCACCAAAAGCGGATGACTCTGAACATGTTCAAGAGCAAACATGATGAGAATAAGAGAGGCCGCAATCAAGAAGCGTAAATTAGTAGAGGCAAAGGGGTGAACATTGCCTACATCCGAAGGAAGAGGGAAGACCGAAAAGCAAAGAGAGGAGATTGCTTGGGAGAAAAATGCCCTTCCGACACCTGTTAAAGGCATCCTCTGTGCACGACAAGATTTGCTTCCAGAATGGGATCAGATCATAGGAGAATGGTTATGTGACGTCCACATCCTGGAGAAGATTCCAATTCTTCAAGATCAGACTGAAAATGATGATGAATTTCGGAACTGGTTAGAAACAAAGTATCCA
Source organism: Stenogyne calaminthoides (assembly GCA_037126765.1). Classification (NCBI taxonomy): domain Eukaryota; kingdom Viridiplantae; phylum Streptophyta; class Magnoliopsida; order Lamiales; family Lamiaceae; genus Stenogyne; species Stenogyne calaminthoides. The sequence continues at coordinate 24,915,251 of JBBCBC010000023.1, read as the reverse complement.
GACTTCTACCGCATAAAAGTGATGACGAAGGCAAGATCATGTCACTAATAATACGAAGCTCCACCTTTTGAACTACTCCTTCCACCTTTGGGTCCAGACAACAAGCTAGATCCCGTTAAATTCAAGAACATCTACTATGGACTAGCTGAAAAAGGAGGAATCCATAGAAAAGAAGAGCTGGACAAGCTAATGCAAAGGATGTATAGGATGTTTGGCATCCCCAAAGAACTGCAAATGTTCAAGTACACCTGAAGAAGACAACTTGGAATCAGATGATAGGTACGCTTTTCACATATTCTACAATGCACACACCTATCTGAATAAAACTTTCCATCCCACTGATTCTAAGACAATCATCTCATTGTCTTCTTAGGTATGTACTATTTGCATTATCTACATTTCCATTCATGGTATCTATTTTTCTGATCAAGTTTGGTTAAGTGTTTTGGTTCCATCAAAAAGGGGGAAATTGTTGGGAAATATGTAATTTAGTTTTGATGGAAGTTCCAAAACAAGGTTGTAATAGGACCAAATCGGACACATTGGTATTTGATGACTTAGAATCGAATAAGATAACCAGTTGAAATGTATAGATAGCTAATGTAAAAGATAGGTCACATATTGAGGGGGAACTCAATATGTATAGGTCAGGTCGAAGTATCAGATGACCCAGAGAAGGTCAGATGATCAGAAGACTAAGCGACACCTGAAGACAAAGAAGTCAGAAGATCAGGTGAAGACAAGAAGACACTAAAGACTCAGAAGAACCTGAAGACTCAGATGAACCTAAAGACTCAGATAAACCTGAAGACTCAAAGATCAAACCTCAAGACTCAAGACGATCAATACAATCGAGGCTCGAGACACCAAGATCAAAAACCTCAAGACCTACTTTCAAAGCAGAGTCCGCATATTGAAGCTAAGACAATGTGCAACTAAAGACTCAACATGGTAGATCGATCGCCATTTGATCAAGTCACCACACACGGTGACAATCAAAAAGATACACCGCACAAGACGAATCCTCTTCAAAAGGAATATCAATCGCCTAACGGGCAAATTTACAAGTGCCGCCTCGCTGGCTAAGGAGAAAGCGACACGCACAAAAAAAGAGTCGACAATACGGATACGACGTTGCAGGATAAAAACGACGCTAATCATGCCTACGGCCAGCCGAAAATCGCAAAGAAGTCACAATCATATTCTCTGACCTACCTAATATAGCCCAAATTCAAATTGCTCTCCAACGGCTTTTTTGATTTCGAGGTCTATAAAATGGGATCGATCTTCATTTTGAAGAAAAAAGGACCAACAAGTGAAAACGCAAGAACAAACACACGGAGACATCGCAAAAAAAGCTAAAGCTACACCAAATCTCCACTCAAAAGAACACTACATCCAAGATTATTCTTAGAGTGTTCATCCCATAGTTCTTAGAAAGAAATCCTATCCACTAGCATTTTGGCTACCTAAAGCACCGGGATAGATTTCAGGTTGAACCCTCAATCATTCTTTACCCAAACGCAAGTTAGGTCAAGTCTGTAGAGTGAGAACTCATTAAACATCTCGGCCATCCTCTTTGTAGGATATAAGTCCCGCCGTTACGTTTGTAGAGTGGGAACTCGATAAACATCTCGGCTATCCCGAAAAGGATATAAGTCCCAATAGGTTAAGCTTGAGTGGGAACTTCGGTAAACATCTCGCCATCCCGAAAAGGATATAAGTCCCGCAGTTAAGTTTGTAAGAGTGGGAACTCGGTAACATCTCGCCATCCCGAAAAGGATATAAGTCCCGCAGTTAAAGTAGGTTAAGGTTCCCCTCGTTAAGGGAAGAAGTGGACGTGGGGACGGGTTTCGTCTGAACCACTATAAAAAGTCTTGTGTGCATTTACTTGTTTTCTTATCGCTTTACACAAGTCACACAACTGAGTTTAAACTGCATACATATTCTAAAGTTAAGCTCGGTCATGCTAAGTAATCGATCGATCGATTGACACTTCACCAACCGTTAAAAACTGACTTAAGAATCTGATTGACAAAACTGGTTTTTCACACTGGTAATAACAAGCTTCCGCACCATTCAGTTAAGCTGAGGATATCAAATTGATCTGCCCTCAGGCACTCAGTAAGATTGAACATCAGTCTAAACTGATACACTAGCACTCTGATCGGGTAATCTGAAGTTCACACCTGATCCGCACGAAAAGTTTTGGAAGTCTATTCACCCCTCCCCTCTAGACTTCCACCCTCACAAAACCCGTTCGGGACCTACACTCATAACACCATCATCAATAGTGCTATATAAAGTGTTTTTAGCAATGTAGTCAAGATTGACTAACTTTCTCTCATCAAGAGTAAGTTGATCATCAGACTTTGGAAATTCAGTCCTGGGATCATTTCTCTCAGTTTCAGTAATTCTGGATTCACAACAGTGAATTTGAATGGTCCTTCTGAAACCACTCTCCACATTCTTTCATACTTTGAATACAGATGAGCCTGCATTCTTAATCTCCATAAATCATAGCTCTCAACTGACAACATAGGAAGTTTCTTAGAAGGCATGATGTCTGAGCCTTGTAAGATTTCAGCAAATAGATCTGTTCAGTAGACCACAGGAGTCTTTTAGCAAATAAGATTATGGTCAACAAAGCAGGTGGTCAAGTTGAACCACTGCTCTGATACCACTTGTTGGTCCCGGTGCTAACGAGTCTTACACGTGTATGGGGGGGGAATACACGTGTTCAGTGAATTTTTAAAACTTTTCTTTCACTGATGCCAAATGGGTCAAGTTGTCCTGATGATTTGGCCCTGAGAAGCACAGATCGCCCTGAGTCAAAGTCATCCTGAGCTGCTTTCAGAAGCCTCAGATAATCCCAACTGAGCCTGAGTTTTTCAGAGATCCTGAGCTGCTTGGATCAGATAACTATCTTACTGAACCCTCAGTAGAGTTAGTTCAGTTTGGTAACTATCTGTTCTAGCTACTCAAGTGTGGGGAATGGTTGGCCCTAAGTTTATACTCGTTTTAAGCTTTGCTGAAAACCTTCCTTTTAATGAAACAGTGATTAAGGCTGTGATCAGTTAGATGCAAGTTCAGTGGATTGATTCCAACTGAATATCAGTGAAAATATGCTTTCAGTTAAAGATATGCAACAGATAATCAATGCAGTACAGAAAGCAAAATAACACAGCAAGTTATAGTGGTTCAGAGACTCAAGCTCCTACGTCCACTCTCTCTGACCTTCAGAGAAATTCCTTAACCACTTCCTAAGGTTTTCTGACTACCTCAATGTAGTTTACTAACCTTTCTACTTTGAGCTTTCTGACTACCTCACTGTAGTTTACTTACTCAAACACACACAAGCTTTCTGACTATCCAAGATAGTTTACTCACTTCTTCTCTAGAGTTTTCTGACTACCTCAATGTAGTTTACTAACTCTTTACAACTCCAACTCACCAATAATTACACTCAAACTACCTTACAAAGGGTTTGGGGTTTCTTGGTTGGTTTCCAACTAGGATGAGATATCCTTTACAATAAGTACAATGCAAAGGCTAGGATATCTCTACTAAGCTTTGGATATATCTTATCAAACTAGGCTTAGTGAATGAGCTCTCTTCGATGTAAAGCACTTGGGAAATTCTTGGTTTTTCGAGTGCTTCAATTTGCAAGAATAAGATTGAGCTCTTGAGTTGCTTACAAATTTCCAGTAACCTTCAATGTAGAGGGTCACTAGTATTTATAGGCAATCACCAAGGTCACTCTTGAAAAACTATCCGTTGGAGGAGATAGCTTCATGAGTTTCATCTTATGGTGTTTGATGAACGGCTATTTTTAGGGTTTGAATACTCCCTTGCATGTTTTAGGCAATATGCTTTCATGTAGCCGGTCACCACTTTTTGCAGTCTGGAACATAGTACTACTGACATGCTTCAGTGACCTGTCGCTTTCAGTGTCAGTAAGGTACAGTGTTGTCTTCTTCTGATTGGCTCTTGTCTTTAGTAAATGTAGACAAACATAACGGCTCTTTTTGGTCAATATCTCTGAGTGATATAACCTTAACAACACTTAGTTTTAGTTCCTTTTGTCTGCATGTGAATGTCTTGGGCAATATCTATTGTTCTGAGTATTCGCGTTTTTCTCAGTTTTGTAGCTTTCAGATAGATATTATTCAGTGTCTCGGAACATTTAGGTTATACTGAGCATTCAGTAGATTACTGAGTCTTCATTAACTATTGTGTCTTCAGTATCTTCTTTGTCTTCAATATCTTCAGTCTTCTAAATCTTCAGAGTCTTCTGAATCTTCAGTGTCTTTTGAGTCTTCAGTGTCTTCTGAGTCTTCAGAGATATACTGACTGATATACTGAGTCTTCAGTTTCTCAGTTTCATATTGAGTCTTCATTCTTCTCAGTCTCATACTGAGTCTTCAGTTTCTCAATTTCATACTGAGTCTTCAGTTTCTCAGTTTCATACTGAAACTTCAGTTTCTCAGTTTCATACTGAAACTTCAGAAACTTCAGAAACTTACTGAGTCTTCAGAATCTTCAAAATCTAACCTGATCTATATCTGCTGACTATACATGGTGCAGATAACATCCTGAACACTCTAAAACTGAATCCTGACTCAACTATCAAGATTATCTTGAACATGTCATACTCAGGGGTTTTGGGATCTAATCAAAATCTTCTTTATTAAATTCATCTCCCAACAAATTTTACTATCCAATTTTAAATTTAATGAAAACGAATTAAATTACAATTTAAAACACAGAGCCCGAAACCGAGGCTCTGATACCAGTTGTTGGGGAATTAATTGCCCAGATCTATTCGGGATGAATATTTAAATACAAATTTAATTCTAACAATTATTACTAGCATGAATTAATCATATATTAATTCAAATGATAATTCAACAATAAACCATGCATATAAACAGTTCACATAAATCCTACACATGCGGAATTGCTACGGGCTTACGTGAACTAACCTGTTTGGAATGGCAATGGACTTCGTTGGCACGAACACACCAAAAAGCCTTCCCAAGTATTCCCAAGTCCTTGCTCGTCAATCCGGTGGAAGGAAACTCGCGAATAATTAACAAAAGGAAAAATAAATTATTTGTTGCACCACCTTTGTGGATTTCTAATTTTTCCAACACATGGAATTGCACTTGGGGATGAAATAATCATCCCCTATTTATAGATGAGGTGGTGGTAGAAATTCTTGGGAAAAATAATATGGGAAAATCTTTTTCTTGATCTCCAAGAAATCTTGAATATATCTCATATATTATTTTCTCCATAATTAAAATATTCCACAAAAAATCTCACCTCCTCTTGTTATGGTATTTTCGAAAATTAAGGAGTAAGGAAACCAAGATTTGGATCTTCTTGAATTTATGAGATATTCTTGTATTCCAAGAAATACATATCTTCCAAAATACCTTTTCAAGAAAATCAAGAAAATATTTTCTTCCTTTATTTTCTTCAATATTTTCGAAAATTCTCAAATAAATAACCAAGTGGGAGATTTCTTGAATTTAATGAGATAATCTTGTATTCCAAGAATACTTATCTTCATTCCATAACAAAATTCAAAGAAAATCTTTCTCCCTCTATTATTTATTATTTTCAAAATTTATAGGAAAATTAGGCAACAAAATTTATTTTATATTTAAATACCATTTTCAGTTATTGGACTTTATGTTTGGGCTACTTGAGGGGCCTTTAGGAGAATTAAGATTGGATCTTCCAATGGATCTTGAATTATCAATATTGAGCCACAATATTATTCAAGCCCATAAATATTAATTAATCCCACTACATAATTAATATTGCACTATTCATCTTAACCCATATTAATGTTAATATGGCTCCCGGTTATTATTTCCCGTGTTTAAGATTATCTAGCCCATTAATTAATTCAAGCCACTGAAATAGCTTTCCATTAATTAATATCTTTTTGTCCTTGTGTTGGTCCCGATTTAGGAAAACCCATGTGCGCGAAAAATACCATGTAATGCATATAAAACAGGTGTGAGGGCAGAGTGATTCCAATTTTTGCTCTTTTAAACCAATGTGTGTGTTTTGCTTATAATCAAATGCATATGGCAAGTAAGAACATAAAGCAGTAAAGAACACACGATTTTATAGTGGTTTGGACAACTCGTCCTACATCCACTCTTCCCTATCATCAGGGACACCAACTTAACCGACTAGACTTAGTTTAACGTGTTAGTCCAACACCCAACAGATGTTTACCGAGTTCACACTCAAACTGGACTTATCACCCTCACGGGATTGCCTACCCTCCCTTTCGGGATTGCAAGATGTTTACCGAATTCACACTCAAACGGGACTTATCACCCTCACGGGATCGCCTACCCTCCCTTTCGGGATTGCTAGATGTTTACCGAGTTCACACTCACCTACAAACTTATCCTACCAAACTTATTTGGGTAAGGTTTGTTTGGTTTCCAACTAGGTTGAGATTTTCCCTTACATTTGTTTAGCATCAATGTTAAGGATGAGAAAATCTCTCTAAGCTTAGGATATTACATTTGTGCTTAGATCTAGGATAGAATACTCTTGAATATATGCGTGTATTTCTTTCTCAGTGTTCTATGGTGGAAATGTTAGATGATTTGGCTTGATGGGTGTTTCACGCATTTTTCCACACTTCCACACGAATAATGAAGGAAGATCTTGTATTTATAGTGTGGATTTGAATGTTACCGTTGGATGGAGTCACATTCAAATCCATACTATTCTGTAGCTTTTTGCAGTTTTTTCAGGCTTGTTCCTTTCCTCTCATTGGTCCACGTCAGCTGAATCTAACCGCTATATTCTTCAGGATCTTCTGAGTCTTCAGGTTTCTCTGAGTCTTCAGGATTCTTCTGAGTCTCGGGATTCTTTATTCAATGACTTCTCTTGGCGGACCTTATCTACGATCGGGCATCTTGACACTCGGGCTAACTGAGTTCAACTCTTCGACTTCGGACATCCTCGACCCTCAGTCACTAGCTTTTCGGATAACCCGATCATCGATGGCGTTCGATTCTCGGTGAACATGACTTGATGACTTGTCTTCGATGACTTCTCCGATTTGGTATCGCAGATTTACGGTTTTCGATGTCGATTCTTCTCTGCCCTATCTGATCGGCTCACATGATCGATCAAGATAGCATCAGTCAAGATATCAGTTTATCTGCATCAGATTAGTACATCAGGTTAGCATATTAGGTTAGTATATCAGGTTATCTTATCTGATCTTGATCACGTCTGATCTCAATCAGTCTCATATGCTCCTCTTCTGATCTGAAACCTCCTCTTCGATCATCGATCAGTCATCCGTCATCCGATTCTTGTCGGTGGCTTAGCATTTCTTTTCTTCTGATTTTGCACAGCTCATCAGTTAACTCCGGAACTCATCTTACTCATTTGATCTCGATCACTCTCGTCAGCAGCCTCGTCTGATCTCGATCATCTACGTCTGATTTTGTGAGTTCCCCCTCAACTAGTTCTTTCGTTCCCCCTCAACTTGTTATCTGTAAGTTAGCTTAAATAACACAAGTTGATAATGTTTTGGCATAATTCATCAAAACTAGAATATCCCAACAATTTCCCCCTTTTTGATAATGACGCCAAAACATTAAAATATATGCATTTTTTAGAAACGGGGTTTTTTCAAATAGATCAGTTCAGATGGTCACATTAAAAACTTGTGAACTTTTGAACTCCCGCTCTGATACCAATTGTTGGTATCAGTTCAGATTGTCCCATTGAAAGCTTGTGATCTTTTGAACTCCCGCTCTGATGATACCAATTGTTTGTACCGATTTAGGAAACCCATGTGCGCGGAAAATACCATTTGAAATGCATATAAAACAGGGGTGAGGGCAGAGTGATTCCAATTTTTGCTCTTTTAAACCAATGTGATGTGTGTTTTGCTTATAATCAAATGCATATGGCAAGTAAGAACATAAAGCAGTAAAGAACACACGATTTTATAGTGGTTCGGAGTCCAACTCCTACATCCACTCTTCTCTATCATCAGGAGCACCAACTTAATCGACTGGAATTAGTTTAACGTGTTAGTCCAACACCCAACAGATGTTTACCGAGTTCACACTCAAAACGGGACTTATCAGCCTCACGGGATCGCCTACCCTCCCTTTCGGGATTGCTAGATGTTTTACCTAGTTCACACTCAAATGGGACTTATCACCCTCACGGGATCGCCTACCCTCCCTTTCGGGATTGCTAGATGTTTACCAAGTTCACACTCAAACGGGACTTATCACCCTCACGGGATCGCCTACCCTCCCTTTCGGGATTGCTAGATGTTTACCGAGTTCACACTCACCTACAACCTTATCCTACCAAACTGATTTGGGTAAGGTTTGTTTGGTTTCCAACTAGGTTGAGTTTTTCCCTTTCATTTGTTTAGCCTCAATGCTAAGGATGGGAAAATCTCTCTAAGCTTAGGATATTACATTTGTGCTTAGATCTAGGATAGAACACTCTTAAATATATGTGTGTATTTCTTGCTCTATGTTCTATGGTGGAAATGCTAGATGATTTGGCTTGATGGGTGTTTCACGCATTTTTCCACACTTCCACTCTGAATAATGAAGGAAGAACTTGTATTTATAGTGTGGATTTGAATGTTACCGTTGGATGGAGTCACATTCAAATCCATACTATTCTGTAGCTTTTTGCAGCTTTTTCAGGCTTGTTGTCTTCCTCTCATTGGTCCACGTCAGCTGAATCTAACGGCTATATTCTTCAGTTTCTTCTGAGTCTTCAGGTTTCTCTGAGTCTCCAGGTTTATCTGAGCCTTCAGGTTTATCTGAGCCTTCAGGTTTATCTGAGTCTCAGTTTTCTTGATTCAGCAGACTTTTCTTGGCGGACCTTATACGTCGATCACTCGGGCTTACTAAGTTCGACTCTTACGAATTCAAACATCCCGACCCTCGAGTCACTTTTACTTTCTTGACCCTCGGTCACTTGACTCGAGCTATCGATTTCTTCTTGCGATCGATCATTTCGACCGATCGGATCAAAACTTCTTCGATCAACATATCGAGGATAGCATCGAGTTACATCGATTACATATCGAAGTTATCATATCAGGTTATCATATCTGATCTCGATCATGTCTGGTCTTGATCAGTCTCATCTGCTCATCTTCTGATCTGCAACCTGCTCTTCTGATTTGCTGGTTTTAGCTTTTCTTCACATTTGATTTGCACAGCTCATCAGTTAACTCCAAAACTCATCTTACTCATCTGATCTCGATCAGTCTCGTCTGCAGACTCGTCTGATCTCGATCATCTACGTCTGATTTTGTGAGTTCCCCCTCAACTTGTTCTCTCGTTCCCCCTCAACTTGTTATCTGTAGATTAGCTTCAAAAACACAAGTTGATAATGTTTTGGCATAATTCATCAAAACTAAAATATCTCAACAATTTTCCCCTTTTTGATAATGACGCCAAAACATTAAGATATATGCATTTTTACAGAAATGGGTTTTAAAAAATAGATCAGTTCAGTTGGTCACTTTGAAATCAGTGAACTTTTGAACTCCCGCTCTGATACCAATTGATGGTATCAGTTCATATGTTCACATTGAAAAACAATGATCTTTTGAACTCCCGCTCTGATACCAGTTGTTGGTCCCGATTTAAGAAAACCCATGTGCGCGGAAAATACCATGTAATGCATATAAAACAGGGGTGAGGGCAGAGTGATTCCAATTTTTTTGCTTTTAAGAACGATGTGTGTGTTTTGCTTATAATCAAATGCATATGGCAAGTAAGAACATAAAGCAGTAAAAAACATACGATTTTATAGTGGTTCGGACAACTCGTCCTACATCCACTCTTCCCTATCATCAGGGGCACCAACTTAACCGACTGGACAACACCCAACAGATGTTTACCGAGTTCACACTCAAAAGGGACTTATCACCCTCACGGGATCGCCTACCCTCCCTTTCGGGATTGCTAGATGTTTATCGAATTCACACTCAAACGGGACTTATCACCCTCACGGGATCGCCTACCCTCCCTTTCGGGATTGCTAGATGTTTACCGAGTTCACACTCACCTACAAACTTATCCTACCAAACTGATTTGGGTAAGGTTTGTTTGGTTTCCAACTAGGTTGAGATTTTCCCTTACATTTGTTTAGCCTCAATGCTAAGGATGGGAAAATCTCTCTAAGCTTAGGATATTACATTTGTGCTTAGATCTAGAATAGAACACTCTTGAATATATGCGTGTATTTCTTGCTCAGTGTTCTATGGTGGAAATGCTAGATGATTTGGCTTGATGGGTGTTTCACGCATTTTTCCACACTTCCACACGAATAATAAAGGAAGATCTTGTATTTATAGTGTGGATTTGAATGTTACCGTTGGATGGAGTCACATTCAAATCCATACTATTCTGTAGCTTTTTGCAGCTTTTTCAGGCTTGTTCTCTTCCTCTCATTGGTCCACGTCAGTTGAATCTAACGGCTATATTCTTCAGGATCTTCTGAGTCTTCAAGTTTCTCTGAGTCTTCAGAATTCTTCTGAGTCTCGGGATTCTTTATTCAACGAACTTCTTTGGCCGGACCTTGTTCGATCGGGCATCTTGGACACTCGAATAACGAAGTTCAAATCTTACGACTTCGACATCCTAACCCTCGTGTCACTAGCTTTTCGAGCTAACCGATCATCGAGGTGTTACGATTCTCGGTGAACATGACTTCGAGATGACTTCTACTTTGATTTGGTATCTGTGATTGGGTTTTCGATATCCCGACTCTTCTCTTTGATCTGATCGACTCACATGATCGATCAAGATAGCATCAGTCGAGATATCGGTTTATCTGCGTCAGATTATTAGTACATCGAGTTAGCATTAGGTTAGCATATCGAGTTAGCTTTATCCGATCTTGATCACGCCCCATCTCGTCGGTCTCATATCTTTCCTCTTACGTTCTCCGCAACTCCTCTTACGATCCGCAACCTCCTCTTACGATCGATCATCCGATCGAGTCATCCTGGATCCGATCACCGCTTTTAGCTTTCTTTTCTTCGATTTTTGCCTGCTCATCGGTTAACTCAAAACTCATCTTACTCATCGATCTCGACCGGTCTCGCCTCGCAGCTCGCCCCGATCTCGATCATCTACGTCTAATTTCTTGAGTTCCCCCTCAACTTGTTCTTTCGTTCCCCCTCAACTTGTTATCTGTAAGTTAGCTTAAATAACACAAGTTGATAATGTTTTGGCATAATTCATCAAAACTAAAATATTCCAACACCTTGGTCAAGGAACGGTTCAACATTATTATCCATACCGGAAACTAGTTCCACTTGCAAGATTTGGTATGATAAATCTTATGAACCTCCCAAGGGGGCAAATCGAACAAGCGTGCTTTTGCACGATTCTTCTTCGATTAAATCTTAGCAATCGCATGTGACCAATAATATTGCCCAAGATATAAAGTATTGAATCTCATTGATTCTCTACCCGTCATAAGTCAAAGCAATAATTGCTAACCACACACGATCCTATTTAAGGGACGAAGATTAAGAAATAACGAACCACTGGGGTCTAATTCTTCCTAGTTCAGTGCTGGAGAATTTATCCTCATGTAGGTCCTATTCAGTGCATCAGTCATGCACTAGTGTAATCTCTTGGTCAAGACAAGTTAATCTGAGTCTTACACTTCAACCTTTCACGATGGATTGTTCATTTCCATCTAGGTCGTGAATAGCGTACTTTTAGTTACAAGGGACAGTTAATTTAATCTTCTGTGATCTGGTATCACTAAATTAACTACAATGTAACACGTACTATTTATTGAACAATTATGCAGTAAATATATGTAACATTCAATGATATTTAAAGCACGAGTGATAAATAATTTATTTCAGTAAGTAAGACAGAAATTCAGTTTGGTTATACAAAGTAAAAGCATAATTTCCAGTATAACCCCAACAATATCCCAATGATGATGTTATAATCTGAGGGTCTAATACATTTCCAAAAGCCATCATATTCATTTTGATGGTCATAATACAAACCAAAAAGCATTGTTCTACTAATGTTTACTTCTTAAATAAACCATGCACTAGAAGTTTATCTACTTATATGTTTATGCAGTAAACATTCACCAATTACTCAGCAGTGGGAATCAAAATATACAAAAGAGGGTCTTACACTTCTAATACCCTAAATCACTAATAAGTTTGCCCAAATCATAGGTGCTTCCAAATCCATTACCAGGCTGCATTAAGTGTTCTATGCATTCCCTTGCCAAACTCACATCCACTTCTAGATTATCAGGTAGTAATCCTTGATATGCAAGTGAGTCTTTGCCCATGTGTGGTGTCTGGAAATTGTTATCTCCTTTAACCTTCAAGATCTCAATGCAACTCATCTGCAAACTAAGAAACACTTTATTAAGAGTAATTGTTGATAGATCTTCAAATGATTTTGCCACATTATTAACTAGATCAACAACAGTTTTTGCCTTCTTCTTCACTTGTAATGCCTGAAGTGATGCAAAGTAACCCAAATCATTAATATTTGTGTCAGGTGAGTTTGCTGGCTGCTGTAAAATTCTTATGTTGAAACCATCAGATTCAGCTATGGCTCTAAAATGTTGATCATTATTTGATATGTGTGGTTTGGCATTGTCTTGCTGGATCCAGATTTCTTTGGATGCATTTGCTGGCCATTTCTGTTTTATTGCTGGTATTACCTGTAAAAGTAGTTGAGTAACCAATAATTTTTAGGATACTTGCTACACTTACAAACCCCTAAATGCAAGTAACCAACTATAGGTTAAGAATACTCATCTTAAACACTAAATGATGAAAATTTTCTGATGTGTTTTAAGAAACTAGACAAAATATTTATGCAAGTAACCAACTATAGGTTTAGGATACTTGCATTTATGCTGTGTGCAAATTAAAATCATAGAACCTGGTTGATAAGGCATTCCTTCATGATTTCCTTTGTTATGGATTCAATGTTTTTTGTCTCCAATGTGCCTCTCAATCTGTTCTTGTTGTTCCTTCTTGCTTCAACTTCTTCAGTGAAGGGAAACATTCTTATCTTTCCATCAAATACAAGTGTGTCATCACTTGAATATAAGGGTCTCCCCACAGCACAAATAAACATCACTTTTGTGATAAACCTCTTGCTTTTGCAAACCCTGTGTGCATGTTCTTCTGATGGCAGCTTGTAGAATCTGTGACTTGTTTTTGTGATGTAAAACCACTTCTCATCTATGTGGATTACATTATGCATGTTGTGAAACTTGATGATGTTACCTTCCCTGTCAACATAGAGTTAACTCAAACTGAATTGTACCCTAGCAAGCTTGTTGATGTCTGTAAGAAGTGTCTTAATGGCATTTGTATGTGCTTTGATTTGGCCTTCCTTAATCCATCTTCCAACGGTGCTTTTACTAATATCCATGTTTTCTGCAAGGTCTCTAATGGTAGACCTATATGTCCAATGTATGCTGAGTATCTTCTCTTCATCCAATATTTTTTGTCTGGTTTTCTGCTTTCCCTTTGAATTTGAAACTAAGGTGCATGACTTACCTTGGTCCATTTGCTTCTTTGCAGCCTTCCAGAGCCTAGTGACAGTTCTAGGAGAAATCCCAAATAGCTCAGCAGCTTCTTTGAGCTTGTCATGTAAAGGTTCACCATCCACTGCACCAATTAATAAATGTGACACACACCTGTTCTTTTCTTCCCATGTTAAATGCTTGTTGTCTTCATCCATCTTTAACTAACACTGATGCATTTAATTTCTTTGTTGCAGGAATCTCTAAATGTTGCAGTAGCAGTTTTTGTCTTGCAGTAAATGTTGAAGTGTTGCAGAATTTATGGTAGTGATGTTAGCATTTAATGAGGTGTAATTCATTTTGAAATGTGTAATAGAAGGGAGATTTTTACTGGTGGGTGGGAATTTACTGGTAGATTTTAAACTAATTAGGTGGGACTTTTGAAATGGTAGGGAATTTTAGGAGGGAACTGAATTAATTGTGCTGTAAATTTTGAAAATTTTGAGTTTTAAGCAATGTAATGATGTTTTTACTATTTGGCATTGTTCATGTCAGTGTGAACAGTGTCGTTGCAGGCTGAATTAATCGGATACAATTAGTTGCCTTAATAAATTGAGTTTACTTTACAATAAAGTTGATTTACCAATTCTACCCCTTCCACTTTATCATTTTTTTCTTAAAAATCGATCACACTGTAAACCGGACAATAATTTTGGGACTGAGGGAGTATAATTAGTAATACAAAATAGAGTGGGTCTCGTGTGTACCCGGGTGCACCGTTCATTCATAGTAAATTTTAGAAGCATGCAACTATACAAAATAGAAACGTGCAACTATTCCAAACAGAAGCATGCAACTATGTTCCAATATTAACAGTTGCACTTTTTTGTGTAAATAAGTCGCATTTTTCAGCATAACAAGTTGCACGCTTCTAAGATGCACTATGAGTGCACAGTGCACCCGAGTGCATACAAGACCTAGCCTACAAAATAATTTCAACCTCTTTTGTATAATTACTGTGGAGTGGACATGCTATAAAACTTGTTCACAGTAAAACTGGTTTTTTTTTTTTACAAGCATACTCTTTAGTAATATAAGTCACAGCCGTTAGTAATATAAGTCACACCCTTTAATTATCACTACGATGCCCTTTGTTATAATATAAGTCACACCCTTCACTTTTATGAGTATACCATTTATAGTAAAAAGTCACACCCTTTATAGTAAAAATTCACACTCTTTAGTAATATAAGTTACACTCCTTAACCAGTTTCACCGTGAAACTTGTTCACCTTATATTTTGTCATTACTGTGTGCACGGTATTTAATATAGAATTATTTATTGGTATTTAAAGTGATAAAGTGATAAAATATTGAAAGTATAATAGACAATTCTACTTTATTATAAACTAGAATAATAGTATTTACTAGCACGTAACTCCGCCTACTACGCGGGATACAAAATAATATTTTTATTATTAATGTTAAATTAAATATTTTAATTATTTAATTAGTTTTCATTCATTTTTTATTCTAAATTACATCTTCCCATTAAAATTAAATATTATATTCATTTCATTCTTATGTACTCCCTCCTATCCCGCAAATACGTGCACAATTTTCTTTTTGGTCCGTCCCGCAATAACTTGCACATTTCCTAAAATAGCAAAACACTCAAAACTTACACACTCACAATATCATTATACTTAATTTAAATAATATCAATAAATCAAGTTTTCTTCATTTCTGTGCCCGGATAGGGGTGCACATTATTGCGGGATGGAGGGAATATTATTTACATAATTCATGTCGTTTTGACATTTTCACCCCTCATTATCTCATATATACCCTAATGATTACTTTTCATGGTTATTAAAATTTTTTATTTTTTATAAATATGTTGTGTGAATGATTTTTCCAGCCAATAATAATTATTATTAAAAATATTTAAATATAAAAAACTAAGATTAATGTTAGCATAAGAAAATTTAAATGACCATAAAAATTAATTAATATGGGCATTTATATGATATAATAAAGGGAGAAAATATCATAATGATATTTATTATATAAATATTCTATTACATTAAAAATACATTAGGAAGAAGGTAAATTCTCTGGTGCACCACATACACCAATAAAATTGGTGCAATTTAATTTTAGGAGTTCTTTTTCTAATTTTTTTCAGTTTTAATTTTTTTTTTCAATTTTATTTTTTTTAACTTTAATTTCAGTTTTAGATTTTTTTTTTTCGACCCGGACCCACCCGGCCCAATTGGTTCATGGTTCACTCGGCCCAAGTGGTTCATAGTTTACCCTGCCCGAATGGTTCATATATGATTTAGGGTTCATTGTTTAGGGGGTTAGGGTTTAGAGTGCATAGTTCATCCAAATTAAAATTGAATCTGATTGCACCAATTGTACCTTGTGCAATTGGTGCACAGGAGAGTAACTCTAGGAAGAAAGGGAGGGGGGTTATTTAGAATAAGAAATGAATGAAAATAAGCACATACAATATTAGAAAATAAAAATATGTCTATCAATGAATTAATCAAATTAATTAAATATTTGAAGTATTTAATTTAAAATTAATGATATAAAAACTATTCTTAATCTCGCGTAATATGTCGATTACATGCTAGTGATATTTAAAAAGAATAAGAGGGAATATAAATTAATAAATTATGAAGTGATATTTAAAATGAGTTGCCTTAGAAAATCCTATGAATCTTTCAATAAATGTCTTCAGAAAAAGATGAGACGAAAAAAAAAAACTGGATACAGATGAAGAAGTCCTTAAACAGATGCAATAAAAAAAATTTGGTAAAAGATAAAAATTAAAATATTTATATTCACTCTATTCTACCAAAAATTGAATGACATAAATTAAATTAAAAAAATAGTATTAGGGATTAAAAATTATATTAACAATAATACCATAAATAATTTTTCATAAAAATTCAAAGGGTTTAAAATATAGCAACCACATGAATAGAGGGTGATTCATAATTAATAGATAAGAGATAAATGGAATTTCACCAATATTTTACATGGTAGAATAAAATTTAGAGACACATTTATATGGGACGATCTCATAGTGAGACGGAGCATAATTTGAGCATTACACTTTAATACTTGGGGCAATTACTATTAGGTGCAATTTATAAAATATTCTTACTCTAAGGTCCACTACTTTTTAATCCTTACTCTAAAGTGCTAAAATTGGCCCAAAATATTTAAATTGCCCTTATGTATAGAATAATATGTAGATTTTGAATTTTAAATTTTACTTATTTTTTTTATCTGTCATTTTATTTAAAAAATAAAATATTAGCAAAAAAAATTTGCATATTTTAGATTTTAAATTTTACTAATTTTTTTTAATTAACTATCATTATATTTAATTAATTTTTTTAATATTAGTAAAAAAAATCGGTACACTCCAAAAAAAATTAATCGTTTGTCCTTTTATTTAAAAAATTTCGCACATCCGTAAAAAAAAAAAAATTGCACACTCAATAAAAAATTATGAACACTCATTTAATCATTTGTCATTTTATTTAAAATTTTGCACACCCCACATTTCTGCACATCCGTAAAAAAAATTTGTACACACGTAAAAAATTATGCACACCTCAAAAAAATTTTAATCATCTGTCCTTTTATTTTAAAATTCTGCACACCCGTACAAAATTCGGCACGCCCAATTTTTTGTTTTGATCATCTGTCATTTTATTTAAAATTCTTTTACAATTCTCAATTTGAAAAAAAAAATTCTACACACCCATTATTAAAAGCATAACCCCAAAAAATTTGCACACCCATAAAAAAAATCAGACACTCCCATTTTTTTTAGTAATAAATACTATTAGCCCAAAAAATTTATGCAAACATTACAAATAAAAAATACATCTACAACTAAAATTGACAACTAAAATTTCAAATAAAGAAACCCTAAATTACAAATTACACAAATCTGTAAAATTAAACCAGAAAATTACAAAAACCAACACAAATCTGCAAAATACAGAAATCTGCAAATAAAACAATTACACAAAAAATCAACCCTTAATATAATCCATTTCACATTGTTGTTAAATTGAGAATTAATCCCATATTCTTTTCTTCTTTTTTGTTATTCGATCGATTGCCCTTCGTTTCTTCATGCTTCTAATCCTACATGCATTGCACGGAGACTGCAGGCAAAACAACAAAATCAATTAATTAATTTTTCAATTAATCATTATTTTAAAAAAAATGAGGAAAGATATAGTACCTTTGGAAAAATAAATCAAGATCTGTCGTCCCCCCAAAAAAAATATCGGATCCGTCGCCCAAATCCATCCAGATCCGTCTTCTTGGCCGAAATGGTGGATTCTCTCTTCGCGCCGCAGTCGATCCAAATGCCAACCACCAAGGCGGATCCAAAAATGAGGCTCCGGCTCTGACGTGATGGTGGTCATGGAGCGTAAATCGCGAGTGTCAAAGCGCCAAGAATTCAGGTTGATTTGAATTGAAGAGAAAGTGAAATGGGGTTGGGAAGGGTTACCGAGAAAGAGAGTGACAAGTGAGGGGAGATTGGAGGGTGGGGGTGGGTAAATAGAAGATATTTTAAAAAAATAAAATAAAAGAAAATGAATTAAATGGTAAAAATGGTATAAATTGCACCTTATAGTAAGAGTAAAAAGTGGATGTACCTAAGAGTAAGGGTGTTTTATAAATGGTTCTTGAGAGCAATTTTCCTTAATACTTTGGAAATGTGAGTGTTGATTTGTACTAGTTTGTACCCCGTCTTATGTATGATTTTTTATCTAAATTTTGAGGTTGGGAAAATATATTGTATTTACATGGTACTCCCTCCGCCCGAAATTACTTACACACTTATTTTATTTGGACGTCTCAACATTATTTGCACACTCCAAAAAAGGAAAATCCTTCATAAACTTCATTCTTACAATATTCATAAATTTACACAAAATATCATTATTTTTTGGCCACACACATACACACAATTCAATTCTTTACTTTATTTTATACATAAAGATTTATAAAATTACCTATCAAATTTCTAAATTAAATTTTATTTTCTTAATATGTATGTAATATTGGACGAAATTCTGAGATTCGAATTCCACATTCCACCAACTCAAATTCACTTGTCATGATTGGAAAGAGATAAAACTATTTATACTATTTTATCCAGTGATGCAAAAGGCAGTTTAGGCGTCTGCCTAGCGCCTAGTCGTCGACCGACCCGATTTTGATTAGGCAACGTTAAGACGGCCTAGTCGGGGGCTAGGCGGGCCACCAAGTCATTTTCCGCCCGACCTGGTACCCATTAAGGTATTATTTAATAATAAGAGGCTTTGTTCTTATAATAAATTGATGATAAGACAAAAATTGGTAATTTTCACTACAATAAAATTCCAAAGTACATATTATTTTTTTATGTTAAATTAATTTTCTTGTACTCTATAATTGATATAAGAAAAGGTATTTGAATTGTTATCTTGATTTAGGCGGTTGTATAATGAATTTTTTTATTAATTTTGAAGTGAATTTTTGTTATAAGATATTGATAAGTAGTAAATAAAACTCATTAAAATGAAAAAAAAAAAAATCAAATCGATCGATCACCGATTAGTCCCCGCCTAGACGCTAAGCGGTCCAAATCCATCCGACTACCGATTTCGACTTCTGCACCCTTGATTTTATCCCATATATTTGACAAAGGAAAAAAAAAAAGAGATACTCAATTTTATTAAAACTTAAAGTATTCTACTCATTTTATATTTAAAAAATATATTTACTTATTTTTATTAAAAATACATATGTCCTTATTAAAATAAAGATATATACTCACATGGCACACACTCTTATTTTTTAACACTTTATTACTACCTATGTCCCGGGATAACGTGCACTTGTTACTGTTTACTCATGTTTTAGCGAGCGAGTTTTTTAATAGTATTTGAAATGATAAAGTAACTTTTAAGGAGACATATAATAGACGAGAGGTAGATCTATCATAAACCTCCTTAAAAGTCACTTTATCATTTCAAATATTAATAAATAACTTGTTCGCTAAAACTCGATAAAAAAGGTAATATGCACATTATCAGGGTACGGAGAGAGTAAATGATAGACTATTTCTCTTTTGTTTTCCATCTTTATTTATTTTTATTATATCTTAATTTTATAAATTAATAATTTGTTATAATAAAATTTAATATATTGCATTAATAAAATTAAAAAAAAATTATGTTATAGTAATAAATAAATTTAACCATGTGGACCAATTATCATTTTTTATTGTTTATAATTATAAATATCGTTAGTTTTACTTCTAAAATTGAATAAATTTTTTCTAATAATATTTTTTACTAAACCTAATAATTTAATTTTATTGACCTCATATAATTAATTATAAAATTTAAAATTTATAACATGCATTTAAATGTAATATTTGATTAACACATTTTTATAAATTTACTTAAATCTATATATATGGATAGGGTAGTGGTGGGTGAGAGTATTTTTGGATGAAAAATGTGAAATAGTATATTTCTTAGGAGATGGATGAAACGTGTGAAATGGGTGGGGAAGGGGAGGTTCGATTTTATCAAGAGGGGGCTTAGGGAGTTGGCCAGGATGGTGGAGTGAAGTAATGAGGTACTCTTTGGGTGATAGGGGGGATTGGTTTAGGGGTAGACTAGAGAGGGTGGTGGGAGAAGGAAGGGAGACGTGCTTTTGGGAAGATGTGGGTGTGTGGGGGGGCCTCTGAAACATAAATTTTCGAGACTCTTCCACATTAGTATAGATAAAGAGAGTAAGAATGGTGAGATGGGTGAGTGGGAGGAGGGAGTATGGTGCTGGAAATGGAGGTGGAGAAGGAGATTTTTTTCATTGGGAGAAATGATACTCTTAATACAATGATGTCTTTGATCAACAGGTACCCTTTGAAAGCTGGTTCTCAAGACACATGGGGGTGGAGAGGATCTCCTTAAGGCCGCTATAATATCAAAGATGTTTATAACATTCTGCTCGAGGATCGTGAATATGCCCAAGTGGACGAGGAGATGAAATAAGGCTTCAAACTCATTTGGAACAAAGTCACTCCATTGAAGATTATTGTTCATTTATGGAGAGTGCTTTAGGATCGATTGCCGACGAAAACTAATCTTTGTAGAAGAAATATTTTGAATCAGAGTCAAGACTTGAAATGCGCTCTTTGTGGGGAGATAGATGAGCCTGGAAAGCATATCCTATTCGAATGCATCATCTCTCACGAGGTATGGATGAAATGTTTTAGGTGGCTTGGAATCTCTATTGTCTTACATTCTTCACTTCACGCAATATTATTGCTCAAAGTCGTCTTTTAAGGGGAAAGAATGGGAGACACTTGGCTGCTGCACTATGGCAACGTGTTGTTTGGCTAATTTGGAAAAATAAAAATGATGTGATTTCCAAGAGAAACGAGTGTTTACTTGATAAAGATGTGGATGAAGCTAAGGCAAGGTTGTGGAGTTGGTTTTGCGTTAAAAACTTAGTTCGTAACTATTTTTTTTTTAATGATTGGCTTGCCAATCCTAGGCTAGTGTTAGGCTGCTAAGTTTCACACTCTGTATTTCCTTACGGGTATTCCTTATACTCGATTTTTATTAATAAAATTTTCCTTTACCTATTAAAAAAATCTCATTTATTAATATTATATGATCTATAAGCACGTTGAGGCTCCAATATGATCCAAGTACTTAAACAGGGCACTCATGTATTAGATGGTCATCACACAAAAAGTGTTTTCATATATATAAATCTTCAATTTAAAGCTACTCATCCCTTAGCTCTTTTTTTTTTTGTAACCTGTATATCTTCTCTTAAACAAACACGTAAATTATTGTGTAAAATCTTATAGAAGTCTGATAAAATAAAAATCCATATCAACCCCTTTATACACAAATATAAGTTTAATGCATAGAAAAAAAATGATACTGAACTCAAACAATTGAAACTTTTTTCTTTGATCAAATAAACATATTAAAACTAAGTAACTGAAAATCAAAACATTTTGAAACCAAAATCTTAATGGCAAAGGGTGACTTCTTATTGTCACAGTATAAACACTTTTAACTATATATTTTCAGTGTTAAGACGCTAGAATGTAAAAAGGCAATGTGTAAAATTTTAGTATTCGTTTAGAATTGATTTTTTAAGGTGTTTAGAAGAAATAGACTCGATTCATCATAATTGCTGAGAAGGCATTCCAGAATTAGAATTTTGCACTTTCGCATAGTAGAACTATAATAGATAAAATCACCAAATACAACATAATTATGTCTAAAAGTCAGGGTGAGCATCCGTCGATTCGGTCATCGAACCGAATTTAAATTTCATTGTTTCGGTGGTGTTCGTTTATTTTTCAATTTTTGTTCGGAAAATAATCGAACCGAAAATCGATTTCTATGAAATAAGGAACCGTAATCGAATCGAATTATGAATTTCGATTCGATTCGGTTGGTTATTTCGATTCTAACAGTATACTGCACACCCCAACTAAAAGTGCATGAAAATGGGTCGCATCTTTAAAATATTACTTACTCTAGTGCAAGACTTAAGTGTAGTTAAAAATATCACATCATAATCAAGTTAATCAAATACTCACTCAAAATCTTGGAAAACATCTTCCCCTGTCTCAATTCACAAGTGTTTTCACATTAGCTATCCTCCTCATTTTGCTCTCACTACCTCTCATCATCTTTTAATTCCAAATCTTTGGTATTTCAAAAGACTCAATCCACACACACAACCTTAAACATAATTAAAATATTACAAACTCTAAATCCAATAGTCGAAATCCTCACTTGGAACTATGAACTTTGTAATCCATTCATTTTATGTTTCATCCAACAGGAAGTGGATTTGGACAGTGAAATCAAAATTCACAGCTTCAAATCCCTTGATCCAAATGGAGTCTAATAATTTTAAAAAAGAAGGAGCAAGTTTGGACTAGATCTTGTATGCACCCAGGTGCACCGTGCACTCATAGTGCATTTTAGAAACGTGCAATTTTTTATATTGAAAAGTGCAACATATAAGCGTGCAACTATTAATATGGAAAAATAGTTGCACGCTTCAATATAAATAAATTACACTCTTTAATATAAGAAGTCGCACGTTTCTAAAATACACTATAAGTAAACGGTACACCTGGGTGTACATAAGACTCACTCGCAAGTTTGATATTCCCTGTGGCTGTCCTCCAACAAAAAAAGTGGGGATTGAATCGTTGAGTAATTAAGTCTACAGTTCAAAGTCACTCCCCTTTTCCATTATCCCATTACTGGCCTAAAATGCCCTAAACTTTTAGATTGAACTTATAATGACAAACCAAATTTTACCAATCATTATAAAGAAACATACACATTGATCATATAGAATATCCAGATTCTGAAGCCAAATATTTTAGCAAACATACAAATATCATCAAACAAAAACGATAACACACTCGCATGGAAGTAAGTAGGTGATTTATCATTAACATCAATCCAAAGAATTAATATTAATGGCTCAACTATGAAATTCATATGAATAACTAGCACTGTAAATAGGAAATAGCTTCATATATAACAAGCTATTAAAAAAGAAATCATTCACAATGATATCCTGTCCTGTGACATTTAAAAACAAAATAAACACTCTTAATAATATCCAAAAACGAAATCAGTCACAGTGACATCAGCTTCAACAAGCAAACAAGAAACAAGAAAACAGAATTCACTAGAAAATTCCTGAAGTGCAGAATATAGAACTGAAGTGTGATATTTAAAGTTTACTACTCTTTTTCATTCCATTTCACTGCGCTCCTGGATCAAATGCTAGGCACTATCCAAAATGGTGGAGGAAATCGGCCGAGAAATCTTCGAAAGATCCATCAGACAATGCATACACACCTGCAGCTGGTAATGCACTACATTGTTTAATATCCGCGATGTAAATGCAATTACGCTTCAGTTTTACCTGGCTCAACGCAGGGAGCTCAACACAAATTGAAGAATTACGACCCAAGAATAGACACCTATTCCCCATATCATTAACCTCTTGATAACTACCATCCTTCAAATCAATCTCAAAAATCCGAAAATACTGGCTTTCATCCACGGAAATGCATCGAAGAACAATCAGAAATTACCATATGACTCCACCAAGTATTCTTGCACAACACCACTTTCTGGCTCATCCCAGTAATCTTGTACATCATCGCCGAAGTTCATCGTATTATTATCTGAAGGAAACGCGAAAACCTGCACTAGTTGTTTCCGATTTGAGCCGTGGATATCACATTCCACAATCCTCAACTTAGAATCCAATGCGTACAGCTTCCTGTTGTGGTAAACTATATCAAAAAAAGAACCATCCCAATAATTCATTAGTGTCCAAGATTTGTCTCCGGGTCTGCAAAATGCCAAATGATGAGACCAAATCACCATAACCAGAACATCGGCCTGCTTTTCCATGGGGCTTCCTGATAAAACCATTTTCTTAGACGAGGTGAATGGCATACGGATAGTGTTCGAACCAGGAAGGTTTATGCTTAACCGCAAGAAGGAGTGCTTCAAAAAAATTAAATTGGAGCCAATTGTAACACAGAGAATCCATCCGGAGGAAGATATGTAGCCATAATCAGTGATTGGAGGGAAATTGGTAATCTTGGAAGTACGAGTTTCGAGGTTTAACAATTTTGTAACTACTCTCGCATCATAAGTATCTTAAAGCATTTCAATCGGTATCTCGATGACTTCTTTTTCACTTTCCGTCATATGAAGAAGATCCCAAAAGGGGGTTTCTTCTGTTATTCCATCACCAAAAACAGGGGTTTCTTCATTTTCATCATAAAGAGGATCAACGGGAACAGGGGTTTCTTCAATTTCATCAAAAAGGGTATCACCAAGAACAGGGGTTTCTTCAGCATCGCCTACAAAATCTGAGGTTTCTTGCCTTTTCCAAGAGAGGGGAAGAACAAGAACAGGGGTTTTTTCTCTTCTGGTAGCAAGAGCAGCAGCAAGAACAGGGGTTTCTTCAACAAAATATACAAGGCGAGGAACCCTAGGAAATTCGGTGTCAAAATTATCGAAAGTGGCGGCGCATCGCCAAGAAGTGCAAACACCGCGGAAAGAAGTGTAATCGGCGATTGAAGTGAGCCGTTTTGCGATAGCCTTGAGTAGTTCATTTAAGAGGGATTTCCAGTCCGGATATTCTTCCGTCTACCGAGACAACATTTTGAATTTGGGTGGTGCGTCGAATTGAGATCTCTGATGTACGGAGAAAATTATGAAATTGGTAGAGATTTTGGTAATTTAAAGGAAATGAGGAAGGGTGTCGCTTGAAAGACGCTAATCAAGAGATTTGGATATTAACTTTCAACTTAAATTAAGGAAAGGGTTAAAGCCAATGGGTCATTTGTAATGGGTCAAATAGTATCCATTTAATGAAATTAGATTATGAACACTATTAACAATCTAGAACAGATTGTGAATGAAGAAAAAGAGGATTTTTTATTGAAATGAAACTGATTCATTTACATGAAAGAGATGAAATCAATAATGTGAAAAGATTAATCTAAACCTAAAAGAGATGGCATATATATAGAATGGAGTACAAATAACTAATTTTTCCACTCTATAACTATGTGATACAACATAAAGGGAGAATAACAACTTTGCTAGTGGACTAGCAACTTTACAAATGAAATGACAACTTATAACTCTTTAGACCACCCCCTCAAAATAAGAGTGAATGTTTAAGAGTCTTATTTTGGACTTGAATGTGTTGAAAGGTGTTGGGAGGAGAGGTTTTGTCATGATGTCTGCAAGGTTTTCTTCTGTAGGTATGTGAATGATCTTAATGACTCTTTCCTTAATTTTCTGCCTTGTGAAGTGACAATCAATGGAGATGTGTTTGCTCTTGTCATGGAGTCAAGGGTTGAGTGCCATTTGGTAAGCTGATTTGCTGTCTGTATAAAGAGTTGTTGGGAGTTGAATAGGCAC
This sequence comes from Stenogyne calaminthoides, assembly GCA_037126765.1. NCBI lineage: Eukaryota > Viridiplantae > Streptophyta > Magnoliopsida > Lamiales > Lamiaceae > Stenogyne > Stenogyne calaminthoides. The sequence goes on along the minus strand of JBBCBC010000023.1, from coordinate 24,889,635 downwards.
TTTCAAATCCTTCAATATGTAAAATCCATTGAATTTCACATGAACTGGTTGCCATGGCTCTATATTCTGCTTCAGCAGAAGATCTACTCACTGTGCTCTGCTTCTTTGACTTCCAAGAGATAAGAGAGTTTCCTAAGTATATAGTGTAACCTGTGATGTTTTTCCTTGTTTCAATGCACCTGGTCCAGTCATTATCAATGTAAGCATGTAATTTAAAGTCATTAGAACTGGAGTAAAAGATACCCAAACCTTCAAATATCTGAGCACTCTGTGTACAACAACCATATGTTCCTTTGAGGGATTACTCATAAACTGAGATAGAGACTGTATAGCATAAGAAATATCTGGTCTAGTTACTGTTAAATAGAGTAACTTGCCAACAATTTTCCTATAGAGTTTAGGATCAGTTCTATTCTCTATAGTAGTCTGTGTGAGTTGCAATTTGGAATCCATAGGTGTGTGACAAGGCTTACTGCCCAAGTAACCAAAATATGTTAAAAGATCTAATGTGTACTTTCTTTGACACAAAGTTAAACCCTTTTCTGATCTAACAACTTCAATGCCAAGCATATATTTCAAAACACCTAAATCTTTTATTGTGAACTTATTGTGCAAAAAACTCTTAACATGCTGTATTTCAGACAAAGAATCACTAGTCACAATGAGATCATAAACATAACATACAATTACAGTGAATGAAATGTCAGTGTGTTTAGTGAACAAAGAATTATCAGCCTGGGATTGAACATATCCCAGATCAAATAGGGAATCAGAAAGTTTGTTAAACCATTGTTTTGAAGCCTGCTTTAAACCATAAAGGCTTTTGTTGAGTTTACACACCCTCATGTCAGAATCATTGCAATAACCAAGTGGAGCAGTCATGTAAATCTCTTCAGTTAAATCACCATGTAAAAAAGCATTATTGACATCTAATTGATGAATGAACCAGTTTCTAGAAATGGCTACAGCAAATAGGATTCTTATTGTTGTTACTTTAGCAACAGGGCTAAAAGTATCAAAGTAATCAACTCCCTCTTGTTGAGTGTAACCTTTAGCAACCAACCGTGCTTTATACCTTTCAATAGATCCATCTTGCTTGTATTTGATATTAAAAACCCATTTACACCCAATACATTCTCTATTTGGTGGCAAGGGAACTAGAGTCCATGTCTTAGTCTTTTCTAAGGCATCTAACTCTGTTTTCATAGCTTGTTGCCACTTAGGATTGTCCTTGGCTTGTTTATAAGTTTTGGATTCTATATTTTGAGAAATGGATGCAGTGAAAACCTTATGAGCATTTGAAAGTTTATCAGTAGACAGAAAATCAGAAATATCATACTTCTTTCTAGTAGAAACAATCATGTTAGCTTCAGGCTGATCATGATTTAATGATTTTGGCAAAGAAGTTTCATACACTTTCAAATAAGCAGGTTGAGATCTGATTCTAGAAGATCTTCTAACTAGATCATCATTCACATCATGCACAACAATATCAGAATGAACAGGTTCAATAGCCTGACTATGAAGAGTTTCAGGTTCAATAGCCTGTCTATCAATAGTATCAGGTTCAATAACCTGTCTATTTATGGAAATCCCTGAAGTATCAATAATATATGTATGCATATGACTAACTTACTCATCAGTAACCTCATGATGTGTAAAGTTAGAGTCAACAGGAGTATTAATGACACATGGAGAAGAATCTTCCATGGAATCTGGATTAAGAAAAGATTCTTTTGCAATTAAGTGCTGAACAAACTCTTGAGCCCTCTTTTTATCAGCATATGGAAAAAAGTTTTCATAAAAACTCACATTTATGGACACAAAAACTTTTCCAGAAACTAAATCAAGCAGTTTGTAACCTTTTGTCCCAAAAGGGTATCCCAAGAACACACACTTAATAACCCTTGATCAAACTTATTTCTATTCATAGTCAAAGAATTAGCAAAACACAAACAACCAAAATTTTTAAGAAAAGAGTAATCAGGTTGAGTCCTATACAATTTTTTGAAAAGGAGAAAGATTTTTAAGAACCACAGTTGGCATTATGTTGATCAAATAAGCAGCAGCTAAAATACACTCATTCCAATACACAATAGGCAAAGAAAATTGAAACAAAAGTGCTCTAGCAACCTGTAAAAGGTGCTGGTGTTTCCTTTCAACCAAGCCATTCTGTTGTGGGGTTTCCACACAGGATGTTTGGTGAATTATTCCCAAAGAATGATAAAAATCATACATCAAAAACTCACAACCATTATCACTTCTCAACACTTTGACTTTCTTTTGAAATTGGGTCAAGACCATATTATAAAAGTTTTCCAAAGAACTTCTAACATCAGACTTTGCTTTAAGTAAATAAATCCAAGTACACCTTGAAAAATCATCAACAATGGTTAAGAAATACTTAAAACCAGTGTAAGATGCAATAGAAAATGGACCCCATATATCACAGTGTATCAAGTCAAAACAAGCAATAGAAGAAGAAGTACTGATTGGAAATGGTTTCTTTTTCTGTTTAGCAAGAGGACAAATAGTACACTGATCATGAACATCATAAGCTTTTAAACCCAATTCCTGTATCTGTAACATACTAATAGGAGACATATATCCTAGTCTATTATGCCAAAGCTTAAAAGTACCAGTATTAGAAGAAAGTGCAACTGCATTTGCTGAGTGAGCCACCCTTAGCAAGTATAACCCCCCATGCTGCTCAGCAGAACCAATCACCCTGAGAGAGTCCCTGTCCTGCAAAATACAACTAGATGCCATAAAACTAACTGTACAATTTGAATACCTTGTCAAATGGCTTATAGATAATAGATTGAAAGTAAAATCAGGAACATATAACACATTGTACAGGGTTAAATGCTCATTAAGAACCACAGTACCCATATGTGTTGCAATTGAAACAACATTATTTGGCAAACTAATTTAAATGTTAGCTACAGAAGGAGGTGAAGTAAAACAATCCAAGCTAGTCACCATGTGGCTGTAGCACCAGTATCTAAAATCCAAGTAACACTATTATGAACAGAAGAGTGTAAACAGAAAGTACCTCCCTGACTACCTGTACTGGCAGAAAGATCAGGAGCACCATGAGAAAACACACCAGCAGCAGAGTGAATGGATTCAGAAGCAGCAGGTTTCTGAACATGCTTTGCCAATGACATCAATTGTTCAATAAGTTCGGGAGTAATGAGTGGATTAGATCCCTGATGAGCTTTCTCTGGAGAAGAAATCAGGGCATTTGCAGACCTTTCTTTACCCTTACTACCCCTCTGACCCCTCCAACCAGGAGGATAGCCTATTAGCTCAAAGCACCTATCAACTGAATGTCCACTCCCATGACAGTATGTACACTTCAAACCCTTCTTCTTATCCTTATAAAATCTAGAATTATTTGCCAACATAGCCACAGAATCAGGCAACACAGGATTAGGCAAAACTAGAGACCTCTGAGACTCTTCTTGTGTTACGATCCCACATTGGTTCCACATGAAAGTGTGGAAGGGTATATAAGTGGGAGTCAATCCTTAACCTTTGACCATGGTTTTGGGTTAAGTTGGTGTTGGGAAAATCGGGGTGCCCGGATCTATTCGATGTGATTATTTAAATACATATTTAAATTAAACAGTTAATTACTAACATGAATTAATCATAAATCAATTCAACATAATAATAAACAACATGCGTACACATAATTCACGTAAATCCTAAACATGCGGAACTAGGAGTTACGGAATTACTAACCTCTTGAAGAATCAAACGGATGGATCAACCCAAGAGTCTTCCCAAATATATCCCCAAAGTCCATGAACGCTATCTAGTGGGGAGATTTCAAAGAACGATTTTAATGGGAGAGAAATTAAATATTTTGCTACCACCTTTGTGGATTTCTAATATTTTCAACACGTGGAATTTCACTTGGAATGAAGAGCTCATCCCCTATAAATAGGGAGGAGGGGGCGAAAAATAGGGCTAGAAAAATAAGGAAGAAAATATTTTCTTGGTCTCCAAGAAATCTTGAATATATCTCCTATATTCTTTTCTCCTTAATTAAATTTTCCATAAAAAATCTCTTTCCCTTCTTCTACCTATATTTTCGAAATCTACACTAGTAAAGGAGTCAAGATTTGACTTCTTGAATTTATGGGATAATTATGTACTCCTACAATAATTATCTCTTTCCATAAAATATCTACAAGAAAATCAAGACAATCTTTTCTTCCTTTAATAGACAAGATTTTCGAAAAATACACTTGAAAATATAGCAAGAATATTTTCTTCTCTCTCTCATTAATTGGACTTTATTTTGGGCTATTTGGGGGGGCCTTTACGAGAATTAAGATTGGACCTCCAATGGATTATGAAGCTTTAATATTTTGGGCCAAATATTATTCAAGTCCATTAATATTAATTTACTTCACTATAAAATTAATATTGAACTATCCATCTTAACCCATATTACGATTTCACATATAACATGGCTCCCGGTCATTATTTTCCGCGTTTAAGATTATCTTAGTCCATTAATTAATTAAGCAACTGAACAAGCTTTATATTAATTAATATCTTTGTCCTTGGAGTAAAGACAGCTCAACATTATTATCCATGCCGGAAATAAATTTCCACTTGCAAGATTTGGCATGATAAAGGATATGAGCCCACCAAGGGGACAAATCAAGCAAGACGTACTTGCACGCGATTCTCCGTATTAAATGTCAGCAATCGTCATGTAATTAATAATATTGCCCAAGATATAAGGTATCGAATCGCATTGACTCTCTTCCCATCATAAGTCAAAGCAATAGTTATTAATTTCACACGATCTTATTTAAGGGACGGAGATTAAGAAACAATGCATCACTGAGGTCTAATTCTTGTATATTCAGTACCGAATAATTTATCCTCATGTAGGTCCTCATTCAGCGCACCTAAATGTGCTAGTGTGATCCCTTGGTCAAGACAGACCAATCTGGGTTTCACACTTCAACCGTTCATGATGGTTCGTTCATTTCCATCTAGGTTGTGAATTTGTACTTAATTACGAGGGTTGTTAATTTGATCTCCAGTGATCGGGTATCACCAAATTAACTACAACGTAATACGTACTGTCTTATTGAACGAGTTTGCAATAAACATATATAACATTCATTCATATTTAATGCAACAGTGATTAAATAATTTATTTCAGTAAATAAATAAGACACTTCAGTTTGGCTATACAAAGTAAAAGCATACTTTTCAGTATAACCCCAACAGTTAGGGTTCCCTAGCTTATATTCCTAACATCTTGCAACAGCAATGCATACACCTTAGAAAGCAGAGGAAAGGGCTTGTGCAACAAAAACTGACTTCGAATTGCAGCATAGGATTCACTTAATCCAATTAAAAACTTCATGACACAATCCTGCTCTTGAGAAGCAGCCAATTGTCTAGGGATATCACAAGTACAGTTCACCATGACTTCACAATTACAAGTAAACACCGGTTTGTGACTAACATGCTCGTCCCATAGATACTTAAACTCATTATAGTAATTGACCTTGGACTTAGAACCTTGAGCAATATTAGTTAAAGATTTCTCTAATTGGAAAATCTTTGAAAGATCAGAACACTCATAGCGATCGATTAACTCATTCCAAACTTCTCTAGCAGTTTTAAAGTACCTCAATGTCTTCTTGATGTCTGGAGAAACCGAATTGAGGATCCATTGCAGAACCAAGTCATTCGCTCGTACGTACTCCGCAAAAACCGCCCGATCACCATCTTGAGTCGGAACTGGGAGAGAACCATCCACGAGCGGAAGTTTGTTCTTCACACTGAGACCACGCGCCACCGACTGCTGCCAAGATATGAAATTTGCACTATCCAGAGGCTCGAGGGCAATAGACATGGCCGGATTATCATTGTGGTGAAGAAAATACGCAGAGAACGGATTAACCGCCGGATCAAGTGAAGCACCCGTCGCCATTGAAGCCAAGAACTGGGATTAACCGGAAAAAAAAAACGAACGAAATCGCCAAGGAAATCTAAAACCCAAACAAGAAACTACAAGATTTCAACAGAATTTGTTGAAATCAAACAAAAGAATCGACCTCCGATTCAATACCGAACCAGAAATGAAAAAAGAACGAGTATAAAACTTAATACGCGGAAGCTAGGATCGAAGTTGGCTTTACCAGTATAAAACTGATACCATATTAATAATCTAGAACAGATTGTGAATGAAGAAAAAAAGGAATTCTTATTGAAATGAAACTGATTCGTTTACATGAAAGAGATGAAATCAATAATGTGAAAAGATTAATCTAAACCTAAAAGAGATGGCCTATGTATAGATGGGAGTACAAATAACTAATTTTCCCACTCTATAACTATGTGATACAACATAAAGGGGGAATAACAACTTTGCTAGTGGACTAGCAACTTTACAAATGAAATGACAACTTATAACTCTTTAGAAACACCCCTGATTTTGGCACGTACCAGTTTAGGAGCACCCAAATTTTGCCACGTACTAGTTTACGAAAACCAAACTCACATTGCGCTCTTTCAGTATGATGATTTATTTGATGATATCAGAATGGAAATGAAATATATTATTCTAAGATAATAAGAAGTTCCGAACCTCCATTGATTATTTATATTTGAGTCCCTGACCGTCGTTCTTGTTGTATGATGATGATTGTACAATTTTAGAATTGTAATGGGTAACATTGGGCATTGGGGATCAATAATTATAGAGTTGATAATTATATTATTAGTATTAATTTAAAAAATCATCAATCACTAATTGTTAATGGAAATGATTCATAAAAACTCTTTATTCATTATTAATACTCACATTCAATACCCTCAATCGAGCGGTCCTAATTTTCTAAATTCTTATACAGTTCTCTTGCAATGAATAAAATCATGAGGAAAAACGATACAAATGAATGAAATCATGTTAATTAACAAAGCTGCAAGAATGGGACTCAGGAATTATATATGGCACGAAATACAATAGGGAAGAAAGCTTAGGCACAAAACAACAAGAAAGGCAAGGGTGTCCATCCCTTTCATTTCTTCATTTAATATGCAAGCAGGATATAGCCACAAATATAACTCAAAAAGAATACATATCAAGAAAGGACAATAAATATGTGGAAGAAAATTACCGAGTGCTCTGATATACTAAGCCTAAGCTCAATTACAGAACTTAGAAGATATATTACTTGAAAATTAATGCATGTAATATTCATGCACTAGATTCATTAATAATTGCAGATAAAACATTCAAAATCAGAATCTTACACTTTTGTGCGATTGGGCGGTGGATTGCGCGAGGTGGTGGTGTCGCAATCGATCTGAACGTGGATGTGTTACATGGGTGGTCGGATCTAGATCCGATGATGGTGCTATTGCAGCGATAATCAGGGTTGTCAAAACTAGAGACGGTGGCGGCAACGACGCCAACAAATCCGGTGTGTGTTCGTCCCATTGGCAATAGCAATTGAATATTCTATAAATTGCAATAGTTAATTGAGTCCAAAGGAAATCAAATTTCTCTTCGTCATCATTCATACTTCCACAAAATCGTTATGACTCTGGATACCAACAAATGCAGGTCGTTGTGACTTCCACAAAATCGTTATGACTCTGGATACCAACAAATGCAGGTCGTTGTGACTTCCACAAAATCGTTATGACTCTGGATACCAACAAATGCAGGTCGTTATGACTCTGGATGACAACCGATGCAGTGCAAAAGACATGATACACCAATGAAAGATAAAACCTTGAGAATAATCTCAATTTTATAATATTCAAAAGTTGATTTACAATGTTTGTTAAGACTCCTATTTATAATTAAAAAATAGAAAATTAGAATTTTAGGCGTGGGAGCCCTAAAAGCTTGACCCACTAACAAATTACAATTAAAATTTAAGTAAACCCTAGCTAAAACTATAAAATATAAATAATAAATAATTACAATACAATCTTTTCTCCATCAACTTACCTGCAATGCTATCTTTAAAATATTATTTTGAAGGTTAGCGTAAGACTTAAGTTTAGTTAATTTTTTTACATAATAATCAAGTTAACCAAATACTCACTCAAAATCTTGGAAAACATCTCTCCCCTGTCTCAATTCGCAAGTGCTTTCGCATTAGCTATCTCCTCGTTTTTCTATCTTCATCTTCTTCCAAATCATTTGTATTTCAAAAGACTAAAATATAAGTAAAATACCACAAACTGTAAAATGAAGTTCCAAAGATATCAACTTCAACAAGTGTTGTGACCTAGATTTTACGTCTAGGGCAACTTGATGTTATTAAACGGGATCAATCAAGCAACGAGTAACAAATATGAAATAGACTCAAATTTGGTTACCCAGTTCGTCTTTTGAATAAGACTACGTCTGGGGGCGCCCAAGCCAGGAGTATTTTATTATTCTTTTTTGCCTAGAGATCTAAGATTCCTTTTTTACAATGAATGATACAAAAGGTATTTATAGGCAAGAAATTAGGGTACACTCCTCCATGGGCTTCCTTCGATGGGCTTGTCAAGCTTCCAGCCGCCAGAACTAGGGTTTTATCGGTCAATCGCGCAATATTCGCTTCTGGATACACTTGCCTTGCTTACCCCGCGATATCCGCGCTCTCGATTACCCATATCTCTGCCAGAAATAGTTGTCTGAGGTCGCTTCAGACTTGTGGTCCTTTCCAAGGTCGAATGCGACCTTCTTGTTCCTTGTAAGTCGCTTCACGACCTTCTCAGCTTTGAAGAAGTCGCTTTGCGGCTTCCCGATTCTTATCGAAGTCGCTCTAACATGCGTCATGCAAAATGTGTCAAGGGTGGCACGCCTGTGACGCGACGTCGCACAGACGGGTCGCGCGAACTGCTAGGATGGGGCCCGACCCGCAATCGTCTGAGCGAGGCGACAGACGGCGCGCTGGCGCGTCTTTGCACTATCTTGGCGTCGTCGCCTCACCGGGTTGGATTAATCCATGGTACAACAATTTCCCCTCAAGTCGAGGTCGCGTGCCTGCATCGGGACCTAGGCTTGATTTGTAACTTGATCGACTTGGGAGAATCGACCTCGGGAAGCATTCCCGATGCGCTGGTTAGTTGTGGGAAGGTGGACTGTTGCGTCGATTCGTGCGAGATTTGATGGTTTTCTATGATGATGTTGCGGGTGGATGAGGTCATGTGCCGCAAGCCTCTCCAATCGGGGAACGCGGTGTAGATTACGCGCGACTTGCACTACTTTGTTTCTTCGAGAGGGGTCCGACTTATATTTTTATTGCACTTTGACCCCCGTTCCCTTCTATAAAAAGAGCTAGGGTTGCATCTTTGTTGCCATTTTTTCTTCTTCGCGCAGCTCCAATTTCCCCTCGAACCCAAGATCCCACCTCTCCGGCGAGACTCCGACGAGACTACATTCAGGCAATTCCCCCTTTTCCCACACTCTCTCCATGGCTTCTGATCCTTCTACGCCCGCTGCCCTTCGTCCTCTAGCCTCTTCGTCCTTAGAGGAAGACAACGTAGCGATAGCCCACCTCTGGCAACACCGCGGCTCCCGTTCTGCCACCGGCCGCGAGGGCGGATCCTCATCCGCGGGTATCCGGCGCGTTATCCAGGACACCGAGGGCAGAGATGAGCGGTTTCTGCAGGAGTTGGAGGACATTACTCATCTCCCTCCTTTGGACATCGGCAAGTTCCGCCCCGAAGTCGAGGCGGGCGGGGAACGACCCCGATACCTCGGCTCCGCCCGGGATTATGGGGCCTATGAGCGGGCTTTCGACTACCACTCTTATTCGGCTGAGGCCCTCTGTAAGCAACCTGAGAGCGTGTATAGAAGGTCGGTTCGAACTGAGTACATGGCTTCCGACCTGCCCTGGTATAAGTCGACTCTGTATGACCGGCACGTGCGTTCCCTCTATCGATTGTATAAAGTGCCCGAGACGTGCATTTTTATGGGGCGACCTCCAATGAGAGTGTCCGATCAGCCACCTCCGGGAATTATTGCAGTTAACGAACACACGATGGAGGTGGGGACCCTTCACCCGGCGATCTCCCACTTGTTAGCGGCTTGGAACCAAAGCCTTATCCAGATTACTCCGAATGGCTGGAGCTACATACTCTCGACGATGACGGTTCTTGGCTTGGCTGGGCTACACCGGATGCCGACCCCTGGCGAAGTCACTTATGTGATGTCGCCAATCTTTCAAGTCGATGGCTTATAATGTCGTCTTGACCGCGCAAAAGGGCTCGAGCTCGTGAGTGGGATCCCGAATAAGGTCGCAGATTGGCATCGGAAGTGGTGGTTCGTTGGGGGCACTTGGGAATCAACGGACCCTTCGAGTACACTGCCCATTCGGGTTCCCATGGACTACGCGCGCCGAGTTGAACATGGTAAACCTTTGTCTTTATAGTCGTACTGATCTAATTCTCTTTTTCTTTTGCAGTGTTCGCGCCCTCGACCACCGACCTGTTATGGGACTTCCAAGAGGCATTCAGGACCGTCGTGATCTTTGCTCAGGAGTCTTCAGCGATGTCAACGCCTTCAACTCGAGAGCGATTGGTTAAAAGCCTGCTCTATACTTATCCCCCCATCTGAATATCCTTGTGAGTACTTGCTCTTTTCGCCTTCAATTCTCTCACACTTTTTTTTTTTTTTTGGTTTTAAATCGACACCTTTGGCGTCAAGAGATCCACATTCCGTCTACCGCCCGTCGACCCTCAGCGATTATGGCCTCTAGGAAGAAGTCGGTGTTGGGATTATACTGGAAAACATGCTTTTACTTTGTATAATCAAAACTGAATTTTGGACTTATTTACTGAAATAAATTATTTATCATTGTTGCTTTAAATATCATCGAATGTTACATATATTTACTGCATAACTGTTCAATAAATCGTACGTGTTACATTGTAGTTAATTTAGTGATACCAGATCACAGAAGATTAAGTTAACAGTCCCTTGTAACTAAAAGTACACCATTCACGACCTAGATGGAAATGAACAATCCATCGTGAAAGGTTGAAGTGTAAGGCTCGGATTGGCTTGTCTTGACCAAGAGATTACACTAGTGCATGACCGTGATGCCTCTGAATAGGACCTCTGAGGAGGACAAATTCTTGAGTGAACAAGGAAGAATTAGACCTCGATGGTTCGTTATTTCTTACTCTTCGTTCCTTAAATAGGATCACGTGTGGTTGGTAACTATTGCTTTGACTTATCATGGGTAGAGAATCAACGAGATTCAATACTTTTTATCTTGGGCAATATTATTGGTCACATGTGATTGCTAAGATTTAATACGGAGAATCGTATTGCAGCAATGCTTTGTTCGATTTGCCCCCCTTGGGAGGTTCATAAGTTTTATCATACCAAATCTTGCAAGTGGAAATAGTTTCCGTATGGATAATAATGTTGAACCGTTCCTTAACCGGGGACAAAAGATATTAATTAACGGAAAGCTATTTCAAAGGGCTTGAATTAATTAATGGGCTAGATAATCTTAAACACGGAAATAATAACCGGAGCCATATTGACTATAATATGGGTTAAGATGGATAGTCTTAATATTAATTATGTAGTGGGATTAATTAATATTTATGGGCTTGAATAATATTGTGGCTCAATATTGATAATTCAAGATCCATTGGAAGGTCCAATCTTAATTCTCCTAAAGGCCCCCTAAGTAGCCCAACATATAGTCCAATAACTGAAAAAGGTGTTTAAAATAAAATAAATATTGTTGCCTTATTTTTCCATGAAATTCGAAAATTATGGATTAAAAATGGGAGAAAGATTTTCTTTGAATTTTGTTATGGAATGAAGATATGTATTCTTGGAATACAAGATTATCTCATTAAATTCAAGAAATCTCCCACTTGGTTATCCATAGAGAAATTTTCGAAATTTTGATAATTAAGGGAAAGAAAGATTTTCTTAATTTTCTTGAAAAGATATTATGGAAGATATGTATTTCTTGAAATAGAAGAATATCTCATAAATTCAAGAAGATCCAAATCTTGGATTCTTGCCCTAAAATTTTCGAAAATACTCCATAACAAAGAGTAGGTGGGATTTTGTGGAATATTATAATTATGGGAAAAATAATATAGGAGATATATTCAAGATTTCTTGGAGATCAAGAAAAGATTTTCCCACATTGTTTTTGTCCCAAAATTTCGACCACCACTACTCAATATCATTCCCAAGTACAATTCCATGTGCTGGAAAAATTAGTAAATCCACAAAGGTGGTGCAACAAAGTTTATTTTCCTTTTGTTAATTGTTCGCAAGCGTCCTACCACCGGATAGTCGAGCAAGGATTAAGGGAATACTTGGGAAGTTCTTTTGGTGTGTCTAATCAACAAGACCTTTGCCGTCCCAAGAGGTATGTTCACATAAACTCATAGAATTTCCGCATTCGTAGGATTTACGTGAATTGATTATATGCTTGATTTGTTGTTGGATTATTATTTGAATTAATATAGGATTAATTCATGCTAGTAATAATTATAAGAATTAAATTTGTATTTAAATATTCATCCCGAATATATCTGTGCAACTTATTCCCCAACAATCGGTATCGAGCCACGGTTTTGAATCTGAATTTTAAATTGTAATTTAATTAGATTGTCATTAAATTTGAAATTGGATAGTAGAATTGCTAGATCTTTTTTACGGTATCCAATTGTCATGGAATTTAATGTGTTTATTTATGCATGCATATAAATTGTGGTTTTTAATTCGATTAAATTGAATTGTTTTGCCTAAATGAGAAAATCCACGAGTAGATTAGGATTTATTTGATTTGATCAATGTAATAGACTAGTCTAGATCTAGGTTTATTTATTTTTTTTAAATAAATTGTAATCGGATCGGAAACGATATGAGACGAAGAATTAAAGGATAAAATCGAGCCGGGCGTAAGGCGGCGTGCGTCAAGGCGAACGCGCTAACAAAGGCACGCGCGTGCGATGCGGACGGACGCAGTAAGCACCTGCAAGCGTGGGGCGAGGCTAAGGGCCGAGCGCCTTGAGATCAATCCGCGACAAGACGGGCGGCGATAGGCGATCTTCTGCGGCACGTAGCATCAAGCGACGAGGATGAGCTAAGACGGGATAAAAGGCGGCGTTCTACGCGCAGCGCGCGCCGAAGTTCTCATGCGGCGTAGGCGGGAAGGCGAAGGCCTTGGATGCGCCAGCGTCGAGCCCTACCGAGGTCGCCAAAGGCCGACGCTGGCCGAAGGCCAACGCCGAGGTCGATTTAACGGCAAAGCGTCTGCGTTGTTAAGGCGACTGGCCTTGTCGCTTCGGCGAAAGGGCGGCCGGATCTGGGCGTGCATCCTTACTGCGAGCTACTTGGCGTGGCATTTCGTGACAGAGTTCTTTTCGAGACGATCGAGTGGGAGAAATTCAAGACGGCGTTTCTTCAAAATCAAGTCAAGAAAAATCAAACCATGACAATTGGATAATTTGTGCCCAATATGTTTATTTTTCCGCTTTGCTTGATTTATTATTGTGTTCACTTATGCTTTATTTAATTTGTTTAAATGTGTTTGCATGAGAGTTACCCAATGAAAAATCTCACCATAAAAAAATACTAATTATGTTTAAATAATTAATTGACAATTTTATTCCGGATAATAAAATTGAATTAATTTTGACCTCCATGATTTATTTATTTGTGAATTCTTTTGGAGAAATTCCCCCCACGGGACGGTCAAAAGTTAGCTTTCACATGAATGAATTCCAAATGGATGATTGTGGATTATTACTAGTGGCGTTTATGACCCTCCCCCACGAGGCTCGTTCAAAGCGAAATAATAATCTCAGATTTAATCATGGTTATTACTTAGGTATAAAATTGATATGCATATACTTCCCTCAAGTCCCCGTCAATTTTATATTGGTCAAGTGGGAGCCAACTATTAATCTGATATTAAAGGTTTATAAATCGTTCTTGTTTGTAACTCGCTTAAATGTGTTTAAATAATGACTCACCCCACGCGTGGCTTATTTAAACTGCTTTTTTGAGATGTTGGGCGATGCATGTTCATATTTTTTTGAGATTTTAATATGAAACATGTGATCGAACTTTTGTGATATATTTATGCTTATGCATATTATTATTTATTTCAGTTCAGCATGTCGTTACCTTTTAATCCACTGTTAATATACTTAAAGTCAATACAATATGTATGGAAATTATATTGATTGGAAACGAAAAATTAAAATTGTCCTAACTGCACAAATGCACAAGTGGATTCTTGACACACAAAAATCAGATGAGCCAACTGACGAGTCAAAAATGTGAAACTCGTCAGATCACCTTGCGACAGATGTCGTCGCTGAAAATGGTGGAGGACAAACCCGTAAGGGATTACGTCCTCAAAATTGATGGCCCATCTGAACAAACTTGAGGTTCTGAATGCAGATTATAATCTGGAGACTCAGATGAATTTGGTATTTCACTCTCTGCCCAAAAGTTTCTGAGCAATTTTGCCTCGCTAGCTGATTTGTTGCAAGCTTTAGTCTCGACAGAGATGTTGATAGGGCACCAAACTAAAGCTTTGACGGCAAGTGGTCCGTCTTCATCTTCTAGGCCAAGGGATGGCAAGCAGAAGAAGGTGACCAAAGGCCTTAAGCAATCAGACTCAACTGTTGCCAAGGGCAATGATAAGATGACGAATGCTGGTGGTGTCAAGGAAAATCCAAAGAGGAAGTGCTTAAGCTGCGGTGAAAGAGGACAATGGAGGTTTGCATGTTCCAACCCCAAAAGGGATGGAAAGAAAGGTAATTATCACGCACTAGTTGTTGAAACTTGTTTAGCGGTGTATACTTCTCATTCGTGGGTGGTTGATACGAGATCCACTAATCATGTTTGCTTCACGGGTTCAATCTGATCCGGCAACTTAGAGGCAGTGAGATCCTCATCACACCGGGCGATGCTACGAGAGTGGCAAAATGAAGAAAGGAGAGGTGCACTTGTCTTTTTGAAGACGAGTTCTAATTTTAAGAGATGTTCTTTATGTTCCCGCTTTAGAAAGAATTTACTTTCGGTTTCTAAAATTTCATTAATAGACACTTAGTTTCTTCTAATAAGAATGAAATCATTTCTTGAAATGATGAGTGTATCTGTTCTGGGACATTGATGAAAAATCTCTATACAATTAACTGCACACCACTCACGAAATGCATCCTATAACACATCAACTCAAGCTTTTCGATTAAAAAAAACGTGAACGAGACACTTCTATGGCATCTGAGATTGGGACATATTAATCCAAAGAGGATCCAAAGGTTGGTAGAAGCAGGTTCACTGGAGTCTCTCCAAGTCGAACCAATTCCAACCTGCGAATCATGTTTGGAGGGTAAAAATGACCAAGAGGGCATTTGGAGCCAAGGGAATAGAGCCAAAGAAGTGTTAGAAATCGCTCACACAGGATGTATGTGGTCCAATGTCAACCAAAGCAAGAGGAGGTTATGAGTATTTCGTCACTTTTATTGATGACTACTCAAGGTACGGTTATATTTTCCTTATGAAGCATAAATCTGAGACCTTTGAGAAATTCAAAGAATTTAAGGCTCAAGCAGAGAATCATAGGGAAAAACATATCAAGTCTCTAAGATCCGATCATGGAGGCGAATACCTCAGTGATGAGTTTTTGAACTACTTGTCTGATGAAGGGATTGCATCCCAAATTAATCGCACCCGAACCCCTCAACAAAATGGGGTTGCAGAGCGAAGAAAGAACTCTTTTGGAAATGGTTAGATCCATGATGACTTATGCGGATCTTCCCAAGTCGTTCTGGGGTCATGCCTTGGAAACAACAGCCTACATTCTGAACTTGGTGCCATCCAAATCGGTTCCCAAAACTCCCAAAGAATTGTGGACCGGGCGCAAGCCTAGTTTGAGACACATGAGAATTTGGGGGTGTCCGCCCACGTGTTGGACAAGGAAGCCCGAGAAATTAGATCCTCGATCGAAATTAAGGTTGTTTGTGGGATACCCCGATGGAACAAAAGGGTGTATGTTCTATGGTCCCGAAGATCAAAAGGTGGTAATAAGCACCCACTTTAGATTTTTGGAAGAAGACTATATGAACGAAAGAAGACCCAGAAGTGAGATTACCTTAAATGAGCTAAGGGGGCTAACCTCAATGCCAACTGTATAAGATGACATACCAAACGACACACTTACACAACCGGAACCTCGTCGTAGTGGGAGGGTTGTGAAACAGCCCGAGAGAGTCATGGGAATAGGAGAGTCCTCGGACTTGATTCCCAGACAAGACGAATCAGACCCATGGACATATGACGAGGCAATCCAAGACAAGGATGCAGATTCTTGGCAAACAGCAATGAAAGCCGAAATGGGTTCTATGTATCATAACAGAGTGTGGGAGCTAGTCAAACCACTTAATGGGGTCAAACCCATTGGTTGCAAGTGGGTGTATAAGAGAAAAAGAGGACCGGATGGGAAGGTGGAAACCTTCAAGGCAAGAATCGTGGCGAAAGGTTATACTCAGAAAGAAGGGATCGATTATGAGGAAACCTTTTTGCCCGTAGACATGCTTAAGTCCATCTGAATTCTCTTATCGATTGTTGCGCATCTCGACTTTGAAATCGCAAATGGATGTAAAGACAAATTTCCTTAATAACTAAGTCTTGATGAAGAGATCTATATGCAACAACCCCAAGGCTTCATTGAAAAAGGCCAAGAACACCTAGTTTGTAAGCTCATGAAGTCCATTTACGGACTCAAACAGGCATCCAGAGTCTGGAACCAATGTTTTGATCATGTTATAAAGTCTTATGGGTTCGATCAAAATGAGTTTGAATGTTGTGTGTACAAAAAAAAAAGTGTCGGAACCGCATTGGTATTCTTAGTACTATCGTGAGATTTACATTCTGATCATCGGAACGATGTAAAGGTGTTATCGGGCGTAAGGGGCATGGCTTTCAAAACAGTTTGATATGAAGGACTTAGGGGAAGCCGCACACATCCTTGGGATCAAGATCACTTTCGAGATCGCAAGAAAATGATGATAGGCTGTCATGAAGCTTCATACATAGACACCGTCTTGAAACGATTCAAATGCGGATTCCAAGAAAGGCTTCGTACCTTTCAGACATGGAATCCATCTATCTAAGAAAATGTGCCCTAAGACTCAAAAGGAGATAGATGACATGAGAGGCATTCCATATGCTTCGTACCGTCGGAAGCCTTATGTATGCAATCTTTGTGTGCGAGACCGGGATATCCGCTTTGCCGCTTGGCATGGTGGCAAGATATCAAAGTAACCCGGGAAAGAACATTGAATGGCGATTAAAAACATTTTGAAGTATCTCAAAAGAACTCGGGATAGAATGTTAATTTATCGGTCGATAGTCCAATCCCCATCGGCTACACGGACTCGGATTTCCAATCAGACATAGACTCCAGAAAATCTACCTTTGGTAGTGTGTTTTGCATGGGGGGAGGAGCCGTGACATGGAGAAGCGTCAAGCAGAAATGCGTCGCAGATTCTACCATGGAAGCCGAATATGTAGGCTAACTTGCGAGGCAAAAAAAAAGCGGTTTGGCTCAAGAACTTCCTAGTGAACTTGAATGTAGTTACGAATTTGCCCCGCCAGAATCACTATTTATTGTGACAATGCCGGAGCAGCTTGCAAATTCAAGGAACCAAGAGCCCACAAAGCGGCAAATACATTGAAAGGAAATACCATCTTATCTGGAGATATCGTTAAGAGAGATATAGATGTGGCAAAGATAGCGTCCCGAAGACAACCTAGATGATCCATTCACAAAGGGTCCGCCTCAATACATTCGAGACATGTGGAAGGAATGGGTGTCAAGACCGTTGCTTAATCTGGCTTTGAGTATAAGTGGGAGAAATTATTAGGTTCGTGTAGGTGACATTAGATGTCACGTATTAGGAACTACGAGACATGTTGTAGTATACTTAAAAAGCACTTTGAGTATAAGTGGGAGATTGTTGGGATTATCTTTGAAAGTATGCTTTTACTTTGTATAATCAAAACCTAAATTCGGACTTATTTATTGAAATAAATTATTTATCACTGATGCTTTAAATATCATCGAATGTTACATATATTTACTGCATAATTGTTCAATAAATCGTACGTGTTACATTGTAGTTAATTTAGTGATACCAGATCACATTAGATTTAATTAACATTCCCTTATTACTAAAAGTACACCATTCACGACCTAGATGGAAATGAACAATCCATCGTGAAAGGTTGAAGTGTAAGGCTCGGATTGGCTTGTCTTGACCAAGAGATTATACTAGTGCATGACTGATGCACTGAATAGGACCTACAGGAGGATAAATTCTTCAGAACTGAACAAGGAAGAATTATACCTCAGTGGTTCGTTATTTCTTAATCTTTGTTCCTTAAATAGGATCACGTGTGGTTGGTAACTATTGCTTTGACTTATCATGGGTAGATAATCAACGAGATTCAATACTTTTTATCTTGGGCAATATTATTGGTCACATGTGATTGCTAAGATTTAATCTGAGAGAATCGTGTGCAAGCACGCTTGTTCGATTTGCCCCTTAGGAGGTTCATAAACTTTATCATACCAAATCTTGCAAGTGGAAATAGTTTTCGGTATGGATAATAATGTTGAACCGTTCTCAACCAAGGAAAAAGATATTAATTAACGGAAAGCTATTTCAAATGGCTTGAATTTATTAATGGGCTAGATAATCTTAAACACGGAAATAATAACCGGGAGCCATATTGACTGTAATATGGGTTAAGATGGATAGTCTTGATATTAATTATGTAGTGGGATTAATTAATATTTATGGGCTTGAATAATATTGTGGCTCAATATTGATAATTCAAGATCCATTGGAAGGTCCAATCTTAATTCTCCTAAAGGCCCCCTAAGTAGCCCAACATATAGTCCAATAACTGAAAAAGGTGTTTAAAATAAAATAAATATTGTTGCCTTATTTTTCCATGAAATTCGAAAATTATGGATTAAAAAGGGGAGAAAGATTTTCTTTGAATTTTGTTATGGAATGAAGATATGTATTCTTGGAATACAAGATTATCTCATTAAATTCAAGAAATCTCCCACTTGGTTATCCATAGAGAAATTTCGAAATTTTGATAATTAAGGGAAAGAAAAATTTTCTTGATTTTCTTGAAAAGATATTATGGAAGATATGTATTTCTTGAAATACAAGAATATCTCATAAATTCAAGAAGATCCAAATCTTGGATTCTTGCCCTATAATTTTCGAAAATACTCCATAACAAAGAGTAGGTGGGATTTTGTGGAATATTATAATTATGGGAAAAAGAATATAGGAGATATATTCAAGATTTCTTGGAGATCAAGAAAAGATTTTTCCACATTGTTTTTGTCCCAAAATTTCGACCACCACTACTCTATAAATAGGGGATGATTCTTTCATTCCCAAGTACAATTCCATGTGCTGGAAAAATTAGTAAATCCACAAAGGTGGTTCAACAAAGTTTATTTTCCTTTTGTTAATTGTTTGCAAGCGTCCTACCACCGGATAGTCGAGCAAGGATTAAGGGAATACTTGGGAAGTTCTTTTGGTGTGTCTAATCAACAAGACCTTTGTCGTCCCAAGAGGTATGTTCACGTAAACTCGTAGAATTTTCGCATGCGTAGGATTTACGTGAATTGATTATATGCATGATTTGTTGTTGGATTATTATTTGAATTAATATAGGATTAATTCATGCTAGTAAAAATTATAAGAATTAAATTTGTATTTAAATATTCATCCCGAATAGATCTGTGCAACTTATTCCCCAACAGTCGGTGCTGGGCCAGATGAAACATGTGGCAGCCGCCGACGTCCCTCCTTCGAGCTCAACTCCATCCGCCCTCACCACGACAGGGCAAAGGCGAAGGAGCCCACCATGAGCCCGCCGGAAAAGGGCTAGGACGAGACCACCAGAGACCGGAGGTCACAAATTTCGCCATCCTCGCAACTCCGCCTCCGTCTCGGGAGAGATCGGCCCCGAGGACGACTCGTTGACCTCGATTTTTTACAGTCTGAGCTCACCCCACACAAGTTTGGCCCTGAGGCCTTGAGCTCGGGAGGTTCGGTCATATCACGCCCTACCGGGTTCCCGGTTGGCCCGCCTTATATCCGTAGAGGTCTCAGAGAACCCCGACCGGGATGGACGAATCGACCATGGGTAATGCTCGCGGGAAAGGCGCGACTCTGCAACTCAGATTGCCCTGCCCATTCCTGTGAAGGGGTTTATCCGAGAAGACCAAGGCTCACCGAGGCCGAGTCGAGTGAGCCGAAGAAGTCGAAATACGATGTCACCGATCGAACCAAGATCTTTGGTCGCCGCAAACCGATGCTTTCGGAAGAGGCCGAATCCTCCAACTCTTGTTGGGATTATCTTTTGAAAGTATGCTTTTTACTTTGTATAATCGAAACTGAATTTCGAGACTTATTTATTTGAAATAAATTGTTTATCGTGATGCTTTAAATATGATTGAACGTTACATATATTTACTGCATAATTGTTCAATAATCGTACGTGTTACATTGTAGTTAATTTAGTGATACGAGATCACAGAAGATTAAATTAACAGTCCCTTATAACTAAAAGTGCGCCATTGCTAAGATTTAATCTGAAGAATCGTGTGCAAAATGCGGCTTTGTTTGATTTGCCCCTTGGGAGGTTCATAAGCTTTATCATACCAAATCTTGCAAGTGGAATTAGTTTTAGGTATGGATAATAATGTTGAACCGTTCCTCGACCAAGGACAAAAGATGTTAATTAATGGAAAGCTATTTCAAAGGGCTTGAATTAATTAATGGGCTAGATAATCTTAAACACGGAAATAATGACCGGAGCCATATTGACTGTAATATGGGTTAAGATGGATAGTGCAATATTAATTATGTAGTGGGATTAATTAATATTTATGGGCTTGAATTATATTGTGGCTCAATATTAGATATTCAAGGTCCATTAGAAGGTCCAATCTTAATTCTCCTAAAGGCCCCCTGAGTAGCCCAACAAATAGTCCAATAACTGAAAAAGGTGATTAAAATAAAATAAATATTGTTGCTTATTTTTCCTCTAAATTTTCGAAATTTATGGATAAAAGAGGGAGAAAGATTTTCTTTGAATTTTGTTATGGAATGAAGATATGTATTCTTGGAATACAAGATTATCTCATTAAATTCAAGAAATCTCCCACTTGGTTATTCATTAAGGAATTTCAAAATTTTGAAATATAATTAAGCAAGAAAGATTTTCTTGATTTTCTTGAAAAGATATTATGGAAGATATGTATTTCTTGAAATACAAGAATATCTCATAAATTCAAGAAGATCCAAATCTTGGAATCTTGCATCATTAAATTTTCGAAAAATCCATAATTAGAGGAGGTGGGATTTTTGTGGAATATTTTAATTATGGGAAAAAGAATATAGGAGATATATTCAAGATTTCTTGGTGATCAAGAAAAGTCTTTTCCCACATTGATTTTTCATTTGTAAATTTAGACCACCCCTCTCTCCTATAAATAGGGGATGATTGTTTCATTCCCAAGTACAATTCCATGTCTTTGGAAAAATTAGCAAATCCACAAAGGTGGTGCAACAAAGTTTATTTTTTTTCCTTTTGTTAATTGTTAAACAAGTGTCCTTCCATCGGATAGTTGAGCAAGGGCTAAGGGAATACTTGGGAAGTCCTTTTGGTTAGTCCATCCGACCAAGTCACTTTGCCATCCCGAGAGGTGCGTTCACGTAAACCCGTAGATTCCGCATCGTGGGTTTTTACGTGGCTTTTTATATGCATGATATGTTGTTGCAATTATTATTTGAATTAATATAGGATTAATTCATGCTAGTAATAATTAATGAATTAAATTTGTATTTAAATATTCACCTAGAATAGATCTGTGGCAACTCATTCCCCAACAACGGTATCGAGCCACGATTTGAACTCAAATTTTTAATTGTAATTTAATTTGTGGACATTAAATTTGAAATTGGATAGTAGAACTGTTAGATCTATTTTGCAGGTATCCAATTTTCATGGATTTTAATGTGTTTATTTATGCATGCATATAAATTGTGGTTTTAATTCGATTAGTTTCGGTTGTTTTGCCTCGTGAAAAATCCACGAAAGTATACTAGGATTTGTTTGATTTGATCAATGTAATAGACTAGTCTAGATCTAGGTTTATTTATTTTTGTAAATAAATTGTAAACCGGATCGAAACGAAGAGACGAAGAATTAAAGGACAAAATCCAAAACCGGGCGTAAGCGGCACGGGCGTAGGCCGAACCCGCCCGAGCCTGGAGGAGAACCGGGCCACGCATCGACGGGTCACTTAGCGAGACGCGGGTACCGCGGCGCGCACGCCGCCGACGGATGTGGCGGCCGCGACGCGCGCTGCTGCAGGACGCTGGGTCGCAGAGGTCGCGGGCGGGCGGAGGCGGGCGAAGACGCTGCGATGCGCTGCCAGAGCCTACCGAGAGCTGCCGACGCCGCCGAGGCGTGCCAAGGCATCGGTGGGCGTGGCCCGCCAAAGGTGCCGAGGTCGCCGAGGTCGTTTAGCTCAAGTGGCCGGGCACGGACGCGGCGCATACCGCCGCGAAATGCTTGGCGTGGCATTTCGAGACGAAGTATTTTTTCGAGACGAATGAGTGGAAGAAATTCGAGACGTGTTTCTTCAAGATCAAGTCAAGAAAAATCAAACCACGACAATTGGATAATTTGTGCCCAATATGTTTATTTTTCGCTTTTTGCTTGATTTATTTGTGCTATCTTATGCTTTATTTAATTTGTTTAAATGTGTTTGCATGAGGGTTGCCAAATGGAAAAATCTCATCTTCAAAATTACTAAGTTTGTTTAAATAATTAATTGACAATTTTATTAGGATAATAAAATTGAATTAATTTTGACCTCCATGATTTATTTATTTGTGAATTCTTTTGGAGAAATTCCCCAACGGACGGTCAAAAAGATAGGTTTCACATGAATGAATTCCAAACGGATGATTGTGGGTTATTACTAGTGGCGGCGATGACCCTCCCAACGAGGCTCGATCAAAAGCGAAATAATAATCCTGTATTTTAATCATGGTTATTACTTAGGTATAAAATTGATATGCATATACTTCCCCAAGTCCTGTCGAATTTTATATTGGTCAAGTGGGGAGCCAACTATTAATCTGGATATTAAAGGTTTGTAAATGTTCTTTGTTTGTAACCTGCTTGAATGTGTTTAAATAATGACCCACCCAACGTGGCTTATTTAAACTGTTTTGAGATGTTGGCTGATGCATGTTCATTTTTTTTTTAGATTTTAATATGATGCATGTGATCAAACCTTGTGATATATTTGTGCTTATGCATATTATTATTTATTTCAGTTCAGCATGTCGCAACCTTCTAATCCACTATCGAATATACATAAAGACCTTTTGCTTTTTGGTAAAAACTATTTTGGTTGGAAACACAAACTAAAATCTGTCCTAACCGCATCATCTTCTGAATGGGTACTTGATTCACCAAAACCCGAAAAACCAACTAAGGATGCCGGAATATGGGATGAGATGATTTATGGTGAATGGGAGCTGGCAAACGGTTTGATGAAGGAAACAATTCTGGCACATATGTCAGATGCATTGAGGCACCTTCATCAAGAATATGAGTCAGCTGCAGACATCTTAAAGAATCTCGAAGCGATGTTCGGTCATCAGACCCATATGGCAGTCCAAAGTGTGAAGCAAGAAATTGCTCAGTTAAAATTGGAAAAAGGGACGACCGCAGCGCAGCACGTCCTTAGGGTTATGGTGCTATTTGAGGAACTTGAGATCCTCGGCGAAAAATATGACTTCAATGCTAAGATTGATTTCATTCTCCAATCCTTACCAAAGAGCTATAATCACCACTATCTTGAGTATCTGATGGAAGATCAAGATTTCACAGTGGAGGATCTTGTAAATGCTTTGACTTTGGTTGAAAAGGAAGTGGAGCGCGAGGAAAAGAACTTGGGAAAACAGAAATCTTCTCTTTATCCTAGATCAAGTGGTGATAAGGATGATGAAAAGAGAAGAAGGTTAAACCAAGAAGACTCAACATCAAATAGAAGCATGGGATCAAGTATGAGGAAAACTTTGGAAAGCGGGAGAGTAGGACAATCGAGGTCAGCCTGTTCCGATCCCAAAAAGGGATGGAAAGAAAGGTAATTCTCACACACTAGTTGTTTGAAACTTGTTTAGCGGTGTATGCCTCCCATTTTGTGGGTGGTGGATACGAGATCCACTAATCATGTTTGTTTCACATTACAGGGGTTCAAGCGGACCCGGCAACTTAGTGGGAGTGAGGTCCTCATCACACTGGGCGATGCTACGAGAGTGGCAGCTGAAGCAGTGGAAGAAGTGCACCTATCTTTTGAAGACAGAGTTTTAATTTTTGAGATATTCTTTACGTTCCGGATTTTAGAAAGAATTCGTTTTTAGTTTCTAAACTTTTATGATGGATATTTCGTTACTTTTTAATAAAGTTGTTACCATTTTTCTTTTGATAAATTTATCTGTCATGGAACGTTGTTGAATGATCTCTATACAATTAACTGTGCACACCACTCACGAAATGTATCCTATAACACATCAACTGTTTCCGAGAAAAGAAAACGTTCATCAGACGTGAACGAGACACTTCTTTGGCATCTAAGATTGGGTCATATAAATCGAAAGAGGATCCAAAGGTTGGTGAGGGACGGTTCACTAGGGCTTCTCCAAGTTGAACCGATTCCAACCTGCGAATCATGTTTGGAGAGTAATATGATCAAGAGGGCATTTGGAGTCAAGGGAAATAGGGCCAAAGAAGTGTTAGAGATCGTTCACACAGATGTATGTAGTCCAATTTCAACCAAAGGAAGAGGAGGTTATGAGTAATTTTATTGATGATTACTCAAGGTACATTTTCCTTATGAAGCATGAATCTGAGCCCTTCGAGAAATTCTAAGAATTTAAGGCTCAAACAGAGAATCATAGGGAAAAACGTATCAAGTCTCTATGATCTGATCGTGGAGGCGAATACCTCAGCAATGAGTTTTTGAACTACTTATCTGATGAAGGGATTGTATCCCACTCATCGCGCACAAAACCCCTCAAACAAAATCTGGGGTTGCGAGCAAAGAAACATAATTCTTTTGGAAATGGTTAGATCAATGATGAGTTATCGCGGATCTTCCCGAGTCGCTTACGGGGTCATACCTTGGAAACAAAATGACTTACATTCGAACTTGGTGCTATCCAAATCGATTTCCAAAACTCCCAAAGAATTGTGGACCCATGAAGCCTAGTATGAGACACATGAGAATTTGGGGTGTCCGCCTACGTGTTGGACAAGGAAGCCGGTAAATTGGATCCTCGATCAGAATTAAGGATGTTTGTAGGATACCCCGAGGGAACAAAAGGGTGTATGTTCTATGGTCCTGGAGATCAAAAGGTGGTCATAAGCACCCACTTTAGATTTTTGGAAGAAGACTATATGAACCAAAGAAAACCCAGAAGTGAGATTACCTTAAATGAGCTTAGAGGGCAAACCTCGATTACTAACTTTATACTAGATGATATACCAAACTATACGCTTTCTGGCAACCGGAGCCTCGTCGTAGTGGGAGGGTTGTTAGACAGCCCTAGAGATTCATGGGAATAGGAGAGTCCTCGGACTTGATTCCCGGACAAGACGAATCAGACCCATGGACATATGACGAGGCACTCCAAGATAAGGATGCAGATTCTTGACAAACAGCAATGAAAGTCGAAATGGGTTCTATGTTTCATAATAGAGTGTGGGAGCTAGTCGAACCACTTAATGGGGTCAAACCCATTAGATGCAAGTGGGTATATAAGAGGAAAAGAGGACCGGACGGGATGGTTGAAATCTTTAAAGCAAGACTAGTGGCGAAAGGTTATACTCAGAAAGAAGGGATCGATTATGAGGAAACTTTTTTTCGCCAGTAGCCATCTTAAGTCTATCCGTATTCTTCTTATCGATTCTTTGATTTTGACTTTGAAATCGGGCAAATGGATGTCAAGACGACTTTCCTTAAAATGTAAGTCTTGATGAAGAGATCCATATGCAACAACCCCAAGGCTTCATTGAAACAGGCCAAGAACACCAAGTTTGTAAGCTTAAGAGGTCCATTTACGGACTCAAACAGGCATCCAGAGCTTGGAACCAATGTTTTGATCATGTAATAAAGTCTTATGGGTTTGATCAAAACGAGTTTGAAAGTTGTGTGTATAAAAAGCGTGTCGGAACTGCATTGGTATTCTTAGTACTATACGTAGATAACATTGTGATCATCGGGAACGATGTGAAGGTGTGATCAGACGTAAGGGCATGGTTTTCAAAACAGTTTGATATGAAAGACTTAGGGAGAGCCGGACACATCCTTGGGATCAAGATCACTCGAGAAAAGGATGATCGAGTTATCGCAAGTTTCATACATAGACACTGTCTTGAAACACTTCAGCATGCAAGATTCCAAGAAAGGATTCGTACCTTTCAGACTTGGAATCCGTCTATCCAAGAAAATGTTCCCTAAGACACAAAAGGAGATAGATGACATGAAAGGTATTCCTTGTGCTTCGGCTGTCGGAAACCTTATGTATGTAATGCTGTGTACGAGACCGGATATCTGCTTTGCCGTAGGCATGCTAGCAAGATATCAAAGTAACCCAGGGAAAGCGCATTGGACGACAGTTAAAAACATTCTGAAGTGTCTGAAAAGAACTCGGGATAGAATGTTGATTTATCAGTCAGATACTCCAATCCCCATCGGCTACACGGACTCGAATTTCCAATCAGATTTAGATTCCAAAAATTATCTGCCTCAGTTAGTGTTTTTCCATTTGGGAAGTGTAGCCATCAAATGGACGAGTGTGAAGCAGAAATGCATCACTGACTCAACCATGGAAGTCGGGTAAGTAGCTGCTTGTGAAGCAGTGAAAGAACCGATTGGGCTCTAGATCTTCTTAGTGGACTTGGATGGTGTTCTGAATTTGTCTAGCAATATCTGCTAGGGGCAGTTGCAAATTCAAGAGAACCAAGAGCCCACGAGTCAAACAAGCACACTAAAGGAAAGACATCTTATACGAGAAATCGTTAAGAGAGGAGATATAGATGTGGCAAAGATAGCGTCTGAGGACAGCCTAGTAGATCCATTCACAAAGTGTCTGCCTCTGAATACATTCGAGAGACATGTGGGTGGAATGGGTGTCAAGACCGTTGTCAATCTGCTTTGAGTATAAGTGGGAGAAATTATTAGGTTCGTGCAGGTGACATTAGATGTCACGGACTACACGAGACATGTTGTAGTATACTTAAAATAGACTTTGAGTATAAGTGGGAGATTGTTGGGATTATACTGAAAAGTATGCTTTTTACTTTGTATAATCAAAACTGAATTTCCAGACTTATTTACTGAAATAAATTATTTATCACTGGTGCTTTAAATATGATTGAACGTTACATATATTTACTGCATAACTGTTCAATAATCGTACGTGTTACATTGTAGTTAATTTAGTGATACCAGATCACAGAAGATTAAATTAACAGTCTCTTGTAACTAAAAGTGCGTCATTCACGACCTAGATGGAAATGAACAACCCATCACGAAAGGTTGAGGTGTAAGGCTCGGATTGGTTTGTCTTGACCAAGAGATTACACTAGTGCATGACTGATGCGCTGAATAGGACCTACAAGAGGATAAATTCTTCAGAACTGAACAAGGAAGAATTAGACCTCAGTGGTTCGTTGTTTCTTAACCTTCGTCCCTTAAATAGGATCACGTGGGATTGGTAACTATTGCTTTGACTTATCATGGGTAGCGAATCAGAGAGATTCAATACTTTTTATCTTGGGCAATATTATTGGTCACATGTGATTGCTAAGATTTAATACTTAAGAATCGTGTGCAAGTATCGCTTTTGTTTGATTTGCCCCTTGGGAGGTTCATAAGCTTTATCATACCAAATCTTGCAAGTGGAATTAGTTTCCTAGATGGATAATAATGTTGAACCGTTCCTCGACCAAGGACAAAAGATGTTAATTAATGGAAAGCTATTTCAGTGGCTTGAATTAATTAATGGGCTAGATAATCTTAAACACGGGAAATAATGACCGAGAGCCATATTGACTGTAATATGAGTTAAGATGGATAGTTCAATATTAATTATGTAGTGGGATTAATTAATATTTATGGGCTTGAATTATATTGTGGCTCAATATTAGATATTCAAGGTCCATTAGAAGGTCCAATCTTAATTCTCCTAAAGGCCCCCTGAGTAGCCCAACAAATAGTCCAATAACTGAAAAAGGTGATTATAATAAAATAAATATTGTTGCTTATTTTTCCTCTAAATTTTCGAAATTTATGGATAAAAGAGGGAGAAAGATTTTCTTTGAATTTTGTTATGGAATGAAGATATGTATTCTTGGAATACAAGATTATCTCATTAAATTCAAGAAATCTCCCACTTGGTTATTCATTAAGGAATTTCGAAATTTTGAAATATAGTGGGCAAGAAAGATTTTCTTGATTTTCTTGAAAAGATATTATGGAAGATATGTATTTCTTGAAATACAAGAATATCTCATAAATTCAAGAAGATCCAAATCTTGGAATCTTGCATCATTAAATTTTCGAAAAATCCATAATTAGAGGAGGTGGGATTTTTGTGGAATATTTTAATTATGGGAAAAAGAATATAGGAGATATATTCAAGATTTCTTGGTGATCAAGAAAAGTCTTTTCCCACATTGATTTTTCACTGTAAATTTCGACCACCCCTCTCCTATAAATAGGGGATGATTGTTTCATTCCCAAGTACAATTCCATGTGCTGGAAAAATTAGCAAATCCACAAAGGTGGTGCAACAAAGTTTATTTTTTTCCTTTTGTTAATTGTTCGACAAGTGTCCTTCCACCGGAGTTGAGCAAGGGCTAAGGGAATACTTGGGAAGTCCTTTTGGTTAGTCCGTCCGGCGAAGTCACTTGCCATCCCGAGAATACGTTCACGTAAACCCGTAGATTTCGCGTGCGTAGGTTTTACGTGGCTTTTTTATATGCATGATATGTTGTTGCAATTATTATTTGAATTAATATAGGATTAGTTCATGCTAGTAATAATTAATGAATTAAATTTGTATTTAAATATTCACCCGAATAGATCTCAGGTAACTCATTCCCCAACAACTCGACCTTCTTAAGCGGCTTTTCCGATCTTGAGGGCGATGGCCGAGGTTGAGGGCGAGTTGAGGGCCGAGAGGGCGGGTGACCCGGCCGAGGGCGAAAGCAGGCCGAGGTCTTGGTGCCGTACGCGCTAGGAGGGCGACTTCAGGAGGATCGAGGGAGCTTAATGCCAATTCTGCTGCGTATGTGATGGCTTCTGGTGTCAGCCATCCCGGTCTTTCATAAGGCAATCCGCCGGTGACCTCTCTCCTTTGCATCAGCCGAATTGTCGATAATGTTCATGATCGCCCTCCCCGCCCCTACCGGCCCTCTTAGAGATCAAGAACCTGGAGGACATGGGCGTCGACCTTTCCTTCTTCGCTTAACCCTGGGCCAGATTATTGACTCGGTCCCGACCAGGTCGCCGCAAATTAAGTCCGGCCGGTCCCCTCAAGTCCCCGTGTTAGAGATCATGGAGGGGAACGCGGAGGAGGTTGATTGATGGTTAAAGGCAGCCCCTGAGTAAGCAAAGTTTCGAGGCTCACTTTTTTTCTTTTGACATTTTGATGTATTGGTCTTCGGGCTCGTTTCTTTGTATGCGCCTTTGGGCCCCCCTTTTATAACTATCAATGAAGTTTCCTTCCTATTTTTACGATGTGTTGACTTGATTTCCTTATGCGACTTGTTATTTATTTGTCCATGTCGTCTTATCGTTAGTGCGACTTTATGTTTGGACTTCATTTTTCTGGTCGTCTTATAAAGTCGTGGGAGGTCGCCCCTCATGGGGTGTCGATCCTTCCCTCGGTATGTCGAAAGTCGTACCTCGGGTGACTTATGTTTTCTTTACATAATCCCTTTGGGTTTTACACAGTAATTTTGAGATGAAGGAAAAGACATTATTACTGATAAACAACTGATTACAAGAGGTAAGTTTATTGATAATATTTCCTCAAATGTGTTGCGTTCCATGGGTATTGAGCCTTGGCGCCATTTGGTTGTTCGAGCTCGTAAGCTCCATTAGATATGATTCTTGAGACCTTGAATGGGCCCTCCCAGTTCGGGCTGAGGGTTCTTTTCGATTCGCCGAGTACCTTTTTGAGCACCAAGTCTCCTTCTCTGAAGCGTCGAAGTTGAACCTTGGTGTTGTAGTATTTCTCCAACCTTCGTTTGTACCTTGTGTTTCTCATGTTGGCTTCTAGCCGTTTTTCTTCCAGCAGGTCGAGGTTTCTGGTCAGGGCTTCCTCGTTTTGGTCGAAGGCGACTTGGCTTGTGCGAAGGCTAGTGAGTAGGGGGTTTCTCCGATTGAGTTTTTGTAGGTCGTCCTATAGGCCCACAAAACATCTGGGAGCTCGCTATCCCATTTCCCCTTGGCTCCCTCGATCTTGGCTTTGAGAGTGTGTTTGATGATCTTGTTCACAGCCTCGACCTGGCCGTTTGACTGCGGGTGGTATGGGGTCGAGAAGAGCTTTGTGATTTTCCATTTCTTGAAGAATGCTTCGACCTTGAGGCCGTCGAACTGTTTACCATTGTCTGATATGATTGCTTGTGGTAAACCGAATCTGCATATGATATTCCGCCATATAAACTTGATGACCTGGTTTTGATCTATGGTTGCTAGTGCCTCAGCTTCGGCCCATTTTGTGAAGTAATCTACTGCTACCAGGGTGTATTTGACCGAACCTGGCGCTGTTGGGAGTGGGCCAATGATGTCTATCCCCCACTTTGCAAATGGCCAGGGGCTGAGGATACTTGTGAGCTCTTCTGGGGCGCTTTTGATGGAAGGAGCATAGACTTGGCACTTATGGCACTTGCGAGCGAAGATGATGGTGTCGGCCCTTAGTGTGGGCCAAAAATACCCTTGTCTTGTGGCCTTGTGGGTCAGCGATTCTCCCCCGGTGTGGTTTCGGCATACTCCTTTGTGTATTTCACATAGGATCACTTGTCCTTGCTCGGGTGTAACACACCAGAGTAGGGGGATGCTGAAACCACGCTTGTACAGCTCATTTTGGTCATCGTGTATCTTGCTACTCGCAATTGTAGCTGCCGGGCTTGGACCCTATCTGTTGGCAGGAGGCATGTTGTCAAATATTCGATGATGGGTGTCATCCAGTTAGATGTTGGGGTTTCTAGGTTCGCGACCTTTGCGTGCGCAGTGGAAGGGTGGGATAATGTTGTGATGGTGATATCTTTCATCTCTGGTGATCCTTCGGAAGTCGCTAGTCGCGCTAACGCATCGGCTCGCGAGTTTTGTTCTCTTGGGATTAGCTTGACATGGATTTGGTCGATCTTTGGTAAGCTGCCATTTTATAGTTTCTTACCTCATATTCTCCTGAGACCTGGTAGGCTACGAGTCGGGAATCTGTGTGAACTTGCAATCTCTTGACACCCATTGCTATTGACATTTCTAGGCCGCTGATGAGCACTTCATATTCGGCCTCATTATTCATTGCGGGGAAGTCGAAAGTGATGGCGTTCTGGAACGAGGTCCCTTCCGGGCTTGTCAGAACTATACCGGCCCCCGACTTATGGGAGGTCGCTGATCCGTCCACGAATAACTCCCAAGGTGGGCCGTTTGAACTCCCGGCTTCAGATGGGAAGGTAAGTTCCACGATGAAATCGGATAAAGCCTGGGCTTTGATGGTAGGTCGAGGTGAGTACGTTACCCCATATTATCAGACCTCAATTGCCCATTTGAGGCATCATCCCGACGTATCTGGTCGATGCAATATGTTCCTCAGGGGTGTTGAGGTAAGTACCTCGACTTGATTGGCGAAAAAGTACGGCCTTAGTTTCCTTACGCTCATAACTAGCGCATATGCCAGTTTTTCCAGGGCTGGATATCGTTGTTCAGTTTCGTTCAATGTCTGGCTGACGAAGTAGATTGGGAATCTGTTCCTGTCCTTTACTCGAACGAGTACCGCACTCAGAGCTGTCTCGGAAGCCACGAGGTATTAAAAAAAGTTTTTCCCCCGGAACTGGTTTTGACAGAATGCTTACATCTGCCAAGTAAGCTTTGATTTTGTCTAAAGTTTCCTGGCTTTCGTGTGTCCATTCAAACTTTGATCTTTTCCGGATGGTATCAAACAGCGGCTTGCACTTGTCCCCCATTCGGGAGATGAAACTGTTCAAGACGGCTAGGTATCCAGTGAGTTTATGTACTTCCTTTACGTTTTGAGGCGTTCCCATGTCCAATATGGCTTTAACCTTGGTGGGGTTCTCCTCTATCCCCCGTTTGCTCACCAGGTGTCCTAGGAATTTCCCGGACTCGACCCCGAAGTTGCATTTTTTGGGGTTCAATCGCATGTCGAATTTCCTCAGGATGTCGAAAGTTTGGGCCAAGTGTGTCAGGTGGTCCTCCGACCTCAGACTTTTGACGACTATGTCATCTACGTAGACTTCCACCAACTTCCCAATGAGGTCGGTAAACATGTGGTTGACGAGCCTCTGGTATGTTGCCCCTGCATTTTTTAAGCCGAAGGGCATCCTCTTCCAGCAATAAATGTTCTTTTCTGTCAAGAATGAGGTATGTTGCCGGTCAGGTTCGTACATGGCTATCTGGTGATAGCCTGCAAAGGCATCCATGAAGGACATTATCTCGTGTCCTGCCGTGTTGTCTATCAGGTGGTCGATGTGGGGCATTGGGAAAAAATCTTTTGGGCAAGCGTTGTTTAGATCTGTGAAGTCGATGCACAACCGCCAAGTCCCATTGTATTTTTTCACTAACACGGCGTTAGCCACCCACTGGGGTTGGTCGGCTTGCGTGATCAAGTTGTTGTCCAGTAACTTTTTTACCTCCTCGGCTAATATTGCGTACTTTTCGGGGCCGAACTTTCGCCTCTTCTGAGCTATCGGTTTTCAAGCTGGATCTATGAACAACTTATGGCATGTAACTTCCGGGTTGATTCCCACCATATCCTTGTGCGACCAAGCGAAGACGTCTAAGTTCTTTTTGAGAAAGTCGATGACTTCCCCCTTCAGGTCATCCGACATTCTTGAGCCTATGATTACTTCAAGATCTGGTCGGGCTAGGTCTACTTTGACTTTCTCAAGGTCTTCCCCCGGGATGGCCCTTGGGGTATTTTGTAGTGGGTCGTCTATTTCTGCTTCGAGCAGAAATTCTTCTGGTTCGGGCCCCATCCTTGGATCGAGGTCGTCGCGACTTCTCTTCCTACTCATTTTGTTATTTAAAATTTTACACTGCTTTTTGCTATCTATTACAAGTATTTGTTTGCTAGATATGGGTGTGGAATTTAAATGAGACGAGGAATAAATCAAGCAACCCCTTGTATCAACTTGGTCACCTTTGACGGTGCTGACCAGCCCACTCTTGGTGGGAAACTTTACACAAAAATAAAAAGTTGAGGACGCAGCCTCAAATTCATGTTTGAATGGCCTCCCAAGGAATCTATTATAGGAGCTAGGGAGATCGACAACTAAGAAAATCTAAAAGCCTAGTGGCCCTAACTTTTTCATTCAGAGTGGAGACTAATTCTACGGCAAGTCGGATCATTTCTGTCGGCTTCACTGTCGCGTCCCCGAAGCTTTTCACGACATGGTCATATGGAGTGATGTATGAGTCATAATCTCCGAGCTGGTCCAAGGTCTTCTTGAAAAGTATGTTGCAGAAAGCCCCTCCATCCACTAGCAAGCGGCAGACGGTGGTGCCCATGATATTGGCTCTGATTACCAGTGGATCAACATCGGGGTAGACTAGCCCGGCCTTGTCCTTCTCGCCGAACTCGATCGTGCTAGTTTCTTCTCCTACTGTGAAGACGGGTAACACCATTTTCCTGGCGTTTTCAATTTCTCTTATCTCCGCTTTCATCTGTCTTTGGGATGAGCCGGTTGATGAAAGCCCCCCTACTTTCCCCAGTGGGGACAAGGTATGTATCACGCGACCTCTCGCCTCTTCTGGCATGGGCGGTACTGGCCGTTCCCCTTGGCCGGCATCTTCTGGAGCCGGTTCCGCCTGTGGGTTTGCTTGTTGGCGACCTCTCTGAGCTTGATCCTGATTCTTCTGAGGTCGCTTGACAAACTCGTCTAATAATCCGTCCTCGTATAGCCTCCAAAGCTGGGGGAGTAGATCCTTGCATTCGCTGGTATAGAGCCCAGTTTGGTCGTGGAAATGGCAGTATTTATTGGGGTTTGCCTTTCCCTTGTTCTTGATCGGCCTAGGTGGGAGAAGCAGTTCCCGGTCCCTGATCTAGTTGTATACGTGTCCGGGTGTCATGCCAAGCACTTCCATCAACTTTACCGGGATATTTTCTTCAAAGGGTTTGAAGCTGGAAAGTATGCTTTTACTTTGTATAATCAAACTGAATTTCGGACTTATTTACTGAAATAAATTGTTTATCACTGATGCTTTAAATATCATCGAATGTTTCATATATTTACTGCATAATTGTTCAATAAATAGTACGTGTTACATTGTAGTTAATTTAGAGATACCAGATCACAGAAGATTAAATTAACAGTTCCTTGTAACCAAAAGTACACCATTCACGACCTAGATGGAAATGAACAATCCATCGTGAAAGGTTGAAGTGTAAGGCTCAGATTGGCTTGTCTTGACCAAGAGATTATACTAGTGCATGTCTAGTGCACTGAAGAGGACCTACAGGAGGACAAATTCTTCAGAACTGAACTAGGAAGAATTAGACCTCAGTGGTTCGTTATTTCTTAATCTTCGTCCCTTAAATAGGATCGCGTATGGTTAGTAACTATTGCTTTGACTTATTACGGGTAGAGAATCAACGAGATTCAATACTTTATATCTTGGGCAATATTATTGGTCACATGCGATTGCTAAGATTTAATACGGAGAATCATGTGCAAGTACGCTTGTTCGATTTGCCCCCTTGGGAGGTTCATAAGTTTTGTCATACCAAATCTTGCAAGTGGAACTAGTTTCCGGTATGGATAATAATGTTGAACTGTCCTTTACCAAGGATAAAAGATATTAATTAATGGAAAGCTATTTCAGTGGCTTGAATTAATTAATGGGCTAGATAATCTTAAATAAGGGAAATAATAACCGGGAGCCATATTCACTGTAATATGGGTTAAGATGGATAGTGCAATATTAATTATGTAGAGGGATTAATTAATATTTATGGGCTTGAATAATATTGTGGCTCAATATTTATAATTCAAGATCCATTGGAAGGTCCAATCTTAATTCTCCTAAAGGCCCCTCAAGTAGCCCAACATAAAGTCCAATAACTGATAAAGGTGTTTAAAAATAAAATAAATTTTGTTGCTATTTTTCCTCATTTTTTCGAAAAATATGAATAAAAGGGGAGAAAGATTTTCTTTGAATTTTGTTATGGAATGAAGATATGTATTCATGAAATACAAGATTATCTCATTAAATTCAAGAAATCTCCCACTTGGTTATTCATACGACAATTTTCGAAAATTTGGAAAGAATAAGGGAAAGAAAGATTTTCTTGATTTTCTTGGAAAGATATTATGGAAGATATGTATTCTTGCAATACAGGTATATCTCATAAATTCAAGAAGATTCAAATCTTGGAATCTTTATCCTTATTTTTTTCGAAAATAACCATAACAAGATAAGGTGGAATTTTTATGGAATATTTTAATTATGGAGAAAAGAATATAGGAGATATATTCAAGATTTCTTGGAGATCAAGAAAAGATTTTTTCCTCCCTATTCCATGTGGAAAAATCGGCCACCACATCTCTATATATAGGGGATGATTTCTTCATCTCCAAGTACAATTCCATGTGCTGGAAAATTAGTAAATCCACAAAGATGGTGCAACAAATTTTTATTTTCCCTTCTGTTAATTGTTCACGAGTTTCCTTCCACCGGATTGACGAGCAAGGACTAGGGAATACTTGGAAAGGCTTTTTGGTGTGTTTTTATCGACGAGACCATTGCCACTCCAAGAGGTTAGTTCACGTAAACCCGTAGTAATTCCGCATGCGTAGGTTTTATGTGAACCGTTTATATGCATGATTTGTTGTTGAATTATTATTTGAATTAATATAGGATTAATTCATGCTAGTAATAATTGTTAGAATTAAATTTGTATTTAAATATTCATCCCGAATAGATCCGTGTAATTAATTCCCCAAAAAATGGCATCAGAGCCACAGTTTCAGGCTCTGATTTTTTAAATTGTAATTTAATTCGTTTTCATTAAATTTGAAATTGGATAGTAGAATTGCTAGATCTTTTTTGCAGGTATCCAATTGTCATGGAATTTAATGTGTTTATTTATGCATGCATATAAATTGTGGTTTTTTAATTCGATTCGTTCGAATTCGTTTTGCCTCGTGAGAAAATCCACAAGTAGATTAGAATTTGTTTGATTTGATCAATGTAATAGACTAGTCTAGATCTAGGTTTATTTATTTTTGTAAATAAATTGTAACCGGCTTAAAGGAGGCGAGACGAAGAATTAAAAGATGGAATCCGGGAACAAGGTGTAAGCGTCGTCGTCTTAAACGTGCCAAAGGAGGCACGCTGGCGACGGACGTATGGCCGAACGAACGCAGCGTGGGCGTGGGGCGAGGTTTGTTGGAGAATGAGTTACCTGCACATCTATTCGGGTGAATATTTAAATACAAATTTAATTCATTAATTATTACTAGCATGAATTAATCCTATATTAATTCAAATAATAATTGCAACAATATATCATGCATATAAAAAGCCACGTAAAACCTACGCATGCGGAATCTACGGGTTTACGTGAACGTACCTCTCGGGATGGCAGTGACTTCGGTCGGACGGACTAACCAAAGGACTTCCCAAGTATTCCGTTAGCCCTTGCTCAACTATCCGGTGGTAGGACACTCGTCGAACAATTAACAAAAGGAAAAAATAAACTTTGTTGCACCACCTTTGTGGATTTGCTAATATTTCCAGCACATGGAATTGTACTTGGGAATGAACTAATCATCCCCTATTTATAGGAGAGGAAGTGGTCGAAATTCTTGTAGAATAACAATGTGGGAAAAGACTTTTCTTGGTCACCAAGAAATCTTGAATATATCTTCTATATTCTTTTTCCCATAATTAAAATATTCCACAAAAATCTCACCTCCCCTAAATATGGATTTTTCGAAAATAATATGTGCAAGATTCCAAGATTTGGATCTTCTTGAATTTATGAGATATTCTTGTATTTTAAGAAATACATATCTTCCATAATATCTTTTCAAGAAAATCAAGAAAATCTTTCTTGCTCATCATATTTTCTAATTTTTTGAAAATTACTATATAGATAAGCTAGTGAGAGATTTCTTGAATTTAATGAGATAATCTTGTATTCCAAGAATACATATCTTCATTCCATAACAAAATTCAAAGAAAATCTTTCTCCCAACATATCTATAAATTTCAAAATTTTGGTTGGAAAATTAAGCAACAATATTTATTTTATTTTAATCATCTTTTTCAGTTATTGGACTATTTGTTGGGCTACTCAGGGGGCCTTTAGGAGAATTAAGATTGGACCTTCTAATGGATCTTGAATATCTAATATTGAGCCACAATATAATTCAAGCCAATAAATATTAATTAATCCCACTACATAATTAATATTGCACTATCCATCTTAACCCATATTACAGTCAATATGGCTCCCGGTCATTATTTCCCTAGTTTAAGATTATCTAGCCCATTAATTAATTCAAGCCACTGAAATAGCTTTCCGTTAATTAATATCTTTTGTCCTTGGTCGAGGAACGGTTCAACATTATTATCCATACCGGAAACTAATTCCACTTGCAAGATTTGGTATGATAAAGCTTATGAACCTCCCAAGGGGGCAAATCAAGCAAGCGTACTTGCACACGATTCTTCGTATTAAATCTTAGCAATCACATGTGACCAATAATATTGCCCAAGATAAAAAGTATTGAATCTCTCTGATTCGCTACCCATGATAAGTCAAAGCAATAGTTACCAATCCCACGTGATCCTATTTAAGGGACGAAGGTTAAGAAACAACGAACCACTGAGGTCTAATTCTTCCTTGTTCAGTTCTGAAGAATTTATCCTCCTGTAGGTCCTATTCAGCTGCATCAGTCATGCACTAGTGTAATCTCTTGGTCAAGACAAACCAATCTGAGCCTTACACCTCAACCTTTCGCGATGGTTGTTCATTTCCATCTAGGTCGTGAATGGCGTACTTTTAGTTACAAGGAATTGATTAATTTAATCTTATGTGATCCGGTATCACTAAATTAACTACTGATGTAACACGTCTAATTATTGAACAGATTATCAAAGAAATATATATAACATTCAATCATATTTAAAGCATCGATTGATAAACAATTTATTTCAAGAAATAAGTCCGAAAATTCAGTTTAGATTATAGAAAGTAAAAAGCATACTTTTCAAAGATAATCCCAACAATCTCCCACTTATACTCAAAGTCCGCTTTTTAAGTATACTACAACATGTCTCGGCGTAGTCCGTGACATCTAATGTCACCTACACGAACGTAATAATTTCTCCCACTTATACTTTCCAGCAGATTAGCAACGGTCTTGACACCCATTCCACTCACATGTCTCTCTCGAATGTATTCAGAGGCGGCGCTTTAATGAATGGATCTGCTAGGTTATCCTCGACGCTATCTTTGCCACATCTATATCTCCTCTCTTAACGATTTCTCGTATAAGATGTCTTTTC
This sequence comes from Stenogyne calaminthoides, assembly GCA_037126765.1. Lineage (NCBI taxonomy): Eukaryota > Viridiplantae > Streptophyta > Magnoliopsida > Lamiales > Lamiaceae > Stenogyne > Stenogyne calaminthoides. The sequence continues at coordinate 24,850,699 of JBBCBC010000023.1, read as the reverse complement.
CTTTAATGTGTTTGTTTGACTTCGTTGACTCTTGGTTCTCTTGAATTTGCAACGCCTTAAAGTATATTGCTAGATAAATTGAGAACACCATCCAAGTCCACTAAGAAGATCTAGAGCTCAATCGGTTCTTTCCAATCGCTTCTGGCAGCTACTTACCCGACTTCCACGGTTGAGTCGGTGATGCATTTTACGCTTAAATCGGTCCATTTGATGGCTACACTTCCCAAATGGAAACACACTAACCGAGGCGGATAATTTACGGAATCTAAATCGATTGGAAATCCGAGTCCGTGTGGCCGATGGGGATTGAGTATCCGATCGATAAATCAACATTCTATCCCGAAGTTCTTTTCGGACACTTCGAATGTTTTTAATCGTCAAATCCAATGTGCTTTTTCACTGGGTTACTTTGATATCTTGCTACCATGCCTACGGCAATGCAGGATATCCGGTCTCGTCTACAAAGATTGCATACATAAGGTTTCCAACAAATACCGCACAAGGAATACCTTTCATGTCATCTATCTCCTTTTTGCGTTTAGGGACATTTTCTTGGATAGATGGACTCCAAGTCGAAAAGGTACGAATCCTTTCTTGGAATCTTGCATGATGAAGTGTTTCAAGACAGTGTCTATGTATGAAACTAGCGATAACCCGATCATCCTTTTCTTGCGATCTCGAATGATCTTGATCCCAAGGATGTGTCCGGTTTTCCCTAAGTCTTTCATAACAAACCTGCTTTTGAAAAGCCATGCCCTTACGCGTCGATCACACCTTCACATTGTTCCCGATGATCACAATGTTATCTACGATAGTACTAAGAATACCAATGCGCTTTACACGCTTTTATATACACATAACTTTCAAAATTGTTTTGATCAAACCCATAAGACTTTATTACATGATCAAAACTTTGGTTCCAAGCTCGATGCTGTTTGAGTCCGTAAATGGACCTCTTGAGCTTACAAACTAGGTGTTCTTGGCCTGTTTCAATGAAACCTTGGGGTTGTTGCATATAGATATCTTAATCAAGACTTCCGTTAAGGAAAGCTGTCTTGACATCTATTTGCCAGATTTCAAAATCGAAATGCACAAAGAATCGATAAGAGAATACGGATGGACTTAAAAGTGGCTCTGGTAAAAAAAGTTTCCTCATAATCGATCCTTTTCTTTTCTTGAGTATAACCTTTTCGCCAATGAGTCTTGCTTCAAAGATTTTAACCTTCACGTCCAATCCTATTTTCCTCTTATATACCCACTTTCATCCAATGGGTTTGACCCCATTAAGTGGTTCGACTAGCTCCCACACTCTATTATGAAACATAGAACCCATTTCGGCTTTCATTGTTGTTTGCCAAGGATCTGCATCCTTATCTTGGAGTGCCTCGTCATATGTCCATGGGTCTGATTCCGGGAATCAAGTCCGAGGACTCTCCTATTCCCATGAATCTCTCGGGCTGTCTAACAACCCTCCCACTATGACGAGGCTCGGCCAGAAAGCGTGTCGTTTGGTATATCATCTAAAGACAGATTGGCACTTTGAGGTTTGCCCTCTAAGCTCATTTAAGGTAATCTCACTTCTGGGTTTTCTTTGGTTCATATAGTCTCCTTCCAAAAATCTAAAGTGGGTGCGGATGACCACCTTTTGATCTTCGGGACTATAGAACATACACCCTTTTGTTCCCTCGGGGTATCCTACAAATTGACCTTTTTAATTCGATCCAAGGATCCAATTTACTGGCTTCCTTGTCCAACACGTAGGCCGGACACCCCCAAATTCTCATGTGTCTCATACTAGGCTTGCGCCCGGTCCACAATTCTTTGGGAGTTTTGGGAACCAATTTGAATAGCACCAAGTTCAGAATGTAAGTCGTTGTTTCCAAGGTATGACCCCAGAACGACTAAGGAAGATCCACATAACTCATCATTGATCTAACCATTTCCAAAAGAATTATGTTACTTCGCTCTGCAACCCCGTTTTGTTGAGGGGTTCCGGGTGCAGTGAGCTGGGATACAATCCCTTCATCAGATAAGTAGTTCAAAAACACATTGCTGAGGTATTCGCCTCCACGATCAGATCGTAGAGACTTGATACGTTTTTCCCTATGATTCTCTGTTTGAGCCTTAAATTCTTAGAATTTCTTAAAGGTCTCAGATTCATGCTTCATAAGGAAAATGTACCTTGAGTAATCATCAATAAAATTACTCATAACCTCCTCTTGCTTTGGTTGAAATTGAACTACACACATCTGTGTAAACGATCTCTAACACTTCTTTGGCCCTAATCCCCTTGGCTCCAAATGCCCTCTCGGTCATATTACTCTCCAAACATGATTCGCAGGTTGGAATAGGTTCAACTTGGAGAAGCCCTAGTGAACCGTCTCTCATCAACCTTTGGATCCTCTTTGGATTTATATGACCCAATCTTAGATGCCAAAGAAGTGTCTCGTTCACGTCTGATGAACGTTTTTCTTTTCTCGGAAACAGTTGATGTGTTATAGGATACATTTTGTGAGTGGTGTGCACAGTTAATTGTATAGAGATTTTCCATCAATGTCCCGTAACAGGTACACTCATCATTTCAAAAATGATGTCATTCTTATTAGAAGAAACTTAGTGTCCTCTAATCGAATTTTAGAAACTGAAAGTGAATTCTTTCTAAAACTGGGAACATAAAGATAATCTCAAAAAAAAACTTTATCTTCAAAAGATAGGTGCACTTCTCCCACTGCTTTAACTGCTACTCGTGCAGCATTGCAATGTCTGCTACTTGCGTAGTATTGCAATAATCGTTACTATCGTAGCATTGCAATATCTGCCACTTCCGTAGCATTGCAATGTCTTCTACTTTCGTAACGTTGCCCAGTGTGATGAGGATCTCACTCCCACTAAGTTGCCGGATCATTTAGAACCCGTGAAGCCAACATGATTAGTGGATCTCATATCAACCACCCACCCAATGAGAAAGTATCGCCGCTAAACAAGTTTCAACAACTAGTGCGTGAGAATTACCTTTCTTTTCGTCCCTTTTGGGGTTGGAACAGGTAAAACCTCCATTGTCCTCTCTTACCGCATCTTAAGCACTTCCTCTTTGGATTTTCCTTGACACAACAAGCATTCCTCATCTTACCATTGCCCTTGGCAACAGTTGAGTTTTATTGCTTATTGCCTTTGGTCCTCTTCTTTTCTTGCCTACCCTTGGCCTAGAAGATGAAGACGGACCACTTGCAGTCAAAGCTTGAGTTTGGTGCCTCATCATCATTTCTGCCGAGACCAAAAGCTTGCAACAAATTAGCTAGCGAGGCCAAAATGCTCAAAAACTTTTTTGGGCGGAGAAAGTACCAAATTCATCCGAGTCTCCGGATCATAATCTGCGACTCGAGAATCTCAAGTTTGTTCAGATGGGCCATCTATTTTGAGGGCGTAATCCCCTACGGGTTAGCCCTCCACCATTTTCAAATGACGACATCTCTCATAAAGGTGATCCGATGAGTCCCGCATGTTTTGACTCGTCGGGTTGGCTCATCCGATTTTTTGTGTGTCAAAATCCACTTGTGCTTTTTTATGCGATTAGGACAATTATAATTTTCCAATCAATATAGTTTCCATATTGTATTGACTTTAAGTATAATAACAAATGATTAAAAGGTAACGACATCTTTGAATCGAAATAAACAACTATATGCAATAAAAGACAAGTATATCACAAGGTTCGATCACATGCATCATATTAAAATATCAAAAAAATATGAACATGCATCGGCCAACATCTCAAAAACAGTTTAAATAAGCCACGTTGGGTGGGTCATTATTTAAACACATTCAAAGCGAGTTACAAACAAGAACGATTACAAACCTTTAATATCCGGATTAATAGTTGGCTCACTTGACCAATATAAAATTGACAGGGGACTTGAGGGAAGTATATGCATATCAATTTTATACCTAAGTAATAACCATGATTAAATACATGATTACTATTTTTTGCTTTGATCGAGCCTCGTTGGGAGGTCATAAATAAGCCTCTAGTAATAACCCACAATCATCCGTTTGGAATTCATTCATGTGAAACCTATCTTTTGACCGTCGAAATTGGGGAATTTCTCCAAAAAGAATTCACAAATAAATAAATCATGGAGGTCAAAAATTAATTCAATTTTATTATCCTAATAAAATTGTCAATTAATTATTTAAACATACTTAGTAATTTTGAAGTTGAGATTTTTCCATTTGGCAACCCTCATGCAAACACATTTAAACAAATTAAATAAAGCATAAATAGCACAAATAAATCAAGCAAAACAGAAAAATAAACATATTGGGCACAAATTATCCAATTGTCATGGTTTGATTTTTCTTGGCTTGATCTTGAAGAAACACGTCTTGAATTTCTCCCACTCGTTAAATCTCGAAAAAATACTTCCGTCTCGAACCGCCACGCCAAGTAGCTTCATGGGATGGATGCACGCCGCATCCGGCCGGCCACTTGGCCTAGAGACAACCTCTCAGCTAAACTCGGCTTGACCGATAGGTAGGCAGCCCGCCAGTCTCCCTCAAGACGCCTCCAGAGTGTCGGCGTCGGCGCAATCTCTCGGCCAGCGCCCACATTCATGTCACGCCTCCGCCTCGCCGCCGACCTCAGCGGAGCCGGTGTATCAAGATCCGCCAGCATCCCATCCTTTGGGGGCGGCCCGCCCGTCTTGCGGCCCGCTCTTCGCCGCTCGGCCCTGATACCTCGCCTGTGCCCATGCGTGCCCGGTAGCGCCACGCCCCCTCGCTTTGTTCGGATTTAGCGTCCTTTAATTCTTTTTCTTTTTAGTTCCCGATCCGGTTCTGATTTATTTACAAAAAATAAATAAACCTAGATCTAGACTAGTCTATTACATTGATCAAATCAAACAAATCCTAGTCTACACGTGGATTTTCTCACGAGGCAAAATAAATCGAGCGAATCGAATTAAAAACCACGGTTTATATGCATGCAAAAAATAAACATTAAAATCCATGACAATTGGATACCTGCAAAAAACAGATCTAATAATTCTACTATCCAATTTCAAAATTAATGTCCACGAATCAAATTACAATTTAAAAAAAATTGAGTCCCAAACAAAGGGCTCGATACCGATTTGTTGGGGAATGAGTTACAGTACAGATCTATTCGGGTGAATATTTAAATACAAATTTAATTCATTAATTATTACTAGCATGAATTAATCCTATATTAATTCAAATAATAATTGCAACAATATATCATGCATATAAAAAGCCACATAAAACATACGCATGCGGAATCTACGGGTTTACGTGAACGTACCTCTCGGGATGGCAAAGGACTTGGTCGGACGGACTAACCAAAAGGACTTCCCAAGTATTCCCTTAGCCCTTGCTCAACTATCCGGTGGAAGGACACTTTCGTCGAACAATTAACAAAAAGAAAAAATAAACTTTGTTGCACCACCTTTGTGGATTTGCTAATATTTCCAAAGACATGGAATTGTACTTGGGAATGAACTAATCATCCCCTATTTATAGGAGAGGAAGTGGTCGAAATTCTTGTAGAATAACAATGTGGGAAAAGACTTTTCTTGGTCACCAAGAAATCTTGAATATATCTTCTATATTCTTTTTCCCATAATTAAAATATTCCACAAAAATCCCACCTCCCCTAAATATGGATTTTTCGAAAATAATATGTGCAAGATTCCAAGATTTGGATCTTCTTGAATTTATGAGATATTCTTGTATTTTAAGAAATACATATCTTCCATAATATCTTTTCAAGAAAATCAAGAAAATCTTTCTTGCTCATCATATTTTCTGTTGGTCCCGAAAAACCCGATTTAAAACTCGTAAAATCTCAATGGGAGGTGACTTAAATTATTTTTTTTTAATGTGTTATGCAGATTTGCTAAAGTATGTATGACAGTTAATATGAAAGCAAATAAGAACACACGTATTTTTTTATAGTGGTACGGACAACTCGTCCCTACATCCACTCTTCCCTCATGGGGCACCAACTTAACCAATGATGTTTACCGAGTTCTCACTCAAACGGGACTTATCACCTCTAAGGATCGCTTACCCTCCCTTTCGGGATTGCTTAGATGTTTACCGAGTTCTCACTCACCTACAAACTTAACCGACTGATTTGGGTAAGGTTTGTTTGGTTTCCAACTAGGTTGAGATTTTCCCTTACATTTGTTTAGCCTCAATGCTAAGGATGGGAAAATCTCTCTAAGCTTAGGATATAGCATTTGTGCTTAGATCTAGGGTAGAACACTTTTGAATATATGTGTGTATTTCTTGCTCTCATGTTCTATGAATGGAGTTGCTTGAATATTTGGCTTTAATTTCACTTTCGCGAGATCCTCCATTAGCTTCTTTTGAAGATAGTGCAATGTATTTATAGTGTGGATTTAAATATTACCGTTGGAAAGTAATATTTAAATCCATACTAATAACTTCCAGCTTTTCTTTGACCTTTTGCACTTTTCCCTGCAGCTTTATGTCACATCAATATGTGTGTTGTCTTCTTATTGGTCAGCTGCTTTTGTGTGTCTAGCGGATCTGATCATTTCGTCGATTCTTTGTTCATCTCTTGATTACGGTACTTTGATCTGGTCGTTTGAAATCGTCTGTAGAAATCAGTCTGCAGATTTACGGTGTCTTGAAAATCACTTTGTTCATCGATCTTTGAAATCCTTGTTCATCGATTCTTTGAAATCCTTTGTTCATCGGGCGATTTCCTTTGTTCATCGGCGATTTCCTGGCCCGATTTCCTTTGTTCATCCGAACCCGATTTCCTTTTTCATCGAACTAATTTCCTTTGTTCATCGAACTGATTTATTCGCGATTTACGATTTCTTCCACGACATTTTATCGACTTTTCTTCATCACAAATCGGCATACTTCTTCTTGTTCAGCTCATCAGTTAACTCGGAACTCATCCAACTCATCTGATCTCGATCAGCCTCGTCTGATCTCGATCATCTTCGTCTGATTTTATGAGTTCCCCCTTAACTTGTTCTCTCGTTCCCCCTCAACTTGTTATCTGTAGATTATCTTAAATAACACAAGTTGATAATGTTTTGGCATAATTAATCAAAACTAAAATATCCCAACATTTTCTAAGTTTTCGAAAATTACTATATAGATAAGCTAGTGGGAGATTTCTTGAATTTAATGAGATAATCTTGTATTCCAAGAATACATATCTTCATTCCATAACAAAATTCAAAGAAAATCTTTCTCCCAACATATCTATAAATTTCAAAATTTTGGTTGGAAAATTAAGCAACAATATTTATTTTATTTTAATCACCTTTTTCAGTTATTGGACTATTTGTTGGGCTACTCAAGGGGCCTTTAGGAGAATTAAGATTGGACCTTCTAATGGATCTTGAATATCTAATATTGAGCCACAATATAATTCAAGCCCAAAAATATTAATTAATCCCACTACATAATTAATATTGCACTATCAATCTTAACCCATATTACAGTCAATATGGCTCCCCGGTCATTATTTCCGTGTTTAAGATTATCTAGCCCATTAATTAATTCAAGCCACCTGAAATAGCTTTTACGTTAATTAATATCTTTTGTCCTTGGTCGAGAAACGGTTCAACATTATTATCCATACGAAAACTAATTCCACTTGCAAGATTTGGTATGATAAAGCTTATGAACCTCCCAAGGGGCAAATCAAACAAACGTACTTGCCTGCGATTCTTCGTATTAAATCTTAGCAATCACATGTGACCAATAATATTGCCCAAGATAAAAAGTATTGAATCTCTCGATTATTTACCCATGATAAGTCAAAGCAATAGTTACCAATCCCACGTGATCCTATTTAAGGGACGAAGGTTAAGAAACAACGAACCACCGAGGTCTAATTCTTCCTTGTTCGATTAAGAAGAATTTATCCTCCCCAGAGGGTCCTATTCAAATAAGATCGATGCACTAGTGTAATCTCTTGGTCAAGACAAACAAATCGAGCCTTACACCTCAACCTTTCGCGATGGTTGTTAATTTCCATCTAGGTCGTGAATGGCTTACTTTTTAGTTACAAAAGGGACATTAATTTAATCTTCGTGATCCGGTATCACTAAATTAAATCGCAGCGATGTAACACGTCTGAATTATTGAACAGCTTATCGAAGAAATATATATAACATTCAATCATATTTAAAGCATCGATGATAAACAATTTATTTCAGTAAATAAGTCTGAAAATTAAGTTTCGATTATAGAAAGTAAAAAGCATACTTTTCAGTATAATCCCAACAATCTCCCACTTATACTCAAAGTCTGCTTTTAAGTATACTACAACATGTCTCGCGTAGTCCGTGACATCTAATGTCACCTACACGAACGTAATAATTTCTCCCACTTATACTCAAAGCGATTAGCAATCGGTCTTGACACCCATTCCACTCACATGTCTCTCGAATGTATTCAGAGGCGACGCTTTGTGAATGGATCTCGCTAGGTTGTCCTCAGACGCTATCTTTGCCACATCTATATCTCCTCTCTTAACAATTTCTCGTATAAGATGTCTTTCCTTTAATGTGTTTGTTTCACTCGTGGACTCTTGGTTCTCTTGAATTTGCAACTGCCCCTAGCAGATATTGCTAGATAAATTGAACACCATCCAAGTCCACTAAGAAGATCTAGAGCCCAATCGGTTCTTTCAACGCTTCTGTGACTACTTACCCGACTTCCATGGTTGAGTCGTTGATGCATTTTACTTCTTCACACTCGTCCATTTGATGGCTACACTTCCCAAATGGAAACACACTAACTAAGGCGGATAATTTAAATCTAAATCGATTGGAAATCCGAAGTCCGCGTGTGGCCGATGGGGATTGGAGTATCGATCGATAAATCAACATTCTATCCCGAGTTCTTTTGGACACTTGAATGTTTTTAATCGTAGTCCAATGCGCTTTCCCGGTTACTTTGATATCTTGCTACCATGCCTCTGGCAAAGCGGATATCCGGTCTCGTCTACGACATTGCATACATAAGGTTTCCGGCGGTAAAAGCCAAGGAATACCATTCATGTCATCTATCTCCTTTTTTTGTGTCTTAGGGGACATTTTCTTGGATAGATGGACTCCAAGTCCGAAAGGTACGAATCCTTTCTTGGAATCTTGCATCTTTGAAGCGTTTCAAGACGCGGTGTCTATGTATGAAACTTGTGATAACCCGATCATCCTTTTCTTGCGATCTCGAAAGATCTTGATCCCAAGGATGTGTCCGTTTTTCCTAAGTCTTTCATATCAAACCTTTTTTGAAAAGCCATGCCCTTACGCCGATCGATCACACCTTCATATCGTTCCCGATGATCACAATGTTACCTACGTATAGTACTAAGAATACCAATCTTTGATTCACACGCTTTTATACACACAACTTTCAAAATCGTTTTTGATCAAACCCATAAGACTTTATTACATGATCAAAACTTTGGTTCCAAGCTCGATGCTGTTTGAGTCCGTAAATGGACCTCTTGAGCTTACAAACTAGGTGTTCTTGGCTGTTTTCAATGAAACCTTGGGGTTGTTGCATATAGATATCTTAATCAAGACTTCCGTTAAGGAAAGCTGTCTTGACATCTATTTGCCATATTTCAAAGTCGAAATGTGCAGCCATCGATAAGAGAATACGGATGGACTTAAGCATGGCTACGGGCAAAAAAGTTTCCTCATAATCGATCCCTTTCTTTCTGAGTATAACCTTTCGCCATTAGTCTTGCTTCAAAGGTTTTAACCTTCACGTCCAGTCCTCTTTTCCTCTTATATACCCAATTTCATCCAATGGGTTTGACCCCATTAAGTGGTTCGACTAGCTCCCACACTCTATTATGAAACATAGAACCCATTTCGGCTTTCATTGTTGTTTTCCAAGAATCTGCATCCTCATCTTGGAGTGCCTCGTCATATGTCCATGGGTCTGATTCCGGGAATCAAGTCCGAGGACTCTCCTATTCCCATGAATCTCTCGGGCAGTCTAACAACCCTCCCACTATGACGAGGCTCCGGTTGTGAAAGCGTATCGTTTGGTATATCATCTAAATACTGATTTAGCATTTGAGGTTTGCCCTCTAAGCTCATTTAAGGTAATCTCATACGGGTTTTCTTTGGTTCATATAGTCTCCTTCCAAAAATCTAAAGTGGGTGCGGATGACCACCTTTTTGATCTTCGGGACTATAGAACATACACCCTTTTGTTCCCTCGGGGTATCCTACACAAACGCTTAATTACGATCAAGGATCCAATTTACTGGCTTCCTTGTCCAACACGTGGGCGAACACCCCCAAATTCTCATGTGTCTCATACTAGGCTTGCGCCCGGTCCACAATTCTTTGGGAGTTTTGGGAACCGATTTGAATAGCACCAAGTTCAGAATGTAAGTCGTTGTTTCCAAGGTATGACCCCAGAACGACTCGGGAAGATCCACATAACTCATCATTGATCTAACCATTTCCAAAGAATTATGTTACTTCGCTCTGCAACCCCGTTTTGTTGAGGGTTAAGATCAAATGAGAGATACAATCCCTTCATCGGATAAGTAGTTCAAAAACACATTCTTTGAGGTATTCGCCTCCACGATCAGATCGTAGAGACTTGATACGTTTTTCCCTATGATTCTCTGTTTGAGCCTTAAATTCTTAGAATTTCTCAAAGGTCTCAGATTCATGCTTCATAAGGAAAATGTACCTTGAGTAATCATCAATAAAATTACTCATAACCTCCTCTTGTTTTGGTTGAAATTGAACTTCGACATCCGTAAAAACGATCTCTAACACTTCTTTGGCCCTAATCCCCTTGGCTCCAAATGCCCTCTCGGTCATATTACTCTCCAAACATGATTCACAGGTTGGAATCGGTTCAACTTGGAGAAGCCCTAGTGAACCGTCTCTCATCAACCGTTGGATCCTCTTTGGATTTATATGACCCAATCTTAGATGCCAAAGAAGTGTCTCGTTCACGTCGATGAAACGTTTTTCTTTTCTCGAAAACAAGTTGATGTGTTACAGGATACATTTTGTGAGTGGTGTGCATGATTAATTGTATAGAGATTTTCCATCAATGTCCCGTAACAGTACACTCATCATTTCAAAAATGATGTCATTCTTATTAGAAGAAACTTAGTGTCCTTTAATCGAATTTTAGAAACTGAAAGTGAATTCTTTCTAAAATTGGGAACATAAAGATAATCTCAAAAAAAACTTTATCTTCAAAAGATAGGTGCACTTCTCCCACTGCTTTAACTGCTACTCGTGTAGCATTTCAATGTCTGCTACTTGCGTAGTATTGCAATAATCGTTACTATCATAGCATTGCAATATCCGCCACTTTTCGTAACATTGCAATGTCTTCTACTTTAAATAGCGTTGCCCGGTGTGATGAGGATCTCACTCCCACTAAGTTGTCGGATCATTTAGAACCCGTGAAGCCAACATGATTAGTGGATCTCGTATCGACCACCCCACGAATGAGAAGTATCTATTGGCCGCTAAACAAGTTTCAACAACTAGTGCGTGAGAATTACCTTTCTTTCCGTCCTTTTTGGGGTTGGAGCAGAACCAAAACCTCCATTGTCCTCTCTTCTACCGCATCTTAAGCACTTCCTCTTTGGATTTTCCTTGACACAACAAGCATTCCCCATCTTACCATTGCCCTTGGTAGCGGTTGAGTTTTATTGCTTATGGCCTTTGGTCCTCTTCTTTATCTTGCCTACCCTTGGCTAGAAGATGAAGACGGACCACTTGCCCGTCAAAGCTTGAGTTTGGTGCCTCATCATCATTTCTGCCGAGACCAAAAGCTTGCAACAAATTAGCTAAGCGAGGCGAAAATGCTCAAAAACTTTTTAAGCGAGAGTGAAGTACCAAATTCATCCGAGTCTCGGATCATAATCTGCGCTCGAATCTCAAGTTTGTTCGGGATGGGCCATCTATTTTGAGGACGTAATCCCTTACGGGTTTGCCCTCCACCATTTTCAAAGGATCTACATCTCTCATGGTGATCCGAGGAGTCCCGTGTTTTGACTTCGTCGGTTGGCTCATCCCGATTTTTTGTGTGTCAAAATCCACTTGTGCTTTTGTGCAGTTAGGACAATTATAATTTTCCAATCAATAAAGTTTCCATATTGTATTGACTTTAAGTATAATAACAGTGGATTAAAAGGTAACGATTTCTCAAGATCAAGACATGACAAAAATTAACCATGACAATTGGATATATGTGCCCAGTATGTTTAATTTTTTGTTTTGATGTTATGCATTATTTTATGCTTATTTAAATTGTGCTTAAATTTGCGATGCATGAGAAAATGTTTTGAAAAATCTCACTTTCGAAAATTACTAAGTATGCTTAAACAATTAATTGACAATTTTATGGATAATAAAATTGAATTAATTTTGACCTCCATGATTTATTTATTTGTGGATTCTTTTGGAGAAATTCCCCCCACTGGACGGTCAAAAGATAGCTTTCACATGAATAAATTCCAAATGGATGATTGTGGATTATTACTAGTGGCGACGATGACCCTCCCCACGAGGCTCGTTCAAAGCGAAATAATAATTATGTATTTAATCATGGTTATTACTTAGGTATAAAATTGATATGCATATACCTCCCCGAAGTCCCTGTCAATTTTATATTGGTCAAGTGGGAGCCAACTATTAATCTAGATATTAAAGGTTTGTAATTGTTCTTGTTTGTAACCTGCTTGAATGTGTTTAAATAATGACCCACCCCACGTGGCTTATTTAAACTGTTTTTGAATGTTAGGTGATGCATGTTCATATTTTTTGAGATTTTAAAATGAAACATGTGATCGAACCTTGTGATATATTTGTGCTTATGCATATTATTATTTATTTCGATTCATCATATCGCAACCTTTTAATCCAATTGTTCAATATACTTAAAGACAATTTGCTTCTTGGTGAAAACTTCGTTGATTGAGTCGAAAACTTACTATTGTGCTCCTTTGCAAAAGCCATAATGAGGTCCTCACTACACCTAAACCGGAAAAGCGAAATGATGAGTCAACTAAATCGGTTAAGAAAAGAGTATCTTGTTGGGAGCGTTCCAATGAAATGGCAAAGTGTACCATCTTGGCTTCTATGTCAGATGTGTTGCAACACCAACACCCGAACGTTGAGACCGGCGGACATCATCATGACTAGTCTTAAAGCGACGTTTCAACATCGAGCCGTGTGGCTCGTCGGATCACCATGAGGGACTTGCTCTCTATGAACATGGTGGAGGGAACGCTCGTGGGAGCATGTTCTCCGGATGATGGCTCACCTTAACAAACTTGAGGTACTTGGCGCTAATCGACATCGAGACCCAAATCGATTTTTGTGCTCCACTCTCTGCCGAAAAGTTTTGAGCGATTCAGTGAACTACCGATGAATAATCGAAGTTCGATGCCCGATCTATTGCAAGCTTTGGTCTCGGCAGAGGCGATATTGGGGCAAAAGAGCCAAGTCTTGGTGACCTTTGTTGTGGTCGTCCGATCGTTGGCAATATCTTCAAGATTGATGATTTCCCATGATGCGATTTTTATGAAATTTTGGTGTTGAGCCTCTTTCCGATCATGAGGTCGGCTCATCCCGGAACCTCTCTGCAATATGTATTCCTAGATTGAGGCATTATATTTCTTTTTTTACATCCGGTTATCTATTCAGGATTGTGTATGGGTTGGTTTTTTGATACCTCCCTTCTAAAGCGCCAATTGTTGCGAGAAGTCGTTTTATATGGAGAATATTATGTGGCTAATTTGATGACAACTCACAAACAAAATAAATGCGTGTAAAATATCAACAAACAACAAGAATTTATTGACCCACTTTCGAAAAGAAATGATCTTTCTGGGGCGTTCAAGCCGAGGATGTTGTTTACAGTTTTACACATACAATACGATGCTTCTCATGAGAAGAATTGCTATGAATGAAGATGATTTGGAGAGTAAGTATATGAGTGTTAGGGATTTTTGTGTGCTCTGGAATTTTTCTGAACCTCACCACTCTGGGAAATTTTTGTGAACCTGTCTCTTGTTCTTTTTTCTTCTATTTATAGTACTTTGACAAGCATGAAATTTGGAGACTTGGTCTTGCAGAACTCATGTAATCTTTGCCACGTTTCCAACCGTCTTCTGGTTGATCTTTGCATTTATAGCTTCTATAAAGGCACTCTTTTTGGTCGTCCAAATCAATCTTTTGCTTTCATTGTTCTTTGTTAAGCCCTTCAACCATATCAATTTTATCCGGAATCTTGTCCTCATCGAGCATATCCGAGCCTTCAAGTTGTCGAGCCTTGGTTGTGCGAGCCCTCGGGTTGGTGATCCTTCAGTTGCTGAGCCTTGAGTTGTCTGAGAGCCTTCAGGTTGTCTGAGCCCTCAGGTTGTCTGATCCTTCAGGTTGCCTGAGCCTTCAGGTTGTCTGAGTCTTCAGGTTGTCTGAGCCCTCAGGTTATCTGAGCATCGAGCATGTCTGAGCCTTGGGTTGTCGAGTCCTCGGGTTATCCCGAGCCTTCAGGTTATCCCTGAGCGCCCGAGGTTACTCGAGGCTTCTTGAGTTCAGTTCTTCTGAATTCGGACATCCTGACCCTGAGGTCACTTGACTCAGGCTATCTGATTTCTTCTTTCCTGATCTGATCAGTTTGACTGATCAGATCAACATCTCTTCAGGATCATCTCAAGATGGCATCAGGTCAATATGCCAGATTTGGTAAGCTGCGAACAACTTTGCTTGGTCGGTTAGTGGCGAACATACCTGTTTGCTCGGTAAGCTGGTTGAGCAATCTTGGTTGGTAGATGGTGAGCTGGCGAACAAAACTTGCTTAATAGGCGAGCATACTCGTATGGTTGACAAATGGCGAGCTGGCGAACAAACTTGTTTGTTCGTCAAGCGGCGTGCACACTTATCCATCGAGCGTGGTTATTTTAATAGTTGAATATTACATGTGTCCCTCTGACGTGTTCGATTAATATTTGTTAATTGTATCGAACACAACAATACCCCCCAGCCGGGTCGCTTTGTATTCATCATGGGGGCCCGGCTGTTGGATAATTAGATTGGGCCCTCGATTAATAGTTTTAGATTATCTTTGTGCCGGATTTTCAAAAAAAATTCAAACCCGGCATCTATAAATACCTATTTTTGCCGCCTCAGTTCCCTTTCTTTCTTTACATCTTCTTCTTGCTTTCATTCTCTTTCTTGTCTGAAACTTCCGGCAAGGGCTTTCCTATTTCGGTGAAGGATTTTATTCAGGTAACTATTTCATCTCCTTTTTAATTTCGATTATGGCTTCTCGTTCAAATTCTTCTGCTTCAGTAGAATCAAATCGCCATAGTTCCTCCTCCCCCTCTTTCGGTACAATCTCTCGTATCGACGCTGATGCGTCGAAGATAAATGCCTTGGGATCAAGGTCTCATTGGCAAGTTCGGCAGCCGTTTGCCGTTCTTTCCTCAGATTCCGATGATGCCCTAAATGAATTAGATAGGGATTTAGCCCGTACTGATTTTTTGGATGATTGGGTGAAGATTCTTTGCCCCCCCCAAATTAGGTCTCTGGGTTGTAAATAGGGATGATGATAATGTGAGGGAGGAAACTCTAATGGTTGAGAATGTTGATGAGTCGAACAAAGGATTCGACGGCGAGCAGAACACGGAGCTCGACATCCCTGTTGGTCTTCCTCATAGCCCAACATTTAGCGAGTATAATTCTCGTTATAATTTTGATTGGCGAACAACCTCATAGGACTAGGGTTGAGAATGAATACCCATGAGCAAAATTGCGGCGTAATTGATGTAGATATGCTTCGCTTTCATTTGTATAGGAATTATGAAACCCCAAAAGATGTGTTTTTTTAAAGGCGTCGGTCCCTATGAGCGGCAGATCAACCTCATGAGGGTTGTGTTCTTTGTGAATTTAGACACGATGGAAGCGGGCCTTGATTCCCACTTCATCCGGTTATTACCCTTTGCGTAGAATGGAACATCACCATTACACATTTGAAGCCGAATGGGTGGCACATGATTATGAGCTTCTTGACTTTGTTTGGCAAAAACGAAGCCGAGTGTATTATCCTACAAAGAGAACTCTCACGACTAGTGCATTTAACTCGTCCCCCAAGGCGAACATGGATGGTTGTTCATGCGGGCAAATGCCAAATGCAAAGTCATTGAGGATGTGCGAACAAAATTACCGATTGGAAGGAGAAATTACGGTTCGTTGGGGCGATTGGAAAAGCCCGAACTACGGATGTGAACCGGATGCTCGCTTAGATATCCCCATGGATTTTGGGATTTGCGAAGTAAGCATTTTTGTGTTTTTGCTCTTCACCTTGAACCGATTTTTAACTTATTCTCAATTTCGAGAATTCAAGGCTGCGATTTTACAAAAGAGACCAACGACTGCTATTTCGGTAAGATCTGGCAAATCGATCTCGAGCCTTACTCGAACGATCTGTGAAGACTTTGAATACCACCCGATCAATGGAAAAAAGGAGGCTTTGTATCGTGCCCCTCATTATTTAGTTGCCGTCAATCCAATTTGGTAAGGATTGTTTTTTGCATTTGCATATGTGTTGTACTCTTTGTTACAACTTCTCTTTCTTTTATTAATGAATTGTTTTGTCTCTGACCTTTCACTCGTCCCCTTTATTCTTTGGTATCCGTACATCCGAAATGGCTCGAACAAAATACCTCAAGAGCTTGCTTTCGAATTCAAGCCAATGGGATGCTTTCGAAACAAATCGAGGAAAGCGGCGGGGGTGAAAAAATGAATAGCGGTTTACGCGTCTGGACACGGGAGTCGAAATGACCGAAGAGGACAACTCGTTCGGCCGAAAGCGGTGGGCGAGCTCCGCAGCCAAAAAAAAAAAAGATCAAGGAGGCGGTGACCGACGAGGATCCGATAGCTCAAACGAGCATCGATACCCTTTGGGGAGACCCCCCACCTTGAAGCGATTATAATGGCGCCTGGTGGTGGGATTCGGTCGCATTCGTCGTCCGAGATGGAGGTCGGTACATCTTCTCCACCTCTGCTGGGGACCTCGAACTTGGACTCCTATGAACCCTCAACTCCGGTCCCCGAGATAAATCATTTTGGGATGGGACCACCTTTCGGCGAACAGTACATTTGTTAAGCCCATTGGAGTATTTTTTTTTCATTGATTTTGTTAAACTTAATCACATTTGTTTGCTCGGGTGAACATGCGGGTTGAAGCAGATTAGCACCTCGATGCGAGAATTGAAAAATTATTCTTTGCTCTCAGTGTTACGCAATGTTTGGTCTTCCCAGCATGTTCGAAAAGCGTCTTGAGACCCTATCTGAGCATGGACTCTTGAGCTTGAAGAGGCCACCAAGGTCCAACACCTTTGGAAACCATGCGACTTGGCCTAGTGCACCACGGCCAATCTCTGGTTCTTCTTGAGAAGGCTTATGCCGAGTCCGCCAATCTTCATGCCAACTACTTGGCTCTTATCAGAAGTTTTGAAGAAAAGGTGAACGAGCTGAGCAAAACTCAGGATGAAGTGAAGTTGGCATAGGGACAAGTATCCTCGGCCCAAGAAGAGGTTCGCAAGGCTCAAGAGGATGCTCGTCAAGCTTGGGAAGATGCTCGCCAGGCGAGGGAGGAGCTAGGCCTTGCTCAGGAGGAGGTGGTCGGCATTAGGAGGGTTCAAGATGAAATGAATGTCGAGCTTTGTAAACTCAGATCTGGCATTGAGGCCGTGGAATGCGAGAAGCATTTGCTCGGCCAACAACTTTTTATTGCTGAAGAGACCAACACTCATTTGGGTCTCAAAAATTCAAAATTGCACAGTGAGTATGTTGATTCCATGTCGAATTTCTCTTACATATGTGCTTTTGCCGATGCCATATGTTCTGCTCGACACACTCTCACTGCCGAACAAATTGCCCCGCTCATATCCCATTTTCAGAAGTACCTGATCGACAACCCCCCAGATCGCAACCTTCCGATATCTGATTTGAGCGATCTGTGCGATTTCTCTAATTTTCCTGATGGGATCGAGATTGATGATCCTATTTTGGACGAGGAAGATGGCTAGGATGCGGACATTATTGATACTATCGACCAAACTCACCGGCCGAAAACACGGTTCGTCGGTCTGAAATGAACAAAGGTGGCCTCCCGAAATCGAGCAAAATGCGCTACTGGCGGCGATTAGGCGACAATCTTTGGAGGAGCCGTTCTGAAGGGGCGGCGGATGGGGCATGATTTGTTCGATACATCGCATCCGCCCAACCCCAACAACGAATTTGTTCCTTAGTGTAATTTTTACTTTGCTGAACAATTTCTTTTGAATTTGTTGTGTAATTTTTTGTCTTCTTCTCTCTTGTTCGAACAATTTCGAAGTTGAATGATTGAATTTGCTTATTGAACAATTTCCTCTAACTTTGATCATTGAGGATGAATGTTATTCTTGATGAATGGTGATGCTTGTGTTGCTTGATGTTAAGCTTTGCTTTCTAGTTTATGCCTCTTTTCTTGAATGAATTGAACATTGTTTTTGTCTATGTTCCATCCCCGACTTCTTTGGTTTTTGATTGTCTTATTGAGGTGCAATCGGGTTGATCATCTTATTTAGTTGCGACGGATGGGTTAACTTATATCTGAACCCCTTTCTTATTTTTACGATCGTCTTTATTTAAGTAGCGATCACTTCGTACTCTCGGTTGTCTTATTTAGGTGCGACCCGTACTCATCACTTTCGCTTTTTTTGGAATTATCTGTAAATCTGAGTCGTCTTATTTAGTTCTTGCGTACCCATTACTAAGCTTTTCTTTGTGGGTATCCGAGTCTAAAACCGCTTCGTCGGTGAACATAAACTTTGGCTCGTTAGATGTCTTTGTTAAGGTTAAATCCGGCTTAGGTGCGACCTCGATAAACTTCAACTAGAACATCTTAACAAACAAAAATGTTTTTGCAACACGTTGTATTCTATTACAACTTTTACATTTGAAGAAGACCGCTATTACACATAACTATAGACATCTATGGTTTTGTTGAATTCAAAACCTTGTCTTGAATAGACACGAGCTGGCCTCATCTCGTCCATAGAATTGATGTTGACAAGCATGAGGCGGATCAGCCTGTCTACCCTTCTTTAAGTAACATGCTCAAGCGGCCCGGAAGATAAGTGTTTGTCCTCTCCGGACAAGTTGTGATTATCTTGGCAAAATGCGGACATGAAACATGTGGCGAAACCTTTTTTCGCCTATATCGGCGAGCGAACAAAAAGCCTCTACTGCACCTTTTTGTCCCCCTCAATAGATGCACGAGCATCGGCATCCGCATGTTGTTCCGGCGGATACCGACATCCCTCCCCCGGAGGAGATTTTGGGGATGCGTAGGGGACTAGTGATTTACTACTGCATAAGCAGTGAGTAAAGTGGAGTGGCAACCATGACTCTGCCGAGCATCTTGAGTCCGTAACAAGCGCCAACCTATGCTCGGAGTGTCTCATGGGGTATAAAGCTCGTACTAGGACAAGTGCTAGGATAGATGCTCGATTCAGCAGAATGATAGCCGAATCGAGTGCTGGATTCTTCGTCTGGAGGCATACTGAACAAACTTTCTTCCGATAACTGCAGTATATTTTTTCCTTTTTATCTCTGTTTTTCTCCACTTTCTTCAGCTATCAATATGCCTATTTATAGTACTATCCCAAACAGGTGCTGGCATAGTTAGTTGGTGTTGGCCTTCTTGCTTTGAATCCTCCTTTTGACATCTGTCCGCTTTGAATCCTCCTTTTGACATATGTCCGGTTTTTTGCCAGTTTTATTCAAGGATTGACACGTTCCTGTTTTGGTTGCCACCACTTCTCAACTTGTTTTGACACGTATCTTCTATCTTTCAATAGTGTTGGCCAGAATTTCTTCTAGAAGATTTGTGTCGAACACGGTGTGTTCTTCCTTCATGATTGTCCTGCTCGTCTTAACTGAATGGCTGATTATGTTCGGCCAGTTGTGCTCGTTTCAGCTAAATAGCTAGTTATGTTCGGCCAGTTGTGCTCATCGTCACTGATAATATTTTTTCAGATTTGACGTATTCCACGAGTAGGACAAGGGGACTCCATTCAGGTCTTCCAAATCATATGCCCCATTTAACAAAAGTTCTGTAACTCTGAATGGACCTTCCCATGCTCGTCCGAACACACCACCTGATACCCCCGTTGCTCGTCTTAGAACCAGCTCGTCCACGTTGAACCTGCGTGTTCGGACTTTGGAGTTATAGAACTTTTCTGATCTTTTTTTGTACATGGCGTTCTTGAAATCAGCCTTCGTCCTTCTTTCTTCTAACAGGTCTGCACTCAGGGCGAGCGTCTGGTCATTGATGTGCTCTCCAAAAGTCATTGTCCGATGACTCGGAATCTTTATTTTTGCGGGTATAACAGCTTCCGCACCAAATGCCAGGGTAAACGGGGTTTCCGCAGTTGATGTTCTGAAAGTAGTTCGATAAGCCCATAATATTTCGGGCAACTCTTCAGTCCATCCTCCCCCCTTGGAATTATCAAGTCTGGCCTTGAGGGTATGCTTGATAATTTTATTAACGGCTTCAACTTGTCCGTTTGACTGGGGATAATACGGAGTTGAGTAATGTTTTTTTATGCCCCAGCGAGCACAATTTTGTCGGAATTCACTTCCAACTAAAACGGTTTGCCATTATCCGTTACCAATGATTGGGGAAGCCCAAAACGACAAATGATATTTTTTCAAACAAAGTTCCACATTCTTTGTTTGGTGGCTTTAACAATAGCTTCGGCTTCCGCCCATTTAGTGTAGTAATCAACGGCAACCACGGCATATTTTACTCCCGACGTGCCAGTAGGAAATGGGCCCATCAAATCGATTCCCCATTTAGCAAATGGCCATGGGCTGTAAACTGACACTAGTTCTTCAGGTGGGCTATGAATAAGTGGGGCATGTACCTGACTTGTGAACGCGCGAGCATACGCGAGCGAATCTTTTTTGAGGATCGGCCAGTAATAACCTTGTCTGATAACTTTATGTGCCAGGACAAGCCCACCTGTATGGTTTCCTCATACTCCATCATGAATCTATTCCAGAATTACATGACCCTCTTCAGGAGTAATACACTTCAATAATGGAAGTGAGAAACTTCTTTTGTATAAATGCTCTTCTAAGATAGTATAACGAAAGCGGATTATGTCTGGCGCGGTAAACTTGCTTTATTTTCGGGAGAAGTCCTTTTTGTAAGTAACTTTAAAATTGGAGTCATCCAGTTTCTTGCTCGCTTTGTCATAGGCGACCACAACTCTGGGGATTGATGGCGAACAAGTTGTGAAGACCACAATGTCCGTCGTGCTCGTCACTCCTTCCGCTGTTGCCAAACGTGCCAAGGCATCAGTGAACAAATTACCCAATCGTGGTAACTGTTCTATGTAAACTTGTTCGAATTGTTCTAGCAACTCCTTTGCTAGTTCTTGATGATATTGCCCATCTGTGCTAGCCTCGGGCCTCGTACTCACTATTACTTGGTATCACGATTATCGAGAATCGCCAGTAAATCATCAGCCTTTGAATTCCCATTGTCATAGCCATGTGTAGTCCAGCGATCAAAGCTTCATACTCGGCTTTATTATTTGTAGCTGGGAATCAAAACGGATGGCTGTTGTGAAAGTTTGTCGAGTTGGGCTGATGAGAACCACGCCTGCTCCGGCTCTTGAACTTGTTGATGAGCCATCTACATACATATTCCATGGTTGGTCGATAGCTCTTTTGGGCATTTGTGGATATGTCAACTCGACCATGAAATCGGTCATAGCCTGGCCCTTCATTGCTGTCAAGTGTGGGGCGAACGTAATGCCAAATTGGCCTAACTCCACCGCCCACTTGAGTAATCGCCCGCGATTAATGCGGTCGGTTGGAGAACTTGTCTCAATAGGAATGTGGTTAATACCTCGATTGAGTGATCAAAAAAAAGTATGGTTGCAATTTTTGAACACTCATAACGAGAGAGCATATGCAAGTTTTTCCATTGGAAGTCTGCGAGCTCGGCTTCTTTGAGCACCTGACTTACATAGTAAATGGGCAAGTGTGTCGTCCCCTCTTCCCGAACGAGCACAGCGCTAATTACATGCTTTCGGATCGAAAGAAGATCTGAGATAAAGTTGTTCGCCTGGAATAGGCTTAGATAATGTTTGAGTATCTGTAAGGTACTGCTTTAATGACTCGAATGCATTTTGGCAATGCTCATCATTTGGAATTTCCCTTTCTTTAAAATGCGTTGAAGAAAGGTTTGCATTTGTCCCCGGTTAAATGATATAAAAATGCCGACTTCACGGAAGCCAAACGTTCGGTTAATTTTGGACTTCTTTCACACTCCTGGGGGCCTGCATGTCGAGCATGGCTTGAATCTTTGATGGGTTCGCTTCAATCCCCCGTTGGCTGACCATATGTCCTAGGAATTTTCTTGAGTGAACCCCAAAGCTGCATTTCTTCGGATTTAGCTTCATGTTGTAGTCCCTGAGAATATCAAACGTTTGTGCGAGGTGGGTGATGTGGTCTTCCTTTGTTTAGTTTTTACCACAATGTCATCAATATACACCGGCCTATGTGTTAAATCGAACATTTTGTTCACCAAACGTTGATATGTTGCTCGGCATTCTTTAATCCGAATGGCATCGTATGTGACAATACATATTCTTTTCGCTGCAGAATGCCGTATTCTTTTGATCGTCCGGATGCATGGGTATTTGGTGATAGCCAGCAAAAGCATCCATGAAGGTCATGAGCTCATGTCCTGCTGTATTATCGACCAAATAATCGATATGTGGCATCGGAAATTATCTTTTAGGAATGTCTTGTTTAAATCGATGAAATCTATACATAGTCTCCAAGTTCCATTAGACTTCTTGGACGAGCCTGAGGTTTATGAAGCCATCTTGGGCATTTTACTTCTCGAATCAATTTATTATCGAGCAATTTCTTGATTTCACTATTCATAGTTTGCATACTTCTCGGACCGAACTTTTCTGTGACTTACGGATTCTTTGGGTTTGTGTTGGATCAAGGTTGAGGGAGTGACATGCATGTTTAGGATCAATGTCAACCATGTCCTCATGTGACCAAGCGAACACATCCAAATTTGCTTGAAGATATGCGATCATTTTTGTTGGAATGGTTACGTAATTCGAACCAATGAATACTTCTAATTACATTGCATTGGTCGATATTGATAGACTCCTCGGTTGTTCGGCAGTGTTGCTCGCTTTATTTTTTTGGTTCCACCGAGGATCTTGATTGACCCCGGTGTTAAGTCATATACCTCCATAGGTTCAAAACCTACCACGAGGTTCTAGGTCGAAGTAGCTTCGTTTGGTGGATCAATGTTCATTAAATCTGGAACATGGGCTATCATCCTGTTACCATCATGTCCGCCCGTGGAGATGTGCTTTCAAAAAAAGGTATTTTCTTGCAACATATTTGCTGTTGGCTTGATTCTCTGAGCTCCCATGTTTGCTCCATCATGTTAACGATATTTTGTTTTTAAAAGCGCACATGATGACAAACAATCTCGAGCTTTTTTTCTTAGTCGGCTTTTACGCTACCCGTTCCTCTTGAGTTGGAAACTTAACACAATAATAATAAGTTGAGCAAAAGACTTTAAATTCCTAAATAAACGGGCAACCTAAAAACCCGTTATAAGTAGATGGAGCATCGACGATTACAAAATTTAGCATTCTAGTTTGTCGGATCTCCGGATTTAAAGTTGATTCTAAATCGACTCCTAACTTTGATCATACCATAGGGTCGGGTTACAGAATCCCCGAAACCCATGATGGTGTGATCACATGGTTCTACATAACTACTCAAGTCCCCAACTTGCTTCTCCATTTGGTGCAGAGTGTCGACGAACAAAATGTTCGCATATGCTCCTGTATCGACCAGGAGGCGGTGCACCTTCAAACTGAGAAGACGAGCGTTGATGGTTAGAGAGTCATTGTGGGGGGTGATTATGCCATCGAGATCGTCTTACGAGAACATGATTTGGTGAGAGGGTGGCGTCTTGGGCGATGTGCTTTCGCCACCTTCACTGATGGATGCTTTGCATGTACGCATCTCCATCTTCTTTTGTCTGTTCGATAATGTCGGTGCCTGATAGCATCCACCCACTGGACCATAATCAGGACGTATCATGTGGATTTCTTGACTTTCTCGACCTCTACCCATAGTAGGAGCCCCTCTTTTGGGTAATTCAGACCTCTTACGGGATTCTTCGGGATCACTGTCAGATGTTTCTTCGGCCTTTCGCTTACCCCTACGATCTCCTGTTTTTTCTATTCGGGAGTCTCTGCTCGCCGGATTTTTGAGGAACTGGGTAAGACGATTCTCTTCATATAACTTCCAAATTTGACGAAGTAAATCGCGGCAATCTTCTGTATTATGCCCGATGTACTCGTGATAATTACAATACTTGGAAGCATTAAGCCGATTCTTATCCATTATGATTCTTCGTGGCATATCCAACATGTCCCGATCTTTGATTTGATTAAAAAAAAATTCTGCTGAAACGCCCAGAAGACTTCGTAGGGTGTTTGTTTCTGCTCTTTCTTCGAATGGTTTGAAAGACCCTGGGGGTTTATACCCCCCCTCATTCATCACTTTTTTACCAAAAACCTTTTTTTTTGTTGTTTCCTGACTCAATCGTGATTGGGCGAGCAGATCCTGCATGGCTATGATCTTGGCTGCTCGCTCTCGGAATTCGGAATATGTGTTCGGCCAATTCTGATGCATGGCTTTCCACATATCCGTATTCAGGGTCTGGCCTCCGACCACCGTGAGGATCTTGGCATCCTCTTCAATTGGGGCTCCATCATACAAACATTTATCAAATCTTTCGATGTATGCTCGATCTGACTCACCCTTTAACTGGGAGAAATGCGCCAACCTTTGTTTTGGTGTTGGGCAAGCACACATGGATGAGAAATGGGACAGGAATTTCTGTCCCAACTGAGCGAAAGATGTGATAGACGCAGCGGGCAAAGTAGAAAACCATCTGTGGGCACGGTCGCCCAACGTCATGGGGAATGATCGGCACTGCGTCGCGTCGGTGGCGCCCATGGCGATCATAAAGTCTGAGTATTTGCTGAGATGAACATGTGGGTCAGACTCAGCATCGAACATAGGGATTGGTGATCGGATCTTTGCCACTTTCTCTTGTATTTCGGTTGCCATGATCGCTGGTGTTAGTGGCGAGCAGGGCATTGTGCTCGCCCGAGGGAGTCCTTTCGTTGCTGCCAGGTCGGCCTGTAAGCCTTCGATGGCTTTCTGCATTTCTGCAAATTTTGTGGAACTGACAAACTTGGATCGGGGTTGTGTCCCATCATGAGGACCCAGGGGGTCATGCTCGTGATGGGGCAGTCCCCCTTTCCAAGTTCGTCCTTGACTACCCAATCGATGATGGATAGATAATTTAGTTCCAGCCGATTTTTGTTCGGGATGCGGACGATCATGAGGATCTGAGGGAGCGGGCATGTTTATCGGTTGTTCCCTCCCGGGATCCTGTCGCCTATAATTGCCGATTCGGTCTTTGACGGAGAGTCTCAAATGTCCAAACGCTGATGGTCTGGATCCTTGAGGTTGTTCGTCATCCGACATATCCTCTGTTTTTTATTAGCCCGCTTCCGTGCAGCCTTTAACTTAACTTGATCGCTATCAGGTGTATGCGAGCGTCGATCATCATCATCTTGAACTTTCAACTTGGCCAACTCTTTTTCGGCCCTCTCTTTCTGTGCTCGTAGCAAGAAAGTGATGGCCTTTGTTGTGGCCGCCCGATCATTGGCAATATCTTCAAGATTGATGATTTCCGCGGTCTGATTTTTATGAGGCTGGTGTTGAGCCTCTTTCCGATCGTGAGGTCGGCTCTGTCCCGACCTCTCTGTCTGTGTATTCCTAGATTGAGGCATTATATTTCTTTTTTCTGCCTCGGTTATCTACGGGATTATGTATGGGTTGGTTTTTTGATACCCTCCTTCTAGCGCCAATTGTTGCGAGTCGTTTTATATGGAGAATATTATGTGGCTAATTTGATGACAACTCACAAACAAAATAAGTATGTGTAAAATATACTGTAAACAACAAGAATTTGTTGACCCAATTCGTCAAGAAGTGACTACTCTGGGGGCGTTCCAAGCCAGGGATGTTGTATTGCGAGTTTTACACATACAATACACGATACTTCTCATGAGAAGAATTGCTATGAATGAAGATGATTTGGAGAGTAAGTATATGAGTGTTAGGGATTTTTGTGAGCTCTGGAATTTTTCTGAACCTCACCACTCTGGGAAATTTTTGTGAACATGTCTCTTGTTCTTTTTTCTTCTATTTATAGTACTTTGACAAGCATGAGCTGGTTTGGCAAGCATGAGCTAGAGACTTCGGGTCTTGCAAGAACTCATGTAATGCTGCCACGTTTCCAACTTCACTTCCTTGTTGATCTTTGCATTTGCTTGTCTATAAGGCACTCTTTTGGTCGTCCAAATCAATCTTTTGCTTTCGGTTGCTTTGTTTTGCCCCTTCAACCATATCAATTTTATCTTGCTTTGTCCTCATTAAATCTTGAGGTTATCAATTTTATGTTTGGAATTACTGAGCCTCATTGAGCCTATCGAGCTCTCGAGCCCGATCCTTGGTTATACAGCCTTGGTTATCTTGAGTTATCGAGCCCTCGGGTTATCGAGCATCAAGTTATCGAGCCTTGGGTTATCGAGCCTTGAGGTTGTCTGAGTCTCGGGTTATCTTTGAGTTATCGAGCCTTCTCGAACTTCTTGAGTCGATTCTTCTGGGGACATCGACCACGAGGTCACTTGACTCGAGGCTATCGATTTCTTCTTTCTGATCGTCGGTTTGGTGATCAGATCAACATCTCTCCAAGATCATCTCAAGATGACATCAGGTCAATATGCCAGATTTGGTAAGCTGCGAACAACTTTGCTTGGTCGGCGAGTGGCGAACATACATGTTTGCTTGGTAAGCTGGTTGAGCAATCTTGGTTGGTAGATGGAGAGCTGGCGAACAAAACTTGCTTAATAGGCAAGCATACTCGCATGGTTGACAAGTGACGAGCTGGCGAACAAACTTGTTTGTTCGTCAAGCGGCGTGCACACTTATCCATCGAGCGTGGTTATTTTAATAGTTGATTATTACACGTGTCCCTCTGACGTGTTCGATTAATATTTGTTAATTGTATCGAACGCAACAGATAGGCTTATCACAAGCTTCATACATAGACACTGTCTTGAAACGATTCAGCATGCAGGATTCCAAGAAAGGCTTCGTACCTTTCTGACATGGAATCCATCTATCCAAGGAAATGTGCCCTAAGACACAAAGGGAGATAGATGACATGAAAGGCATTCCTTATGCTTCGGCTGTCGGAAGTCTTATGTATGCAATGTTGTGCACGAGACCGGATATCTGCTTTGTCGTTGGCATGGTGGCAAGATATCAAAGTAACCCGGGGAAAGAACATTGGGCCGGCGATTAAAAACATTCCAAGTATCCGAAAAGAACTCGAGATAGAATGTTGGTTTATCGATCGAATAGTCTAATCCCCATCGGCTACGGACTCGGATTTCCAATCGGACTTAGATTCCGAAAAATCTACCTCCGGTAGTGTGTTTTGCATGGGGAGGAGCCATGACATGGAGAAGCGTTAAGCGAAATGCATCGCAGATTCTACCATGGAAGCCGGGAATATGTAGCCATGCTTGAAGCGTGAAAAGAAGAGGTTTGGCTCAAGAACTTCCTAGTGGACTTGGATGTAGTTCGAATTTGCCCAAAGACAATCACTATTTATTGTGATAATGCTTGAGGCGATTGCAAATTCAAGGAACAAGAGCCCACAAGGCCGACAAACACATTGAAAGGAAATACCATCTTATCGAGAAATCGTTAAGAGAGGAGATATAAATTGGCAAAGATCGCGTCGGGAAGACAACCTAGGTGATCCATTCACAAAGTGCGCCTCGAGAATACATTCGAGACATGTGGAAGGAATTGGTGTCAAGACCGCTGCCAATCTGCTTTGAGTATAAGTGGGAGACATTATTAGGTTCGTGTAGGTGACATTATATGTCACGTATTAGAACTACGAGACATGTTGCGAAGATACTTAAAAAGCGGACTTTGAGTATAAGTGGGAGATTGTTGGGATTATCTTGGAAAGTATGCTTTTACTTTGTATAATCAAACTAAATTTCGGACTTATTCTTGAAATAAATTGTTTATCATTTGATGCTTTAAATATCATCGAATGTTACATATATTTCTTGCATAAGCTGTTCAATAAATAGTCGTGTTACATTGTAGTTAATTTAGTGATACCGATCACGAAGATTAAATTAACGGTTCCTTGTAACCAAAAGTACACCATTCACGACCTAGATGGAAATGAACAATCCATCGTGAAAGGTTGAAGTGTAAGGCTCAGATTGGCTTGTCTTGACCAAGAGATTACACTAGTGCATGTTTAGTGCACTGAAGCGGACCTACAGGAGGACAAATTCTTCAGAACTGAACTAGGAAGAATTAGGCCTTAGTGGTTCGTTATTTCTTAATCTTCTTCCCTTAAATAGGATCGTGTATGGTTAGTAACTATTGCTTTGACTTATTACGGGTAGAGAATCAACGATATTCAATACATTATATCTTGGGCAATATTATTGGTCACATGCGATTGCTAAGATTTAATAAGAAGAATCGTGTGCAAGTACACTTGTTCGATTTGCCCCCTTGGGAGGTTCATAAGTTTTGTCATACCAAATCTTGCAAGTGGAACTAGTTTCCGGTATGGATAATAATGTTGAACCGTTCCTTTACCAAGGATAAAAGATATTAATTAATGGAAAGCTATTTCAAAGGGCTTGAATTAATTAATGGGCTAGATAATCTTAAACACGGAAATAATAACAAGAGTCATATTGATTATGTAATATGGGTTAAGATGGATAGTGCAATATTAATTATGTAGTGGGATTAATTAATATTTATGGGCTTGAATAATATTGTGGCTCAATATTGATAATTCAAGATCCATTGGAAGGTCCAATCTTAATTCTCCTAAAGGTCCCTCAAGTAGCCCAACATAAAGTCCAATAACTTAAAAAGGTGTTTAAAAATAAAATAAATTTTGTTGCTATTTTTTTTCTCGTTTTTTTCAAAAATATGAATAAAAAGGGAGAAAGATTTTCTTTGAATTTTGTTATGGAATGAAGATATGTATTCTTGAAATACAAGATTATCTCATTAAATTCAAGAAATCTCCCTTGGTTATTCATATGACAATTTTTTGAAAATTTGGAAAGAATAAGGAAAGAAAGATTTTCTTGATTTTCTTGGAAAGATATTATGGAAGATATGTATTCTTGCAATACAGGTATATCTCATAAATTCAATAAGATCTAAATCTTGGAATCTTTATCCTTATTTTTTTCAAAAATAACCATAACAAGAGAATGTGGGATTTTTGTGGAATATTTTAATTATGGAGAAAAGAATATAGAAGATATATTCAAGATTTCTTGGAGATCAAGAAAAGATTTTTTCCTCCCTATTCCATGTGGAAAAATCGTCCACCACATCTCTATATATAGGGGATGATTTCTTAATCCCCAAGTACAATTCCATGTGCTGGAAAAATTAGTAAATCCACAAAGGTGGTCCAACAAATATTTATTTTCCCTTTTATTAATTGTTCGCGAGTTTCCTTCCACCGGATTGACGAGCAAGGACTAGGGAATACTTGGGAAGGCTTTTTGGTGTATTTTTATCGACGGGACCATTGCCAATCCAAGAGGTTAGTTCACGTAAACCCGTAGTAATTTCGCATGCGTAGGTTTTATGTGAACTGTTTATATGCATGATATGTTGTTGAATTATTATTTGAATTAATATAGGATTAATTCATGTTGTTAGAATTAAATTTGTATTTAAATATTCATCCCGAATAGATCCGTGCAATTAATTCCCCAACAGTAGGATCGATCAGACTCATTGTCGGCCTGTTGGGTGTTCATAAGTCGTTGTCTAGTGTGGCGGATCATGGCGCCCAAGGCCATGAAATGGGTCGAAAGCTTGACTGGCGGTATGTTCGAAAGATTCCTTGAAAAAGGTGGCGGCGAGGTGAACCATTGGTGGGCTGATCGCTCAAAGTTAGGGAAAACAAAATACAGCTTAGTGGCATCTGTCGGCGCCCATGGAGGCCATGTAGGAGTTATACTTGGCCACGTGGACCCTTGGGTCTGTGTTCCCCACTTATGGCGATCTAGGGCCGCCCGTGTTGATTTTGTTGGTGGGTGCCAGCGTGATTGTGGTCCCGAGGGGAAGTCCGGGATGATAAGGTTATGGTCCTTGCGCGTCGAAATTCTGCTTTGGTTCTCGGCTTTCGTTCTAGAAGTCGGACCGGACCGTCTGACGGTATCGATTTTGATGTGGCGATGGTCTTTAGGGGGTAGGTCGTTAGTGGATTGTCTGGCGGTGCCGACCCCTCGGCGATTCATCATGATGTAAGTTTAGAGCCATGGCGGATCTCGCTCCATCCAATTCGGCGTGGCGGGGTTGAGGATTGCGCCTGCGTCTTGATGGCTATTGGGGCCTTACGGGCATCTTGTCTCCCAAAGTCGGTCGAACACTTTGCACGACCTGGCGGTCTTTCTAGGAGCTGCAATTAGAATGATTGCGTGTTTACGGGATCGTATGCCCGATTGGCTTGTGGAAGCGCTTTCTCGACAAGGGCATTCTTGCCCTTAGAAGTCCATGGATTGGGTGCCGCTTTCTTAGTCGGCGGCTGTTCGTCCTCGTCATAGAAGGCGAGGTGTTTCTTGTGGAGGACGGCCAACACGGCCTTCGTGTCCTCCGGTGTCTGCACGAGATTCCACCAGTCGGGGGTGGCCTCTGGAATGATGGGGTGAGAGCGCTCTGTGCTCCTGGAGGCCTCGACACCATCGCGGTGGTCCGTCTCATTTACGTTCACGTTACCTTGGTTGATCGCCATTGATAAGGGATGTGTTTTTACGTGGATTTTTGACCGTCGTGAGCCTTTCCCACAGACGGCGCCAATGTTGTGACCTAGATTTTACGTCTAGGGCAACTTGATGTTATTAAACGGGATCAATCAAGCAACGAGTAACAAATATGAAATAGACTCAAATTTGGTTACCCAGTTCGTTTTTTGAATAAGACTACATCTGGGGGCGCCCAAGCCAGGAGTATTTTATTATTCTTTTCTGCCTAGAGTTCTAAGATTTTGTTTTTTTACAATGAATGATACAAAAGGTATTTATAGGCAAGAAATTAGGGTACACTCCTCCGTGGGCTTTCTTCGATGGGCTTGTCAAGCTTCCAGCCGCCAAAACTAGGGTTTTATCGGTCAATCCCGCGATTTCCGCGTCTGGATACACTTGCCTTGCTTACCCCGGGATATCCGCGCTCTCGGTTACCCATATCTCTGCCAGAAATAGTTGTCTGAGGTCGCTTCCAACTTTTGGTCCTTTGCAAGGTCGAATGCGACCTTCTTGTTCCTTCTAAGTCGCTTCGCGACCTTCTCAGCTTTGAGGAAGTCTTATCGAAGTATCTCTACCCGATCGCCTCACCGGGTTGAATTATTCCATAGTACAACAACAAGCAAACAGCATAATCAGCAGCAATAAGAAAACATAATTCACAAGCAAATAAATCAATACAGTCTCTAGCTAGAATGGTTGTATGAAAAAACAATATTCATTACTCAACCTGTCAGCCATAGGTAATCAAAATCATACCAACTATATCTGATATGACAATACCATATATAACAAACAAAATCATGGAGTAACTAAGATATTGAATAACCAGAATGTTATACCAACATAGTCAATTTAATTACACCACTAGAATCTGGAAATCAACTGATAATTTTTCATTCAATATCTAGACTAGATATAGAATATGAATTTCTTGACAGCCTTTCAACTACTACCTACAAAATGAGAAGTTCCTGAAATGCAGAATATAAAACTAAACTGTGATAAAGAAAGTTTCACTACTCTTCCTAATATCATAGCCAAATCTTGAATATGATTCATAAGGCTCCGAGCAGTTGCTCTTTGCAGAACCCGGAATCAAATAGTAGGCACTACCCAAACAGGTGGAGGATGGCAACAACACAACACACCAGAGAATTCTTCAAAACACCAGAGAAATCTTCAAACCACCCATCACACAATGTGTATCCACCCAGGCCGATCCTAGAAATTCTAGAGCCTGAGTCGATTTTTGAATTCGGCCCCCTCATATATGAACTAAAAAATTATACAAATTAACTGTATTCATAATTTAAAAATTGAATAATAACTAATGACATCTTAATATGAAATGAAATGGTTTACAAAGATTTTATTATGTGTATGCAATATATTTTCTCGTTTCACATTTAATTGTTTGTCACTTTTGAGGAGCTTTGTATAAAAATAAGAAATATAAAATTTTGATATTTTTTTCTTTCAATGAAAATAAAAGAGTGAGATAAAGTTTGTGAAGAAAAATGTATTTTTCATGATAAATTAATTTTTACGGTAAAATTAATAATGAGAATTGCAAAAATATAGCAAAAATGCTAATTGTTTCGAAACAAAATTTATTTTGCCATATTTTATACCAAGAAAATTAGGATAGATTTAATTATGCGTATGTCATATATATAAAGAATTAAGCTAAAATAATTGTGGACTTGTGGTGCTTAAATTATTTATTTTGGATAAAGCATGGACTAAAAAATAAATTAAAAATTTACAAAAGGTGGGACTTAAACTAAAATAGTTGTGGACTTGTGGTTCTTAAATTATTTATTTTGGATAAAGCATGGGGCCAAAAATAAATTAAAGATATACAAAATATGGGACTTAAACTAAAATAGTTGTGGACTTGTGGTGCTTAAATTATTTATTTTTGATAAAGCAAGGGTCCAAAAAATAAATTAAGGATATATTAAGGATTTTTAAATTAAAAATTTACAAAAGATGGGACTTAAACTAAAATAGTTGTGGACTTGTGGTGCTTAAATTATTTATTTTGGATAAAACATGGGCCCAAAAAAAAATTAAAGATTTGCAATAGGTGGGACTCGAACCATAAACTAAAGTAATGTGCACTGAGAATCGAACGCCATCGATGATCGATTAACTGAGTCTGCAAGTGACACGAGGGTCGATTATACGAAGACGGAAGAACCGAACTTCGGTCGGATGAGTGTCGATATACTGATCGAACAAGGTCCGCCTAAAGAGAAGTCAGCTAAAGGCTCAGTCAGACCTGAAGGTTCAGATGAAGAATCAAGACTCGGTATGTCTCTGAAGACACCGAGGCTCGAGATCTGAATGGTTCAAGGCGAGAATCGAGGAATATAGCCGTTGAATCGGTGGCGTGGACCAATGAGAGGAAGACAAC
Organism: Stenogyne calaminthoides; assembly: GCA_037126765.1. Classification (NCBI taxonomy): domain Eukaryota; kingdom Viridiplantae; phylum Streptophyta; class Magnoliopsida; order Lamiales; family Lamiaceae; genus Stenogyne; species Stenogyne calaminthoides. The sequence goes on along the minus strand of JBBCBC010000023.1, from coordinate 24,817,196 downwards.
CCGACTGGAAAAGGCTGCAGAACCTCTGAGAAATAGTATGGATTTGAATGTGATTCTCTCCAATCTGTAACATTCAAATCCACACTATAAATACAAGTTCTTCCTTCATTATCAAGCGTGGAAGCGGAAATGAGAAGATAGCAACGATGCTCTGAGCCAAAGAGAGTTAAGCTTTCCCACCCTGAACACACAAGTCTATAGATATACAAATATATTCAAAGAGTGTTCTAGAACCTAACCTAAGCAACCCACGATGTATCTTAAGCTTAGAGAGATTTTTCCAGTCTTAGCATTGAGGCTAAATCATTGTAAGGGAAAATCTCACCATAGTTGGAGACAACACCAAATCCAAACCCCATGGTGAAGTGAGGTAGTTGTTAGGCAATCCCGTGGAGGGTGATAAGTCCCGTTGGAGTGTGAACTCGTTAAACATCTGTAGGCAATCCCGGGGAGGGTGATAAGTCCCGAGGCAAACCCGAGAGAGGGTTATAAGTCGATTCGAAGTGTGAGCTCGATAAATATCTATAAAGCAATCCCGTGGAGGGTGATAAGTCCCGTTGAAGGAATTTCCTAGAGAGGAGAGTGGATGTAGGACCGGGTTGTCCCAACCACTATATATTGCTGTGTTGTTTACTGCTTTATGTTTACGTGTCATATGCATCTGGTTATAAGAAAAACACAACACATGAGCTTAAAACGCAAAAATTGGAAACACTCTGCCCTCACCCCTGTTTTATATGCACCGCTTTTAAAATGTTTGCTTCCGCACGCGCAAAATGGGTTTTCCACCGGGACCATCAATTGGTATCAAAGCAGGTGTTCAAAAGGTTCACTAATTTCAGAGTGACCACCTGAACTGATCTTTTTAAACGAAAACCCGTTTCTTTAAAAATGCATATATATTCTAATGTTTTGGGCGTCATTATCAAAAAAAAAGGAAATTGTTGGGATATTTTAGTTTTTGATGAATTATGCCAAAACATTATCAACTTTGTGTTATTGAAACCGATTCTGAGATAACAAAGTTGAGGGGGAATGAGAGAACAAATTGAGGGGGAACTCACGGAATCAGAAGTAGATGATCAAGATCAGACGAGGCTGCAGACGAGACTGATCGAGATCAAAATGAGTTAGATGAGTTCCGAGTTAACTGATGAGCTGAGCAAAATCAGAAGAGAAGAAAGGCTAAGTCAGCTGATCGAAAGAAGATGACCAAAGATCGAAAAGAAGGTTGCGATCGTAAGAGGAAAGCGGATGAGACCGACGAGATCGACGTGATCGAGATCGGATATGAAGATGAGCAGATGGTCAAGATCGGACATGATTGAGACCGTTTGTTAAACCGATATGCTAACCTAATATGCTAATCGATGAACTAATCGTCGATGATAAACCGATATCTTTGACTGATGCTATATCGATCCGATCATGTGAACTGATCGATCAAAGTAGAAGAAATCAAATATCAGAAAACCAAAAATATGCATACCAGATCAGAAGAGAAGTCATCTGAAGTCATATGCAATTGAGAATCGAACGCCATCGATGATCGCTTAGCTCGAGTGCAAGTGACTGAGGGTCGATTATTACGAAGACGTAAGAACCCGACTTCGGTCGGCGATGAGTGTCGATATATTGTGATCGAACAAGGTCCGCCTAAAGAGAAGTCAGCTAAAGGCTCAGTCAGACCTGAAGGTTCAGATGAAGAACTGAAGACTCAGTATGTCTCTGAAGACACTGAGGCTCAGAGATCCTGAATGGTTCCAAGGCGAGGAATCTGAGGAATATAGTCGTTGAATCAGCTGACGTGGACCAATGAGAGGAAGACAACCAGCCTGGAAAAGCTGCAGAACCTACAGAGAATAGTATGGATTTGAATGTGATTCTCTCCAACGGTAACATTCAAATCCACACTATAAATACAAGTTCTTCCTTCATTATCAAGCGTGGAAAGCGGAAATGAGAAGATAGCAACGATGCTACAGAGCCAAAGAGAGTTAAGCTTTCCCACCCTAGAACACAAGTCTATAGATATACAAATATATTCAAAGAGTGTTCTAGAACCCAACCTAAGCAACCCACGATGTATCTTAAGCTTAGAGAGATTTTTCCAGTCTTAGCATTGAGGCTAAATCATTGTAAGGGAAAATCTCACCATAGTTGGAGACAACACCAAACCCAAACCCCATTCTCGTAAGAGATAACCAGTGGTGAAGTGAGGTAGTTGTTAGGCAATCCCAAGTGAGGGTGATAAGTCCCGATTGGAGTGTGAACTCGTTAAACATCTAAGAGGCGAGCCCGAGAGGGTGATAAGTCCAGTTTGAGTTAGTAAACTACAGAGGTAGTCAGAAAGCTCAAAGTAGAAAGGTTAGTAAACTACAGAGGTAGTCAGAAAGCCTTAGGAAGTGTTTGAAGGAATTTCCCTAGGAACAGGGAGAGTGGATGTAGGAGCTTGAGTCTCCGAACCACTATACGTTGTTGTGTTGTTTATTGTTTTATGTTCTTATCTTGTCATACGCATTCGATTATAAGCAAAACACAACACATGAGCTTAAAACGCAAAAATATGTAATCACCATTCCTTCACCCCTATTTTTATATGCATCGAACGAAATGTTTTTGCTTCCGCACGCGCAAAATGGGTTTTTCCACCGGGACCAACAAGTGGTATCAGAGCAGGTGTTCAAAAGGTTCACTAATTTCAGAGTGACCACCTGAACTGATCTTTTTAAACGAAAACCCGTTTCTTTAAAAATGCATATATATTCTAATGTTTTGGCGTCATTATCAAAAAGGGGGAAATTGTTGGGATATTTTAGTTTTGATGAATTATGCCAAAACATTATCAACCTGTGTTATTGAAACCCATTTTAGATACTGAGTTGAGGGGAATGAGAAACAAATTGAGGGGAACTCACGGAATCAAGTAGATGATCAAGATCGACGAGGCTACTGCATTTAGACCGGGTCGAGATCAAAATGAGTTAGATGAGTTCCGAGTTAACTGATGAGCTGAGTAAAATCAGAAGAAGAAGAAAATTTAAGTCGGTGATCGGAAAAAGAAGATGACCGTAAGATCGAAGAGAAGGTTGCGATCGGAAGAGGAAAGATGGAGATCGATCGAGATCGGGCGTGGATCGAGATCGAGATATGAAGATGAGCGGATGGTCAAGATCGACGCGTGATTGAGACCAGATGTGTTAAACCGATATCTAACCTAATATGCTAATCGATGAACTAATCGATCTGAATAAACCGATATCTTGACTGATGCTATCTTGATCGATCGTGTGAACCGGATCGATCGGTAAAAGAAATCAAATATCGTAAAACCAAAAATATGCATACCAGGATCGGAAGAGAAGTCATCGTAAGAGAAGTCATCTCAAGTCATGTTAAGAGAATCGAACGCCATCGATGATCGCTAATGTTGTGAGCGCAAGCCGACCGAGGGTCGATTAATTCGAAGATGTAAGAATCAACTCGGTCGGCATGAAAGTCGAAGATACCGATCGGACAAGGTCCACCAAGAGAAGTCGCCTAAAGGCTCCATCCAGACACGAAGGTTCGGATGAAGAATCAAGACTCAAGATGTCTCTGAAGACACCGAGGCTCGAGAGATCCCGAATGGTTCCAAGGCGAGGAATCTGAGGAATATAACCGCGGCCGAATCACCAACACAAGTCTATAGATATACAAATATATTCAAAGAGTGTTCTAGAACCCAACCTAAGCAACCCACGATGTATCTTAAGCTTAGAGAGATTTTTTTTTTCTTAAAGATTGAGGCTAAATCATTGTAAGGGAAAATCTCACCATAGTTGGAGACAACACCAAATCCAAACCCCGTGGTGAAGTGAGGTGGTTGTTAGGCAATCCCGTGGAGGGTGATAAGTCCCGTTGGAGTGTGAACTCGTTAAACATCTGTAGGCAATCTCGGGGAGGGTGATAAGTCCCGAGGCAAACCCGAGAGAGGGTTATAAGTCCAGTTCGAGTGTGAGCTCGATAAATATCTATAAAAAATCCCGTGGAGGGTGATAAGTCCCGTTGAAGGAATTTCCCTAGAGAGGGAGAGTGGATGTAGGACTGGTTGTCCGAACCACTATATATTGCTGTGTTGTTTACTGCTTTATGTTTACGTGTCATATGCATCTGGTTATAAGCAAAACACAACACATGAGCTTAAAACGTAAAAATTGGAAACACTCTGCCCTCACCCCTGTTTTATATGCACCGCTTTTAAAATGTTTGCTTCCGCACGCGCAAAATGGGTTTTCCACCGGGACCATCAATAGCTATAAAAAAATGAGTAGATTAATAAGAGTTGCAATCTCAAGTGTCTAGATGCACACTTTTTTAAACATTATTAAGTGTGTGTTTGCAAGCACTAGTATCTCTAAAAATGTGATATTAAATTAATTTTTGTAGCAAAATAAAAAATAAAGAGTATTTTAAAATAAAATAATTTTAAGAAGTGATTAAAAAGAAATGTGTTTGCAAAAGAAGTGCTTTTAATAAGGGTATTGGGTATTATTTTCTTGGGAGATGTGTAGAAGTTCTTAAGGAGAAGTCAAAAGCTAGAAATTATTGTTTGGCCAAAAGAGCTAATAAGCACTTAAAATAGTAGTTGCAAATATGTTTTAAGTGCTTTTTTTAAAAAATAAGCATTTTTTATCTTTCACTTGTGTTCTAAAACACACCCTAAAAGGTGTAAAAAAGTATATGTTAAGACTTATGCCCTTACTTTTCTACCTTCCCTTTACACCACATAAATAGCTAGCCCATCTCCTATTTTTAAAATATACATACATTAAAATTTCCATAAATTAATACTCTATAAATTAATAAACTCTCTAAAATAATAAAATATTTCAGTCCCGACTTGGGCCTTTGTAAAAAATCATCAAATTCAATAAGGTAATAATTTTTCGAAAAATTCCTTTATAAATATTAGGTCCCATTAAAACTCTAAACTAATAATTCATAAATATTACAATTATAAATATTATGGTAATTTTTAAAATATGAATCTATTGTTACTTGATTTTTCTAAAAATTAAATCTAATTGAATTTCATCCCTAACTTTTTTAATTGCAGTCAAGAGTTCTGGTGTCGAGTTCTTTAGCTGCAACAAAAAATGTAAACATGTATATTTAAGTAAATCCAATGAATTGATGCATGCGTCCATGAATATAATAGTTAATTGTATACAATGAATTGATATTATACATGAATATATTTAATTAGTTACAAAGAATTGGTTGATGCATGAATATAAGCAATGAAACATATATGAATTCATTTATTTTCAATACATATGTATTAAATTTGCTGAATTTAAAAAGTCTCTTTTTTAATTAATAAAATATAAATTTATCTATATATTAATATATCTCTAAATTAATAAAATTTCATGGTCCCAAGATTATTAATTTATAGAGGTTTTACTATACATTTATTTTTAATTTTTCATTTATTGTATTTTTAACTATGTTTTGCTCCTTATTGTGGGGAACTTTATTTCATTTCACTTTAAATATTGCATATTTATAATGTAAAAAATCACAAAAATTTATATATGTAAATACAAAATTTTACATATCATCTTCTAAGTCCAAAAAATTGATCACATATTTTTGACATACACATATGCACGAATTCTTGAACATATGCACGAATATATAAACATAATAATATCTCATTCACTATGTTTTGTACCTTATAATGAGTGACTCTAAAAATTAAATATTTCTAATAAAAGAAATTAGAAAAATTTGCATATCTAAATACAAAAATTATATATCATCTTCTAAAGCAAAAAATTTACATATCTTCAACATGCACATATGCATGAATACATGAACATATGCATAAAAACCTAGCCACAAATAGTAAAACTAGAAAAAATCAAATTTCAACATATCGAACTTCATCATCACCATTCTCACCTCCAACCACCAAGCTCTTCAACAAACATCCAAACCCAAACACAATAAAACAAAAAATAGCAAAAAATCAAAATAAAATAAAATTATACAATAGGCTCTGCACTTTTTCAGGTTATAAATCCACAAAATAGCAAAAAATAATCCACACAAGGCTCACTCACATGCAAAAAAAAATCAAAAGATCAAAAATAGAAAACATCACAAGTTGTTAACACCATATTTAGTTTCCTAGGAAAAAAATTATTTAGTTTTCTCTTCAAAAATAGCCAAAGCAAAAATTCCTCTAGAAAAACGACGGTGGCTGGTTGAGCAAAAAATCCTTTTAAAAATCCTCTTAAAAAATTCAAAAATTATATCAAATTCCCTCAATTTTTAGTTTCCAAATTTCAATTAACACCATATCTTGAAGCAATTTTCCAAATTTCAATTAACACCATATCTTGAAGCAATTTGATCAACATGTTAAGGAATATCCCCACACTGTGCAGTAAGCGGCGCCATCGCGAGAAGGAGGCGGCGCATCACCCCGCCCCACCCTGCAGCCACCGTGAGAAGGAGGCGCCACACCACCCTGCAACCACCGCGAGAAGGAGGCGCCGCCCCACCCGCCCCACCTTGTAGCCACCGCGAGAAGGAGGCGGCGCACCACCCAGCCCCACCCTCGAGCCACAGAGGTAGCGTCGCGGTAATTAGTGTGGTGGAAACTCACTCTTTGGCACGATGGCGAAGAGGCAGAGCACAATGGCGGCATGTTCGTCGGTATGGATTGGTGAGGCGACGCGGCTTGGCAGATCTGAGATTTGGATTTTGAATTTTATATTTGGGTATTTTTTAGTTTGGGTGCGGATATGGGATTTGAAATTGGGATTTGGGTGTTTTGAATATTTAGGGAGAGGTGTTTTGAATAATGGAAGTGGGGGTTTGGAGAGGAAGTCATGTTTTATTTTATTTAATAACTTATTTTCAATGTTATTAGCTATGGGGTAATAATGTAATAATATCACAATTTTGAACCTCTTACTAATTATAAAAAGTGGGTTGCACCTAGTAGCAATATTTGCTTGATTCTAGCCCCTAGTAGTAATTTTCTCTAAAAAAAATCAAGTTTTTTTTTTGTTAATTCCAAATGTAAAAATGTAGTTGGAATTGATGTTGAAATTCATATTAAACAATTTTCCACTATTTTGGAAGTTGAGAGCTAGGCAGAATGCTTTATTTTTTTATTTATTTTTTCACCACCGTTTTTTACAAATTTGGGTCGGCTAACAACCCGCCTATGGGAATAATATTTTTTAAGGATAGTATCTTGGGGGTTGTGTTTTTAAGGACAATAATTTTACGAGCTTGGAAATGTAGGACAATATATTTTAAAACAGATAAATATAGGATAATATGTTTTAAATTTTGTAAAAAAATTTAAAGTATGTATGAATGTTAAAAATATGTAATTAATATTTAGTATTTTATATTTTATTTATTTAACTTTATTATATACTTTATTTAAAAGTTTTTAATTTTTATTTTGACTTAATTTAATATAAGTAAAATATTCAATCTAAATATATTTTATGTTAATGTAAATTATATTTAATTAAAAATTATTTAATGATTTTTTTTTTAATGATTGTTCTTATGTATCTTAATTTATTTTATGTAACAAAATATTTTATGTTATAATTCATTCATTTTTATTTTTATTAATGCATATTAATTAATATATTAATAATTTTTTAAACGTTGTTTCATATTTTTTTTTAATAAAAAATTCTTAATCTATTTATTTTGTTTTAATTTTCATGTTTCAACTTCATATTAAAAAAACTTGCTATTAAAAAATAATTAATATTTGACATAATAATTTTATTTTAAAATTTAAGCAATATTTTTAATATATACTTTAAATTATTATTAATTCATATTTAATATATTTATATATTTAATTTAATTTAATGAGAATGTCCATTTTTTTTTTATGTATAAGAGGCGAGCATTAAACTAGTGAACCATATGAAGAAGCAGCACTGAAAACAGGAATTGCTTCACACATATGTATACATAATTAGAAGCAGATAAAGAAGAAACCATTTACAATGATACCATGTGACATACTTAAACACAAAATAAACACACTCCAACTAATATCCAAAAACAAAATCAGTGACAGTGGTATCAGCTTCAACAAGCAACAACAAAACAGAATACACTGGGAAATAGTACTACTCTTTTTCCCTCCATTTCACTGCTCTTGAATCAAATGCTAGGCACTATCCAAAATGGTGGGAAGAGCAATAACAGGGGTTTTTTCTCTTCTGGTAGCAAGAGCGGCAGCAAGAAGAGGGGTTTCTTCAACAAAATACACAAGGCGGGGAACCCTAGGAAATTCCCTCTCAAAATTATCAAAACTGGCGGCGCGTCGCCAACAAGTGCAAACGCCGCGGAAACAAGTGTTTGGCGATCACCTTGAGTAGTTCAATTAAGAGGGATTTCCAGTCTCGGTATTGCTCCGACTCCATAACATCCGACGTCTTCCCAGCTAACATTTTGAATTTGGGTGTGTTGAATTCAGAATTCTGAGAAAATTGTGAAATCGGTACAGATTCTGGTAATTTAAAGGAAATGGGGAAGGCTAATCAAGAATTCTGATATTTAAGGAATGGGTGATGGGTCATTCTTAATGGGTCAAGTAGTATCCATTTAATGGAATATGATTCATTTCACCCCAATTTTGCCACGTATTAGTTTAGGAACACCCCGATTTTGCCGCCTACTAGTTTACGAAAACCTAAACTTACATTGGTCATTCATAACTTGGAAGTTGGGAACTTGAAACCATCGGATGATTTATTTGATAATATAGAATGAAATAAAAATATGTTATTATAAGATAAATACAAAATTCCGAACAAATATGATTTGCATGATTTTGAAAAGGTGAACACTTGTATGAACCCGGAAATGCACCGTGCAACCATGATGCATTTTAGAATTGTACAATTTATTATATTAAAAGATACAATTTATTTATAATGAAATGTATTTTTTTCATATTGATAATTATATAATTCAATGTAAAAAAATTATATATTTCAATATAACAATTGTATGGTTCTAAAATTCACCATGAATACACCCACTTTTTTGGAATAACAATGAATAAAATTTGGATCTAATGCATAGTAAATTCATATAGATTTATAATATTTTTAGATCTAGTATAATTCAATATTGCGTTATTCAACTAAAAACACATTATTATATTAAATCCAAAGAGTATAAACTCATATGAGTTTGCTATACAACATATGATCCAAATTGGTAATGAATATTGTTAAGGGATCAATCATTATAGAGTTAATAATTATATTATTTATATATTAAAAAATTATCAAATGCCATTAATTACTCACAAACTCTCTTGTAAAACTTGTTCATACTATCAGGACAAATCCAAAAAAAAATCTTAGAAGGGGCACAAAAAAAAAAGAATGCAAAAACTTGTACGAACTCATTAAATTCACCATGAATTTCTTTTTAAGTATCACTATTATATATATGCGTTATTATTGTTATGCATATATTATAAAAATATAATAATGATATTGTCCATGCATAAAGTTCACCATGAATTTTAATTTATAGAAAATCACCTCATAACAGAGATATTATTCACTAAAATGGCTAAAACTATTTAGTAAAAATAAATGATACTAAAAAACAAGTAATTAATACCAGAAGAAATTTCACATAAAAAATTTGCCAAATAAAATGAAGTTCTAGATAATTAATTTATAAATGAAAAGGAAGTTGAGTGATCTAGGAGTAGAGGGTCCAATTTGTAACACCCCAAAAATTTCAAGTTAATTATTATTATTTTTGAAAACATCCATAGAAGATTTTTTTATACTTTTAAAATTCAAATCTATCTTTCAATATTTATAAAAGATATTTTTATCAAAATTCCAAAATTTCTTCGAACCCGTTTCTTAAGCCAACGATTTAAAAATCAAGATATTTATTTTAAAATAAAGATAGAATATGCTTTCTTTTACCCAGTAAAGCCCCGTAAATTCTTTTTGATACATGGAAATCTATTTGAAACTATCCATTATTTTGTTTATATATTCGGTTGAAGTACCGTGACCCAAAAGTTTTTATATGATTTTAAATTGAGCATAAGCCTTATTTTGTTATTATAAATTAAGTACACATATCCTTGTAATATCATTCAAGCAAGTTAGAAACCAACCACCGCATACACCTTGTTTATATGTCCATCTATTAAAATCAAATCTCAAGACGAATAAACAGTTTATTAAAAAGAAAAGAAGAGGGGTGGGCCCAAAAGTGATCCCAAAACAAAGAGTGTCTATGGTAAAAGTGACCATATAACCAAAAGGTACATCAAAAATCATGAAACTAGACGACTAGCTAGCAGCTGTAGTTCCATCTAAGGAGATATCTAAGGCATCTTGTTTCTTCTTTGTCTTTAGTCGTGTGTTGTATTCCTGTCTTTTCTTGTTATCCTCCGTTCAGCCCCTTTTTAGTTTTACTTTGATTAGCTTGTCCAGGGGATCTTTTGGAGACAACTTGCCTCCAGAGGCCTCAAAGTAGCGCTGCTCGGCTGGAGTTAGTATCGTCTGATAATTTATGCATGTCGAAATCGTGTTCTCTATGTTCTGACCAGACGTCACTATCCCAAATCTTTCTTAGTATCTTCATCTAGCATGTCTGACCATCTAACGGAGGTAGGAGAGGCTGTAGAATCTGAGTCCGAAGATGGAGTACCCTCGACCATATTCTCAAAAGAATTGGTAGTAGCAGGCTCATATGGAGCCGAGATGGGTCGGGAAGGTGAAGCTGGTTTCTTTGGTAGTTTCCAGTCCGGATCATGCTCTATAGTCTTCTCAGGCCCGACCCTCTTGTTGGCCAGAGACTGTGGGAAGTGCCAGTCCTCGTGTTCTGTAATTATATCATTCACTGAATCGATGACCACATAGGAGCAGTCCCTATTGGTAACATCGTTCCCCAATTTCCCAGTAGTATCATCCATTTCATCCCCTATATCCAGCATTTCAGTGTCTCTAACCGTGCTAACTCGGGGTTAAATACCCGGCCGGCGGTATCGAGTTCTTCGACCCAATTCTTCAGTCTTGTAACCTTTCTCGGGACGTTCCTAGTAGGAGGCTTCGAACTGTCATCCGGATTATCATCTGGAGGGGATCCTCCAAGGGCACGACAATTGTCGAAAGAATGACCCACAATCTGGCAGTGAGAGCAAAATTTCGGATGTTGTTCATATCCAACCGAAGCAATCGAGCAATGACCGGACCTTTCATACATGATCTTACACTCCTTTTTCTTACGGAGGTCCAATTCAATGAGTACCCGAGCATAGTGGCACATAGTCCGATTGTGTGTGTGTGCATCAATACTTACCACCGGACCAATGACTGAGGTTATTCGTTCAATAATGGCACATAAAAATATTCCATTGGAAGTTCAAATATACGTACCCATACATTAACGATAGGAGATCTCACCTTATAGGGATTAAACTCCGGAACCCACTTCTGTAGTCTGTAGCTACTGAACTCCATAGGCCAAAAGCGCTTCAAAGGGATTCTATCCCTTTCTCGTAAATTCTCCATGTGTATATTGAAGTAACCATTTCCCAAGGAAACGAGTTTTCAATTTCCTGTTACATGCCAAACCCCATCTAGAGAGGCCTTAAGATTTTCACTGTTAAAATCCCAATTTCCTGTTAAAATCAAATATCAAGATTTTCATGATAAATTCAAATCTCAATTTTTCACTAACAAAATTATATTTTCCTCCTATAAATAAATGTCTCTTTTCATGAAATCAAAACACACAGAAAAATATTTCTTTCATACTTTTCAAAAGTCCAGAGCTCTTTCTCAACACGGATTATAGTAATTTCGTTGCATGCATCTGCATCCACGACATGAATTTAAGATGTGGCTTATTTTGCCCCTATTGAATATTTTGTATGAATGATTTGTTTATCTGTGCATTGCATGTCATGAAAGAATAATAAGTATCATAAGACATAAGATACGAACTCGGGACTGACAAGAGGTCTTTGAGGGGAACCCAGTGGGATTGACAAGAGATCCTTGGGATAACCGTGTATTTTAAATTAAATAGCATGATGAAAAGTTTATATATTTGTGATTGACGTGAATTGTTGTGGCTAATCATATTATTTGTATTTTATATTTAGTTCTGTCAAGGTGATCGCACTGAGCTAGTGATTTTGCTCATACCATATATTTAACATTTTTCAGATTAAGAATGAGTGTGGTGGAGGTCTGGTGGATGTGTCTCGAGCCGTTAATTATTATGTTATGTTTGAAAATTTTAATTCACGTTATTATAAATTTGGATTTTGAATTACGTGCTTGGATTAATTTGGTTACCTTTGGAACAAGTTATGTTAATTTCGAATAGTAGATTTTTAGATTTATAAACGATGGATGTATCTTGAGGAAAATTATTTTCATGTTGATTTAGTAGTATTTGCATTTAAATTTAAATTGTATTTTATATTTTAGTCACATCTCCATGAGAAATTTTAAAATTTTAAATTCTTATTTATTTATTTTTCCGTTTTTCGTTGCAAATTCTTAGAAAATTTATGCATATAAAGCCTACGAAACATCGGGATGTGACAAACTAAATAAACAAACAATACTAAGATGTGTATGTGGATCGTCGTCTAATCTCTTTTAGTTTCCTCCTTTTTCCTATACAAAACCAAGCACCCTATCTTCACCTCGTGGAATATATCAAATATGGCCGGATAACCTGCACCATATTTAACTTTAGCCTTCCAACCCTTTGACTATCCTTTTCCTTTAATACTATTATTAAAAAATGAAAAAAAAAATTAATCCCAAATCGTTTTTCCCATTGACGGCTCCAACTTTCAGTTTCACCACCAGAAACGGCTCCCGCCTCCGAACCTTCACCGCTGGACAGATGCTTGCTGACGGTGAAGCCCAAATCAACTGGAAATTTTCAAAGAGCTCGTCTTCACCGGTTTTCTTCAGAGGTGCACTTCAATGGCTTCTCTTCATCTCCAACGCCTCCTTTTGCTTTAGAGGCTACGGCCTGGTGCACTTTCTCTACTACCCATCCTTATTTTTTCAGTTTTTCCCCCATTTTTGATCTGAATGCAACAACTTATTTGAAATTTTAAATCCCTAATTCTTTTTATTGGCATTGGAATGGAGGGTCAGGGCTTATCAAAGAAGGATCTGAGTATAATTATCGATGAAAAAAATTGTGTTTTTGGTGTGCAATTGAAACCTGTTTCTTCTTCTCCTTCTTGTAAGAATTGTTGTGCAAGAGGGGTTTTGGCTAAATTTACCTCAAGCTTAAAGCTTTTACTGCTTCTTCATGCTTGTTACAAGCTTGTTTCTGTAATATAGTTCAATTAGTGTGGACGAAGGATTGGAATTAGTGTGGGGAATGCTTTAATAGTTTAATTGATTGCATCTCTTCAATATCTATTATCATCTCATCTTATTGCAGGACGAAGGATTGGATGTCATAGCAGACGGTTTGGGTACATTAAAGAACATGGCTAGTGACATGAACGAGGTTATCATTCTTCTTCTGTTCTATATACTTGTATAGATAATTATATTAACTTTGTTTAGTTTCCAATTACTATCATTTCTGCTCTTCAATATATTAGGTATTGAAATGTAAAATATCATGCTTTTCTTGCAGGAATTGGATAGGCAAGTTCCTCTCATGGATGAGAATGACACTAAGGTTAGGCAATGTGACGGAAAGTTGTGACTGGTTTTCAAGATCTGAGTTATTTTACAGTACTTTCCCTTCAAGTTTTTCTTAATATCCATTTCTCATATGTTCTAATGGTCTCACACATTCTATTATTTGTTTTCCACTTTGATATATATTAATTCCTTCTTATACACCAAAGCAATAGTAATTCTTTAGACTTGAGTGATGGAACATATTTTAAGAATGCTCAGTATTGCACTTTGTGTAACGTCTAATGATTAAATAACCAAAGGACATTTGCTAAGGCTTCCCTTTTGATTTAACGTGAAAATTATATATACAAATTTAGTACGTTAATATGATAACCATGCTGATTAACAAAATGGTGACTTGCAGTGTTTTGAAGAAATAAAAGTGGTCATGGATGCAATTTGCAACGCTGTTTCCACTAATTTCTTGCTCTAGTGAAAATGCTCCTCTATTTGCTTTGCTTGTATTACAGGTTTGGCATTTGTATGTGTGTTTGCTTTCATCTTGGTGTGTGGGAGAAATGGATACTACGTTGCCTTACTATTAACGTGTGACTTCTGTAGATCTATTTGTACGATTATTTTATTTTTGTTTAAATATTCAACATCCATTTAATTATTGTTGTGTAACCTGGCATATGAGCAATAAGTTCTTTCTCAATTAAAATTGCAAACACCACTTTCTTAGGTTTCTGGGAGTACGTTCTTCTATTAAAAAGTCTATGTGAAGTTTCTTGACCAAAATAAGATATTTGGGATGTGTGTGTTCCAGGGTGTAAAATTCTTGATCTTGCTTTGTTGTTTCTGAGCCAAGGATGAGAATTACAATGTGTAATTAGAGGATTGCATCGGTGTTTACAATTGTAAATTCTTAATCTTGTAAGAATTGTTGTGCCAGAGGGGTTTTGGCTAATTTTACCTCAAGCTTAAAGCTTTTACTGCTTCTTCATGCTTGTTACAAGCTTGTTTCTGTAATATAGTGCAATTATTTGGGCTTCGACTTTCAATTGTGAATTCTCTTTTCATCATACTTTTGTGTAACTACAAAAGCAAGTCTAGGCTAGTCAATCCCACTAAGACAGTGCACCAAATTGTGGAAGCAATCATTATAAGACTGAAGAATGAACATTCACCAATATTTTGCTATTGTTCATAAATTACATTGGGTTGTTTAACGGGGTTGTTTATGACCTATATTCAATAGTAATTAACTAGGTTGTTTAAAATTGGGCTTATTAAACAACTCTTGGTTGTAGGCTCCAGTGTTGTTTATACTTCTTTATTGTTCTTATGAAAAATCTAATGGAGTATGATTAAATACTTTTGAGTGATAAAATTTAGTTTTTAGCTTTTAAGTCTTCAAAATTGTATAAATAATTTTTAATAGTAATCAATGAGGTTGTTTAAAATTGAGTTGTTTAAACAACTCTTTGTTGCTACAATGTTGTTTATACTTTGTTATTGTTCTCACGAAATGTCAATACAAGTATGAATTACATAGTTTTAAGTAATAAAACTTTGTTCTTAGCTTTTAAGTCTCAACATAATATAGTCAACTTATATTCAATGGTAGGTTGTTTAAACAACTCTTGGTTGTTTAAGACTTCAGTGTTGTATATATTTCGTTATTGTTCACGTGAAAGGTCAAATGAAGTATAAGTTACATATTTTTGAGTGAAAAACTTCATATTTAGCTCTTAAGTCTTTAAAATGATATAGATAACCTATATTTAATAGTAAACCACAAGGTTGTTTAAAATGAGTTGTTTAAACAACTCTTTGTTGTTTAAGATTTCAGTGTTGTATATATTTCATTATTGTTCACGTGAAAGGTTAAATGGAGTATGAGTTACATATTTTTTAGTGATAAACTTCATATTTAGCTCTTAAGTCTTCAAAATGATATAGATAACCTATATTTAATAGTAAACCACGAGGTTGTTTAAAATGAGTTGTTTAAACAACTCTTTGTTGTCTAAGACTTCAGTGTTGTATATATTTCGTTATTGTTCACGTGAAATATCACATGGAGTATGAGTTACATATTTTTTAGTGATAAACTTCATATTTAGCTTTTAAGTCTTCAAAATGATACATACAAATTAAATTTAATAATAAACAACGAGATTGTTTAAAATTGTGTTGTTTAAACAACCCTTGATTGTTTAAAACTCCAGTATTTCATATACTTTGTCATTGTTCACGTGAAAGGTCAAATGGAATATGAATCACATATTGTTGAGTGATAAAACTCCACTTTAAACTTTCAAGTCTTCAAAATGATATAGATAACTTATATTTAATAATAAACAACAAGGGTGTTTAAAATTGAGTTGTTTAAACAATTCTTGGTTGTTAAAGACTTCAATGTTGTGTATACTTCGTTATTGTTCTCACGAAATGTCAAACAAAGTATAAATTACATATTTTTGAGTAATAAAACTTCATTTTTAGCTTTCAAGTCTTCAAAATGCTATAAATAATTTATATTTAATAATAAACAATGAGATTGTTTAAAATTGAGTTGTTTTTTAAACAATTCTTGGTTGATTAAGACTTCAGTATTGTATATATTTCATTATTATTCTCACTTAAACAACATATTTAAACAACTTAATAACATAAGCAATGTAAATAACCTAAACTAATAAATAATTTAAACAACTTAAACATCTTACACTAATAAACAACTTAAACAACTTAAACAACATACACAATGAACAACTTAAACAACTTGAACATACTACACTAATATAAAAGCTCAAAAGGTGTATGAGTTAGTTCCTTTTAAGTGAAAAACTATCAATTTTGTCTTTTAAGTCTTTAAAATAGAATGATTAACTTATTTTTAGTGATAGTCAACAAGGTTGTTTAAACAATTGAGTTGTTTAAGTCTTCAGTATTGTTTATGAGATTAAGGTTGTACAAACAAAATACCAAATATGAATTAGTTCTTTTTAAGTGAGAAAATATCAATTTTGACTTTTAAGTATTCAAAATATAATAAATAAGTTAATCTTAATGAGAAACAACGGGGTTGTTTAAACAACCAAATTGTTTTAAGTCTTCGCTATTATCTATGGAATTAAGATTTTTGTTACAAAAATTTAAATGAAGTTCACATTAGTTCTTTTTAAGTGGAAACATTAATTTTGGATTTTAAGTCTTCAAAATAAAATAAATAACTCATTTTTAAAAGATTCACGATAAGGTTGATTTAAATCAAGTTGTTTAAACAATAAGGTTGTGTATGGTTTTTAAACAATCGGATTGTTTAATTCTTCATATGTCATATTCGAAGCTACTGAAAGTCCTTCTACATTGACATCATGATCACCCTAGCTCATTTTCTATATTTAATGACCATTTTCTATATGCTAGTTAATTTAAACAACTTAAATAGTGTACATTAATAAATAACTTAAACAACTTAATGTAAACAACCTTCACTAATAAACAATTTAAACAACTTAAACATCCTACACTAATAAACAACATAATAATATAAGCAATACAAAAAACCTAAGCTAATAAATAATTTAAACAACTTAAGCATCCTACATTAATAAACAACTTAAACAACATACACAATAAATAATTTAAACAACGTAAACAACTTAAACAACTTGAACATCTACACTAATAAACATCTTAAACATCATACACAATAAACAACTTAAACAACCTAAACAACTAAAATATAACATATATTTTTAAATCATTTAATGGAAAGAAGGCCATTTTTGATATATTTGTATAAGTAAGGCCATTTTTGATAAGATCTCTTTGACTAGGCCATATATGAAAATCCCCCTCTTCACCTCCTCGACCCTCGTTATATCCTATTGAAAAAAAAAACGAAACCATACATTCTCATGTGGTAGCATAACTCCCCGTCTATGTATACTACAAAATTGATATTATTACACTTATAAATTAATATCATTACTTTTATAAATTAATACATATTACATTTAATATTATAATCTTAATTTAAAAATATAATTATATTAGTTAACAAATGTTATAATATTAATATATAAATATAGTGATGTAAAACAAATTTCACCTAAGACCCACTCTTAATTGAGTTGGTCTCCATAAACCAGGTATATGTTATGAACTCAATTATTTGACTCATTCCTTCACATCTTTCTAACCCACTAAATTTAACCCGTATAATACCCTCAATAGGTTCAAACGCTCATGAATTAAAAACAAGATTTATAACATGAACCAAGCATATAATCCAAATATGATTTCCAAAATTATGTATGTAATACATTTATTAAAAAGCGCGCTAACCCACTAAATTTAACCCGTTAGGATTTTTCTGGTCATTTCGGAGGGCGCCTTTTTGGCCTTTTGCGCCTTGAAAAAATAAATAAAAAACATTTTTTATTTGTCAAATAACATCGGAATAATTCAAGATTCACTTTTTATCAAGATAATCGTCATTCTCTCTTTGGGGATATAGTTAAAAACAAGATTTATAACATGAACCAAGCATATAATCCAAATATGATTTCCAAAATTATGTATGTAATAGATTTGCATCTTCAGATTTAGGCGAAAAACAATAGTATATAGTGTTCTATCGTTTTGTTACCCAACTCTATTCCACTTGCAGTTTCATCAATACACGATAACTTATATTTTGGCAGAGTAATAACATCTAAACGGCACCAAAGAAACACTGGACTGCTTAGTTTACCATCAACGAAAAACACGAGAAAAAACGCACAAACGAGTAAAATCATGTTAATTTAACAAAGCTGCAAGAATGGGACTCAGGAATTATACATGGAAACAGCCACGTAAATTGATTCCTTACTTTCTAAGAAACTGAACACCCAGATAAGCACATAGCCTTCAACAAGCAAACAGCAGCGATAAAAAGTAAGAATGTAAGCTGTAATTCATTCAATTTCTTAGCATCAAGGGAACCAAACAGCCCTATTTACAGTGGAGTCAAGAGCATCAACATGCCTCCGGAGAATTTTTCTGAAGCCTTATTAAGGAAACATAATTATTGAAAGAATTAGAAACAGGGAATTCAAAATATTCTATATGGCACGAAGAACAATAGAAAAGAAAGCTTAGGCACAAAACAGCAAGAACAAATAAAGGATACATCCGTGTGGCAAGGGTGTCCATCCCTTTCATTTCTTCATTTAATCTGCAAGCAGAAATTTTCACAAGAAATAACTCAAAATGAAGACATATCAAGAAAGGATAATACATACGTCAAAAGAAAATCACTGAGTGCTCTGACATGCTAAGCCTAAGCTCAATTACAGAACTTCAAGATATATTACTAGAAAAAATTCATGCATAAATTTTATACTCATTGACTAGAGAGTTTCCTGTGACTATAAAAATAGCATAATAATGAAATCAAGACTTAGTACAAGAAGATCTAACAATTGAAGCATCAAAGTATGTGCAAAGATTAAAAGGAAAATAAAAACATCAAGAAACCCTCCAATGCTGGGTATAACAATGAAGGCAATATGCTCTAGTAAGAACAAAAAATAGCAAAAATGAAGGCAAAGGGTGATTTCTCATAGTATAAAGAAGTTTTAACCATATATTAAATTATCACATGAAGTCAACAAGAGTGACGGTTTCTGCTTCCCAGACTGTTGCTTTTCTGGCATAAACTGCACTTAAGCGAATGAAAGATTTCCCGGAGCACGACAATAATTAATGACAGAGAATGCTTTTCATGAACATTATTTTCTTGGCAATTAATATAGTTATATTCTAAATCAGACACCCAACCTCAATAATCAAGAATGGTTCATTCCGTGCATAAAATTCATGAGAAGAGCCATATTCTCAAATTTTAACAAAGAGAGGAAAAAGATGCAAACCTCAGACAGGAGTTTATGTATCGATTTCCCTTTGTTGATGCATCAAGCACTGCAAGATAACAGCCATATAAGCATTTTTTAGATCCATACACTGGAGGAAAGGTTAAAACATGAACAAAAAAGAGGTAAAGGAATGGGAAATAAAAGGTTCACACCATGATTAAACACATTATATTGGATCCTTTTCTTGCTATCTAATATAAAAATGAATTTTGAACTTTAAACTCACCACATTCTTGAAGGTGACCAGCTGCATCACTGAAGCAGTTCATATGATCAACTGTAGAGCCAGTAGCCTAAAAATCACATTCTCCTGATTAGAATAGTAAGATCATATATTAGAATGAAAGAGAATAAAATCTAGGCTAACCAAATCCATTTAATAGAACTACTAACTTAATTTCCTAAAAGTATTCTTGCTTACAACCAAATCACACCTAAAACCTTTCCACATCAATATTCATACAATAACAAAGTCTGAGACAACTTACATTGACTATTTAAACGAAAATATTGCATGATTTAACATTAGTAACCAGACAAATGGCGAAAATGAACTCGGAAGAGAATCACTATCGCTATTATTAGTAATCAATGCACAAACCTCAAATACTTATACTAACATGCTATAGACATAACCAACATTCAACACTGATCTCCATCTACTCAAAATTAATATCATCAGTTCGACTAAGTTTCAGGAGCTCGTTGTTCAACCCCTAATGAACAGTTCCAATAATCAGCTAAAAAATTGTGGACGAACTAAGGAGAAAATGCGTTTCATTACAGAATTAAAGCATACTTTGATAGCATTTAAGCTACAGTGAACAAATTCTAGGTCAGTCAAACAAAAAAAAAATTAAAAAGGAAATACGAACATCATATAAAGTCACCGGATTAGTTTCATAAGGAAAATGTCAAAATGTATAAATCGGAGACCTGAGAGAGTGATTGACGGAGAGAACTGAATAGAGAGGAGTAACTCTCAGCGATCAAAGCTGAATCCCACTCCAACGCCGCCAGAGCTTTCATAATCTCCTTCCCGCGATCAGACGGCTCCGGCTCGCCGCCGTTCGCGGCGTTAACTTCATCCTGAATCCCGCCGCCGTCAATATTACATCTCAATTGCTGATTGGTCGCCGTCTCTGAAGCACGGGCATCTGAGCGGCCGTCTATCGTGCCTTCGTTCTCCATTGATTGCCCTAAAATGAGGGATTCGGTAATACTGAATTACTGACAAAAAATTGGGCAAAACTTTGACAATAAATAAATATTTTTATTTTTATTACTCCCTCCGTCTAATTTAACTACACTATTTTTATTTTTATTTTCTGCACGTTCTAATATTGACTACACATTTTCTTAAATCAAAATATCTACGTTATTATTTTTATCATATAAAATAATAAATAATTTTTTTTACCCTCAACTATTCATCACTTTATCCATAAAATATTAATAAATAAATTTTTATATCACAATACTTTATCACATAAAATACTAATAAATAAATTTTTTTTAATCTCCGAACAATCAAGATTGGGACGGAGGGAGCATTATTTATACCTATATTTTTTATTTGACAAAGTCTAGTATGAAAATTTGCATATATGAAAATTTACTATTTTGACCAATTTTGACCAAAAAATTCGCTGGAAAGCCAAAAAAAATCTTTTTTTTCTGGACGTTTCAATTTTGACTACACATTTTCTTAAATTAAAATATCTACTTTAATATTTTTATCACATAAAATAATAAATTATTTTTTCTACTCCCAAGTCCCAACTATTCATCACTTTATCCATAAAATACTAATAAATAAATTTTTATATCACAACACTATATCACATAAAATACTAATAAATAATTTTTTTTTAAACTCCGAACAATCAAAATTGGGACGGAGGGAGCATTATTTATACCTATATTTTTTATTTGACAAAGTCTAGTATGAAAATTTACATACATGAAAATTTACTATTTTGACCAATTTTGACCAAAAAATTCGATGGAAGGTCAAAAAAAATTATTTTTTTTTCTGGACGTTTCAATTTTGACTACACATTTTCTTAAATCAAAATATCTACTTTATTATTTTTATCACATAAAATAATAAATTATTTTTTCTACTCCCAAGTCCCAACTATTCATCACTTTATCCATAAAATACTAATAAATAATTTTTTATATCCCAACACTTTATCACATAAAATACTAATAAATATTTTTTTTTAAAACTCCGAACAATCAAGATTGGGACGGAGGGAGCATTATTTATACCTATATTTTTTATTTGACAAAGTCTAGTATGAAAATTTTCATACATGAAAATTTACTATTTTGACCAAAAATTCGCTGGAAGGTCAGAAAAAATTTCATTGTGCCTATTGGTGTTCGAAGCTCAGGACACCTGCATATCAAACATCGGTGCCTACCACTAGGCTAAAATGATTTAGTGTACTAAATTTGGAATCGGTTTCAATATAACGGTTCTATACTTAGTGTATGTTATACTTTTGACAAATTTGTCGATCTTTTCTCCTTTGGTGCGTCATCTCTTCTTTTCTTTTGCTATCATTACGGTTCTTCATGTAATATTTTTAAAATTTTCAATGTTTGTGGTAGATTATTCAATTGTTGATTATTAATTCGATAATTTGTCATTTATTTTACGATTTTTTACGAATTTATTTATCTGTATACCATATATTGTAAAATTAAGAGGTCAAATTATTTGCATATTTTTTATTTCTTTTTTTGGTAATTTAATATGACTTTGATGATATGTTGTTTATTCGATATTTTAATACCAAACAGATGAAAAAAATCATTGTAAAATATTGTTCGGGATTATACGGGTTAGAGGATGCATTACCCTCTATGGGCAAATATTTTTATCTAAAAAAAAAATTCATCATGTCTGTGCATTTTTCATCAGCTTGTGTTTATTTTATATTTTTTGCTTGTTTGTGAACAATTTTTATTCTAGTTTCAATCTTCATTGATATTAATCGATTCAACTATATTAAAAGTCTGATTCATTGCTAGATTAATTTATTATGCTTATATTTATAGTTGTGGTTCAAGTTTAGATGACTTTTGTTTGTTTGTGAATGACTTTTGTTCAAGTTTCAATCTTCATTGATATTAATCGATTCAACTATATTAAAAGTCTGACTCGGTACTAGATTAGTTGGTTATGCTTAAATTCATAGTTGTGGTTCAAGTTTAGATGTAAAAATTCATGGGATGAAAAATAAAGTGGTTACGACTCATAATGTGGAGTAGGATATGCTCTCGTAGTTACTCAATTTTTTAAAACATGTACTACTATTATTTTTTTTACGTGTAATACTGCTTCCAGTTTGATTTTATATCTTTTAAAATTTATCTTTTTCTTATATTTTGAATGTGATACTTTTATGTTTTTACATGTAATACTGTTATATTTTGCTTGTAATACTGCTTTAGTTTCGGTTTAATACTCTTCATAAACAATTTTTTTTCTTATGTTTTGAATGTAATACATGCAACTTTAGTTTTGCATTTAATAACTTTTAGAGTTTACCTTTTTTCTTATATTAAGAGTGTAATACTATTATATCTTTTCGTATAATACGGTTATATATTTCCTACAATACTGTTTATATTTTGAATATAATACTACTTTCTTTTAAATTTAAAATCCTTCAGAACTTACATTTTTTCTATGTTTTGAATTTATGATATAAGATATGCTTTCAAACCGATTGGAAGGAAAAGGCTACCTTATTGTTCAAGACGATGTGTGGAGAAAATACGTTAAGAAGCTCTAAAAAATGCTTTTTCAGATAAAAATGGTGCACACTATATATTTTTGAGCTAATTTTTTGGTATTTCTTAAAACTATTAACTAAAAAAATATATACTTGAGCAAACGATTTGACAAGAATTACTTTAATTTTTGTTGAGTATGTGTGTAAATTTTATAGTGAGATAAATATTCAAAATGTGTACATCAACTCTTCCAATTTGTTTGTCATGACACTAGTTATATATGATTAATTATATTTTTTGTCATTATTATTTTTTTAAATAAGGAAAATAAATTAATGAGAAATATATGAAATAAATTTCAATGTGATGTAGTGGTATGCTTGCTTTTTCAAAAAAGGCAAATTTTGCATTTTTTTTATTTACAGAGAAAAATGTAGAAAATGGAAAAAAAATTAGTAGTGGCAGAGTGTTCAACCTGCGTCTATAGGTTGAGAGAAGCACTAGACCACCGTTAGGCCACAAAGTTTATTAGTACTAATTTCGTGCCCTGAAAGAAAAATAATAATTATGATAGAAAATTATTATAATTGATTATTTTTTTTAAAAAAATATATATATATATATATATTTACAATTTTGATAAAACGCTTTTCCCAAGATATGGCTTTTTTTTTCCCTTAATTTTTTTTGTCGCATAGTGAATATTTTGTCTCGTACTCCGGATTTTAATTATTTTCACAGTGGATTTTTTTTGTCGCATAGTGGATATTTTGTCTTCAGTATTTTAGTTTTTTTAATTGTCTTTTCTTAATTTTTCCGGTTCATTTTATTTCGATTTTCGAAAAAAAATTGTCTTTGCAGAGTGTTTTTGCCCATTATTAAATTCATAATTATATATTTTTAATTACTTAAATATTTGATTCTCCAACAAACTAAACATGTAAATTTTTTTTAAAATAAAATGATGAACACATGGTTTGGATAAAAGAACAAAAAGGTTATTTTAAAAAAAGGGTAAGTCTCCAAAACTCGTTTATAATACATATTTTATATCATTACACTTATAAATTAATATCATAATATTTATTAATTAATATTATTATATTTATATGTATATAAAAGTAGAAATCGTCCTAAATTTGAAAACCATTAAATTTTTCCGTCAAAAATAATTACTTAATTGGGAAACAAATATTTGAAAAAATATTAACAAATAAAAATAGATTGAGAAAAATCTTTGAAAATATTTAAAAAAAAAAATAATAATTAAATTGGAAAATAAATATTTGACACATCAAGAATATTTTCAAGAATATTCGTTTAATTACGAATATTTTCAATTGGAAAATTGGAAAACGAATATTTGACAAATCAAGAAAATCAGTAGGGCTCATAATTTCTCATAATTTCCACGGAAATGGATCTCATGCAGTAAATGTATGGTACAATTAACTACAAGGATCGTTAGACTACACATATCTGCACGGGTATATATATTTGTGTTCTAACAACCCTGCAGGCTAACTGTACCGTGCAGCTACTGTAGGATATTCAACTCCCAATTTCCACCGCTTTTTCAATTTATTGGTGCATCAAATATTTACCATCCAACCTTACAGGCGCATACCCCTTGTTTTAAGTTTTTAACACGTAATTTTCATCTGGCAACGGAAAAATGTCAATTAAACTGAAAAATGTCAAAATTTAAGTGAAAATTAATAAAATGATTATATCAAAATAAACTAATTAAATTCAAAACTCAAAAGGTAAGCGTAACTTTGTCATTTAATGGCTCTACCCCATGTGATACTCTTCGTCAAGGGAGAACCAACAATCATTATTTTAATTATACCAAGTTTCATTTATTTAATAATTAAAATAAACCATGGTCACTGAACTTCCTTATTAATATGGCAAATTCAACTGCCAAAGATTGATTGGGGTCTTTCTTACATTACATTTTCTTTAATTATCAGTGTGAACAGCTCGCGCAATTAATAATATTTGTAACATATAATATATTATACTAAAACGTGCAATTTGTAAAATGAATTCAGGTTACACGTCTTCGTGTAATAATTTGTATGTTTCTAAAATACATTGTGGAATGCACGGTCCACCTAATGCACAAAAGACTCACTCAATAATATAATATATATGATAAAAATTCATATGTATACGGTATCATGCATGAGAAGGGTACAACCTAACACATATTATATTTACTTTTTTCAAACTATTAAAACGTTAATGTTCAATTTATACCCCGTCTCACCATGAAATTGTCTCATTCAATGCGACTTAATATATATTGACACTTGTTGGTTGTTACAAAAGTATGATTTAATATTATATTTAATCAATATTGTATTAGTTATTTATTACTACTTGCAATCAATTTCTTCTGTATAAATCTACCTATGCCTACATCCCCTCTCAAATCTCAATAACCAGTCAACTAAAACTTTGATATATATATATATAGCATGCAAATGTTGGAGTTCTGCACTTGATTCTTATTGCATTTTTCTTGCTATCAACAGGTATATTTCTTGGTTACAAAATTTATAAATAGTGCTAGTTAGAAATTGTACAAATTGGTTTGGTTTTAATTTTTTTTTTTTTTGAGCGCTGGTATGGTTTTAATTAGAATTGGGATTATATAGGTATATAATTAATCTCTATATCCATCTCCAATGATTAAGTACATTAATTGGAGGTTTAAGCTTCATAAAGAATGCAACATTAATTGATACAATTGCATTTATAAATCAATATCATTACTGTTATATATAATTTGTTTTTTTTTTGGAAGGATTATATATAATTTGTTTCTGCGGTATGTCTCACTTTGAAAAAAAAAAAAAAAAAAACCTTGGTCTTATTAATTTTTTTCAATTCTATCTGTCTTGAACTTTTTTTAAACACATAATCTTCGTTTTTTTGAATTTTTTTTGATTAGATGAATGTAAATCAATTCACAATTAGGGTCTAAATGTCTTGGTTATTATAATTTGCAGCTAAAAGAAATGATTGATTCAACATTATATAATTTCGCAGCTATGCTGTCTCTAAAGATGGTTGAAGCAAGAGAACTACGAAGTGGAGTGAATTTACAACAATGCCCCAATGGGTGTATCAGCGATAAACAGTGCGTCGATGCTAATTGTGGATTCAGATGCTTAAGAAAGCCTATAAAAAGTCTTTGCTCCGATATTTGAGTGATTTTATTATAAAAATTGACAAATGTTGAATGTTTTTTCTTTTGAATAAAATGTTTTTCTTGTTTAATCTCTCTTTGTGTGATTGAGTGGGTCATATCTTTCGACCTTGCCAAGACTTATTATAGTCGTTTTAAAACGCTGTAATTTTTTTATTGAAAAGTGTAATTTATTTACACTGAAGCGTGTAAATATTTATTGATCGCACATATTTTAAAAAAGAAATTATTTTTTAATATTAAAGAAGATAAAGTTATTTTTTTATTGAAATTAAATGATAAAGTGATGATATTTATGTAAATTAGAGGATATAAAATTAAGGGTGTTCACGGTGCGATTTTGCGGTTATATTGACAAAATTTAAATTGTATTACTGCATACGGTTCAATTAATACTCAAACTTTAAATTGCGGTTTATCGAGTAAAATTTGCCATGCAATTTTGAGCGGTTTCGATCGATTTTTTGACGGTTTCAATAATAAAATATCAAATAATAATATAACGGTAGTAAATAACTAAATAAAAACATAAAAATATAATGATAATACATAAATAAATGAGGAAAATACATTATAATGCGAATAAAGGCACCTAACAAGCCAACTCATTATCATCTTAATATAAAAAGATTCAAAATTACTCGTAGTTTTATACTCATCTCTTCTACAACATCAAACAATAATAAATAAGATAGGATTGAAAACAACAAGTTGGGAAAAAAGTTATAGGAAACTAAACTTATTATTAACTGACTTTTATATATGTATATGCATATATCGGATTTGATCATATGCCCGCAGGTGAGCACAAACTTATATGATCACCGCTTATGTGGTGCGCCACATATGCAAGGTCTCCACCATCATTTAAGTAGTTTCTTTAATTAATTCAATCTTTTTATTAATTATATAAACCTAAACCCATGAACCACTCGGGCCGGGTGAACCATGAATCACTCGGGCCGGGTAAAAAAATTTAATATAATTAATGAAATTGAGTAAAATATGAAATACATATAAATTAGAAGATTGAATTAATTAAAAAAACTAGTTAAATCATTGTGGAAATCTTGCATATGTGGCGCACTACATAAGCGGTGGACATATAAGTTTGTGTCCATCTGCAGACATATGATCAAATTATGCATATATATATTTGTACATTCATATGGATATTATATCCATCAATTCAATACATATAAAAATGTATATAATATTTGTATATTATATACAAATTATAACTAGTGGTGCGGTCGGTGTGGTTTTGCACCTAAAATTGAAATTGTTTTGTTTGTGCAGTGCAGTTTGCTATGAAAAATATAACCGCAGTTTAACTTAAAATTTACAAGTAGCGGTACAATGTGGTTCGGGAGGTTTTTAAAATCTTATGACCATCCCTAGATAGAATTGACTTTAGTGTGAGAAAAATAATCTGCATTGGGTGTAATATAGAGTTGTTTGAATGGATATAAGATAAAAAAAGGGAAATTTATTTTATTGCTATTTATAAAAAATCAATGTTTTTATAATCAAACCGGCTACCAAATCGGATTAAGTACTAATTGGTGGTTCGACTGATTGACCGGTCGAACTGGCAGTTCAACCGTTAAAAATAATCCTTATCAATATTTTTAAAATATTTCCTATACAATATTAAAAATAAAATAAATGTGCACTGATAAAATTTAAAATTATATATTATAAGTTTCATTTTGAAATAAACACAATAGAAATTATAGACAACACAATATAATTTAAAATAAGGATGATAAAAATAAGAATTAAGTTTTAAATTAATTAAAAAATAACAAAAACCAGTTCAACCGGTTTCTCGATTTTGACCGGTTTTTCCGGTTCTGTCCGATTTTTTCCGGTTCAACCGTAAAAACGGTTCTTTGAGAGTAATCGGACTGGTTCTATGATCGGTTCAACCCGGTTCCGTAAACAGTGCATAAAATGTTCAATTAAATTTGAAACATATTTTTATGACAAATGTTCAAATAAGAGAGAAACGGATAATCTCTTATTGAGTAAATGTGAATCACCCCTATCTCTATAAAACTTCCATTCAAATGTTAGGAATTCTATAAAAAAATATTTATAGTATTTTAACCCGCTTAATACACGGGATTATAACCTAGTCATTATATATTGGTTGGCACTAACAAATAAGCTGGGACTGTTCACTGATGTGCAGAGTTCATGGTTATCAACTTACCGATAATTAATTGCCATCTCCAATTCAAAGTTTGTTTTTTAATGGCACACTTAGCTATGTAATAAATGATCTTTTAAAAATTTATTTACATTTCTATACTAGACATGTGCTATGCTTTTTAGAAAATTTTAATTAATAATCATTCATTAATTTCGGTTGATTGAACAATTTATAGTGATTGAAAAAGATTAAAGTGATACATATCTGAATTTGTTGTACCAGGTCACTCCGGTTGGGATTATACTAAAATATGATTTTACTTTATATAATCAAATTGAATTTCGAACTTATTTACTGAAATAAATTGTTTATCACTGATGCTTTAAATATCATCGAATGTTACATATATTTACTGCATAACTGTTCAATAAATAGTACGTGTTACATTATAGTTAATTTAGTGATACCAGGTCACAGAAGATTAAATTAACAGTTCCTTGTAACCAAAAGTACACCATTCACGATCTAGATGGAAATGAACAATCCATCGTGAAAGGTTGAAGTGTAAGGCTCAGATTGGTTTGTCTTGACCAAGAGATTACACTAGTGCATGTCTAGTGCACTGAAGAGGACCTACAGGACGACAAATTCTTCAGAATTGAACTAGGAATAATTAGACCTCAGTGGTTCGTTATTTCTTAATCTTCGTCCCTTAAATAGGATCGTGTGTGGTCAATAATTATTGCTTTGACTTATCACGGGTAGAGAATCAACGAGATTCAATACTTTATATCTTGGGCAATATTATTGGTTACATGCGATTGCTAAGATTTAATACGGAGAATCGTGTGCAAGTACTCTTGTTCGATTTGCCCCCTTGGGAGGTTCATAAGTTTTATCATACCAAATCTTGCAAGTGGAACTAGTTTCCAGTATGGATAATAATGTTGAACCGTTCCTTTACCAAGGATAAAAAATATTAATTAATGGAAAACTAATTCAGTGGCTTGAATTAATTAATGGGCTAGATAATCTTAAACACGGGAAATAATAACCGGGAGCCATATTAACAGTAATATGGGTTAAGATGGATAGTGCAATATTAATTATGTAGTGGGATTAATTAATATTTATGGGCTTGAATAATATTGTGGCTCAATATTGATAATTCAAGATCCATTGGAAGATTCAATCTTAATTCTCCTAAAGGTCCCTCAAGTAGCCCAACATAAAGTCCAATAATTGAAAAAAATGTTTAAAAATAAAATAAATATTTGTTTCTATTTTTTCTATTTTTTCGAAAATAGTAAATAAAAGAAGGAGAAAGATTTTCTTTGAATTTTGTTATGGAATGAAGATAAGTATTCTTGTAATACAAGATTATCTCATTAAATTCAAGAAATCTCCCACTTGGTTATTTACTATGTAAATTTCGAAAATCTTGAAAGAATTAGGGAAAGAAAGATTTTCTTGATTTTCTTGAAAATATATTATGGAAGATATGTATTTTGGAATACAAGACTATCTCATAAATTCAAGAAGATCCAAATCTTGGAATCTTGATCCTTATTTTTTTCGAAAATTCTCATAACAAGAGGAGTTGGGATTTTTGTGGAATATTTTAATTATGGAGAAAAGAATATCTGAGATATATTCAAGATTTTTTGGAGATCAAGAAAAAGATTTTTCCATATTATTTTCCCCCAAATTTTCGACCACCAGATCATTATAAATAGGGGATGAATGTTTCATCCCCAGCTGAACACGAAAATTGGTTTTTCGGAAAAATATTAGCGTCGATAAAATATCAAATATTTTGAAACGTCGACAGATTGTGTATTTTCGAAAAACGTCAATTGTGAGTGTACAATTCCATGTGCTGGAAAAATTAGTAAATCCACAAAGGTGGTGCAATAAATTTTTATTTTCCCTTTTGTTAATTGTTCGTGAGTTTTCTTCCATCGGATTGACGAGCAAGGACTAGGGAATACTTGGGAAGGCTTTTTGGTGTGTTTTCATCGACGAGACCATTGCCACTCCAAGAGGTTAGTTCACGTAAACCCGTAGTAATTCCGCATGCGTAGGTTTTATGTGAACTGTTTATATGCATGATTTGTTGTTGAATTATTATTTGAATTAATATAGGATTAATTCATGCTAGTAATAATTGTCAGAATTAAATTTGTATTTAAATATTCATCCCGAATAGATCCGGACAATTAATTCCTCAACAACTCCATCATTTGAGTCTCCAACTATGTATTCCAGAAAAATTATATGGACAAAATAATTGAATTGAAATAAATATTGAATTTTTTTAATACAAAATTAAGATATTTTTTAACAACCAGCATATTAAGCTGAATATAATATTTAAGTCATCCACGAAACCATTGATCTTCATCACCCTCAAATTAGTATAACGACAAGACGAGGCTTCAACTTCAATTAATTTTATCTCTTAGAAAAAAGGAAAACCATACTAATAATATCATCAAATTCAATAAGATCAATTATTTTTATCTCTAAGAAAAAAGGAAAACAATACTAATAATATCATCAGTAACACTAGAATGAGGAAATCAGCTTCATCGAGAATAATCAACAGACTTTAAACTATATAACATGTGAAATTACTGAAATGCAGAATACAGAAGTAAAACGTGAAAATAAAAGTTTCACTACTTGTAGTATTTCCATAAGCAAATCTTTAATATATATGATTCACAAGGCTCCCAAATGACTCCACCAAGATTGAAGTTCAGCCTATCATCCGGAGGGAAGACGAAAACCTGCACTATTCTTGTTGGATTTGAGCCGTGGATATCACATTCCACAATTATCAAAGAATGCTCCAATGCATATAACTTGTTGTTGTGGTAAATGATATCACAGAAACAACCATCCCAATAATCCATTACGGTCCAAGATTTGTCTCCCGGCCTGCAAAATGCCAATTGATCTTCCATTCCCCAAATCACCATAACCACAACATCATGATCAACATCGATCTGGCTTCCTGATAAAACCATTTTCGTAATAAAATCGGTGCTTGATAAGAAAGTGTTGGGAAGCTTGATGTTTATGTGCAGCATGAAGTGCATCAACGAAACTTCGAGGAAGTCATTCGAAACATGGAGAATGTTTTCCAGGTCCAAGCAATTTGTAACTATTTTTGCATTTGGGTTTCCTTCTTCTTCTTCGGCAAGATCATCACCAAAAATAAAGAATTCTTCTTCACTTTCCTCAGAAAGAGCATCACCAACAACAGGGGTTTCTTCTCTTTTCCCAGCAAAAGTATCACCACCAACAATTGCGGTTTCTTCTCTTTCTTTGACAAAATATATGAGAAGGGGAACCCGAGTTAATTCCCTCTCAAAATTGTCGAAACTGGCTGCTGCTCGCCAAGAACAGCAAACACCGCGGAAAGAACTGTAATCGCCAATTGAAGTCAGCTGTCTCGCAATCGCCTTCAATAATTCAGTCAAGAGGTCTTTCCACATTCTGAATTTAAAAATCCTAAAAGCATATATGAACCACAAAATTTTAAAATTGTTCAAGAAATCAAAACAATACAAACACTTGTTTCCACATATCTATAAGATAGAAACTTCAAACTCAACTACCCAAGACTTAAACCCATTTCAAATGACAAACTTAAAATTAATGATTTTGATCATTGATAATTTTACACTAGACTATACTACATTTTTACTTAAAAGTTACAAAAGTTCAGTATATTTCATGATAGTAACAATAATCCATCCCTATCCCAGAACAGATCAAAATATTCAATTGGTCACAGATTCTAGCAATCCTTAAAGTAAGACACTGCAATTATTAATGGTAAAATTGTATTCAATCATATAAACAGAGGTTAAAGGAAATGCTAACAACTTCCTACCATATTCAACGTCTTCTAGTTAATCCAAGAAAATAAGAAGTCGATATTATCTATCAATGAACACAAATGGACAAACAAATAGGTGAGTACTGCAATTTTAAGAGAAAATTTCCAACAATGTTCTCCATCTAAATCGTGAAAACCCCAAAACCCTAAATGGATAAAAAAAACCTTGGCAATAACGTTAGCAATTAGACAGGGAAGAGTAATCGAAGCTTACTGATTGTACAAAACCCAAATGTTGAAATCTTCCAATTAATTCTACTGTAGAAATGAGAGAGGGGGGAGATTTTAATTTCAAAAAATTGAATTTTGTCGTCCAACGGGTGTGTAACAGTGTTAAGAGTAAGAGTGACTTGTTGTTGTGAGACATACAATATATATTTATATAAAATTGAATTTTAAAACCTTGATTTGTTGTAGTGTGACATACAATATACAGTACTATTTATAAAATAAATTGTATATTTTAATGTAATAATTGTATATTTTTAAAATACACACAATGCATTTGGTGCATATAAAATTGAACATTTTTTATTTTATTTTTTTAATCTAAATTTGGGGTCCTATCTACTGTTTAAGTTTGGGGGAGCATAATATATTGTTGCTTTTGCCGATATAAAAATAGGCACATTTGTGTGAGACGATCCCACGATAAAATGAGGCATAATTTGGACACTGACGATTTTTAATACTTTGAGAAAGATGTGTGTTGAGTTGTGTTAGGTTGTACTTGGTCTCATGTATGAGACTGTCTTGACAAAAACTCGTATGAGACTATCTTATACATGAGTTGGGTACAACCTAGCACAAATCAACACTCATCTCTCTTAAAGTGTTAAAGCGTCAATGTCCAAACTATCTCCCATTTCATTGTGAGACCGTCTCATGCAAGTGTCTATATAATATTTTATGTATTAATGTCCAAATTATGCTCCGTCTTACCATTAGATCATCTCATTCAAGTGTGTCTCTAATATTTTATATATAAATATGTATTTATATAAATTTTATATTCACATTATTTTCATATTATGTTTATGATTTATGTGTGTATATATATATTTATGGTGTTATTTTTAAATATTAAATTAATATTAAATGTTATTTGTAGGCAATTCCATAGTCAATTCATTTGTTGGTAATTTGAGAAAATAAAACATACTTATATAATTAGAAAAATATGTAGACAACAATTTTTACTATTTAAGAACATAATTATATTTGACGAGTTGAAAATTTTTGTAGGCAATTCTTTATTGATAATAACTTGTATGAAACCGAGTTCATAATGAACTCTATTTGTTTAAATATCATTGTTATGTATAAAAATTATTAATGCTTAAAAAATAAAGCATTTTTTAAACATTATAGTTTTTTTGTATTACAGTGATCAGTGATTTTAGAATCGGATCGGACCGGCCGGTTCAATCGGGAACCAGCCAGGAAACCAGTCCAATTACGGTTAAATAACTGTTTTTCCGGTTAAATCGAGATAAACCGATCGGAATCGAAAAAAACCTATGTTTTAAAATCTGGGTCCGACCGGCCGGTCGAACCGAAAAACCGCCCAATAGAGGTGTAAAAAACCGCTATTAAACCGCCCCCCAAAAACCGGAAAAATCGGCCGAAAACCGGTGAACAGCCGGTTTTCACTAAAAAAACAAAAAAAAAATGCGTTTTTACAAAAAAAATCGAAGGGAAAAAAGGCTGGAAAAAAAATTGGAGCCCTAAATTTCAACTCACGCCGCATCTATGGCGATTTCAATTTTCAACTTGAAGTCTTGAAGAGGAGATCACAACACACAGGTTCGCCGCGTCCGCCGTCCACTCTCCACGCTTGCCGCCGTCTGCGAAAATTGAAGATTGAAGAATATGGAGAAAAAGAATTTGTAGAAAAAGAATATGAAGATTGAAGAATATGGAGAATACGAAGAAGGAATGAAGAAATAATGGAGAAGAAGGAATGAAGATTGAAGAAGTTCGCGAGAATCGAGAATCATGGGGATGTTTGACTTTTGAAAAAGAATAATGGGTGTCTTAACTTATACTACACGCAACATGCCAACATCCATTCTTTATTTCATATTACTATTAAATAATTTATATATTGAATTTTTTTGAATTTTGATTTTTTTAAAATTTATATATATATATATATAATATTTATTATGACGTCACACCGGCTCAATCCGACCCAACCGATCCGACCCCGGTTCAGCCTTTTTTGGGGATCGTCCGGCTCAACTTCCGATTCCAGTTTTTAAAACATTGGAAAAAGCCAGTGAAACCAAAAAACCGTCGGACCGATGGAACTTGGTTTCTCTTCCTCTTTCATTTACTTCTATGGGGGGCTCACTCTAAGGTTCAAATGGGTCCCCAAAATTACTCTAAGGTACTAACACTTATATTCCTTACTCTTAGGTACAAATCCTATAGCTAAAAACCGAAACTACCCTTACTAAGCTTTTAACTCAAAAAAAAAAAAACCCACACCAAAATTAATCTGCAAACACTGTTTAATGATTAGACATGGTGCGTCTTCCAAATGCGTTTTTTCAAACGGCAATTACACCAAGCTTCCCCCCAAAACTTCATCCCCCTTCGTTTTCGTCATTGCCAAGGGAAAACCAGAGCAAAAAAACTGATGTCATTCTCAAGCAAGGGATTCGAGAATCAAGAACTCTAAACATTAGTCCTTCCTCCTCAACCAAATTCAAAAATTGCAGCTCATTTTGGAATTCTTAGCTCTCAATTTTCAAACAAGAACAAAGAACACAAGAAATTATGCATACAAAATTTGAACTAAAAATTGCACAACTTTAAATTTTACAAACCAGAACAAGGAAAATTTACAGTGCTTCAAATTTCACACATGAAAAAAAACACACAGAAAATAATTTGCAAAACTAAAAAATAACACAATAAATTTGCACAGATGCAAAAAAAATTGCCTTAAAGCATAAAATAATTCTGAACATGTGCAAAAAAATCTGCCCAAATGTTAAAAAAAAATGCACCATCGGCGATGACATGCACCAAGCTTTACGCTTACTAAGATTTGAGGAAACCCTTGTACTCAGATGTTGCCTGAACTTTTTTTGAAGAACTCTGTTTTTCAACTATTTTCCTCCACCAAACCGCCATAATCGGCATCAACACCCACCCCAAACCGCCGAAAAAAATCTTGCACATTTATATAAAAAAATTGCACAATACGTAAAAAAAAAAACCTTCCTCCATATATACTGTACACCCAAAAGAAAATAGAAGAAAAAAGATCAATTTATGCAAAAAAAATCATATGGAGAACGAAAATCAATTTATCCTCATTCCAGATCCGCCAACACCCCGGCGGTGGATCTGCACAGATCCGTCACAGATCCGCCACCACAAATCGCCACCAACACCCACCCAAACCCGCCACCAACACCCAACCCCCCAAAACGCAGCCGAAAATATCACCCGTCACCCATCCAAACTCGCCACCAACACCCACCCAAACATAGGTGTTTTTTTTAAGCGAACCCGTCGGAACCTCCCTCACGGCGGCGAAATTATGTTCTATACCTACCTCTCTCTGATGTGACCGCCGCCCTCGCCTCTCGTCTGAAAATTGGAAAATCGCACCCCAGCTTTGAGATGGGAAAGTTAATTATATATTTAATGTTTATTTCAGCCGATTTTTTGGTTTAAGGGAGTAAGGGTAATAATGGCAATTCATGTGCCTTTTTGAACTTAAGAGTACTACGGGGTTTTGTTGGAACCTAAGAGTAATTATTGGATATATTTTGAACCCCCAAGTAATTTTCCCTACTTCTATTCCTAACAAAAAATGCAGCAGCACAACTTCTCAACTTTATTTTTAATCCTCTCCACGCTGCCGCCGTCGCCGTCCCCACGTCGTCGCCGTCTTCCACAACTCGTGAGTCGCGACTCCTCTTACTCACGGCGGCGCCAATTTTCCTTGAACTGATTCGTTTTTTGCCCTTCACCCTTATTCACTTTATACATACATACATACATACATATTATATATACAGTGGGCGGTGCGTGAGTTATTTTGCCATAGTGGGTCCCCTGTCAAGTTTTCAAGTTGGCTCTAATATTAGTAGAATGACAAATTCTTTTGTGCGTCATTTGCACCAATTTTAATTTGGTGCAATTGGATTACAATTCAGTTTTCTTTTTAAATTTTTTTTTTTAATTTTTAAATTTTTTTTATCAGTTCGGTTTGTTTGTTTGTATTTTTTTTTTACTGGACCCGACCCTGACTGGAGTGGTTCATGGTTCACCCGACCCGAATAGGTCATGCTTTAGTGTTTAAGGTATAGATGTTCATCCAAATTAAAATTGAATCCAATTGCACTAATTGCATCTTATACAATTGATGCACACAGGTGTTACTCTAGTAGAATATATAAGAGTTAATATTTTAATATATTTTATTAATTTAGGTGCTTAATATATCAGGTAGTAGTTAGATTATAGCTTATTTAAAATGTTAATTAAATATATTCAGTACTAGTTATTATAGCTTATTAACTGTTAAATAGAATTGTTATTGCTAATAAAAAAAGTTAAATGGGTGAAATTTAACAATTTATTACTATTATTTCAAATGTATTCCTCGTAAAGTGGTCAACAATCTAATACAATAAACGGTTGAACCATCGATCCAACCGATTGAACCGGTTTGACCAGCAATCGGTGCCTACTTCGATTTGATCTTTGGTACGGTTATGAAAATACTAACAATGATAATTAGATAACTAAATAGATGTTGAGATGTACATCTATTTATTCATCTAATCTAATTAATGTTTGATGCAGATGGACATTGATTGCAGGTAGGATTCCTAGAAGGACATCCAACAACGTAAAAGAACTTTTGGAACATTCATATTCTCAAGAAATCATCATCTAATTAACGAGAGATAGTGGAAACCATTGTCAAAGTGATATGGTGGAAGAGAGTGGTTCTTTTGCTACACCGTTGCCCGTTTTACAACCACATACATGATATGTGTTTTAATAATTCTTATCCATCCCAATCTATTATTTTTCATTTTGTATGCTTTGAATTGTCATTATGGATTACATTCAATTTTACTTTAATTTTGATTATTTTGAATAGAGTTATTGTTACATAGATCTTCAACAGAAACTCAACTGAGGGATTTTCTCAATTGTTAAGATTAGATCGGGTGAATTTGAAATAGAAGGGTAGGAAATTTTCAGATTAACAAAAAATGTCATTTAGGTACTTTTAATATTTCTAAAACCTTACTTGAACATGATCTATTCTATAGGTTCGTACCTCTGTATCCTTGATTTCTAAGGTACTTTTAATATTTCTGGACATTTATTAATTTAATTCCCTTAATCATTTGTGACGATAGTCGGTGAGCTATTATTACATGACTTGTTATGAATTGAATGATGGGCAAAATCACTCGAATGACTTATTATGTATGAAATGACTTATTGCATGATGATAGTCGATAAATTAACTGAATGACATATATATGGAAGGGAATATTAATTTCTTTACCCATTTTGATCTTGGTCTTATTAATTTATAATTTTTTTTTGATAAAGTCTAAGATACAAATTTATATACATATAAATTCCAATTGAGACTCAATTTCACTTTACCCAACTCATCCTTGACCCGCTTGACCGGATCATCTTAAACACGCGAATTAATTAATTTCCTAAATTGATTGATTTGTATCTATACAAATTTGTACAACGCAGACATACTCTTTAATTTTTATCTTAATTTTATAATTTTACAAAATTCGACTTTTTCGTCTTGTCACTGGCTAGTTCTGCGTTAGCAAGTGACATGAATAAAAAGTCAAATTTTATAAAGTTACAGAACAAATATCATAATTTACGGATTTTGATTTTAGTCTTGTAACTTAGAAAAAAAAATGATTTTTTACTCCTGTCACCTGCTATTGCAGGTAACTAGCCGATGACGGGACAAAAAAGTCAAAATTTTATAAAGTTACAAGACCAATATCAAAATGAATCAAAGCTACAGGACAAAAAGACCTAATTTCCCAATATGGAATATCCTAGAAAATTTTGGAGTTTGCATTTTTAAGAATTGTTATTATGTCTCATTTGTGTAAAAAATTGAGAAATATTCTACGGATAATTTTCAACTATTAAATTAAAGTGGTCTTCACCTTTGATTCAAGAGGTAAACTTCTATATATAAGAATAGAGATTTCATAAGTAAATATGATTTGAGGGATTTTGGAGGAAATTTTATACAAGGTTTATTAATTATAATTTATTATTTCCTTAATTAGTATGGA
Organism: Stenogyne calaminthoides; assembly: GCA_037126765.1. Classification (NCBI taxonomy): domain Eukaryota; kingdom Viridiplantae; phylum Streptophyta; class Magnoliopsida; order Lamiales; family Lamiaceae; genus Stenogyne; species Stenogyne calaminthoides. The sequence goes on along the minus strand of JBBCBC010000023.1, from coordinate 24,778,193 downwards.
TCACACAATATAGCATGTCATATATATATATATATATAATTAATAGAAAAAATGACTAATCAATCAATTATAAAATCTTCAACTTAATATAATATTGACATCTATTATTACCAATGTTTTTAAATCTAGATCAACCATTGAACCGAACGATAAACTGGGTCATTGATTCACTGGTCGACCGGTTGAAAGTTGTTAAAAAATCAAATTATGATCAAAATTTGCATAAAATCATATTACGGATTGTATATCCCTTTTCAAAAAAAATGCATACAAAGTAAAAATAAACTCTAATATATCTCCTAAAAAATATTTCACAAATAACATAAGTAAGACGCTTAATTATTCTCCTAAAATATCTCACAAACATTAATTTAATATTAATTTATTATAAAAGATTTAACCAAAAAATTTAGTTATAAGTAATTAATGCATAATTATTCTCCTAGAATAACCCATCCCTCTGATATCCCCATCTTTCCTTCCGTGACTTGCCAAATTTTCATTATTTTCTCTCATCCTCCATCTCTCTCAGGACAGAATAAATTTGGAAATTACCGCAAGATTAGTAGTTTAGCACAGTGGAAAGTGGAAATTCGAGAGACGGAAATAAATTTGGAAATTACCGCAAGATTAGTAGTTTAGCACAGTGGAAATTCGAGAGATTTGCCAATCATCCGTTACAAAGGATCTGAAATTTCAAAATCGAAGACGACCGTTTTTTTTAATAATTTTAAAAAAAAAAAATCGGTTTAATTGGTTCACCGGTTCAACGGGTTAATAATTTTAAAAAAAATTGGTTCAATTGGGTCACCGGTTCAACAAGTTACAAATTTTAAAAAAAATGGTTCAATTGGGTCACCGGTTCAACGGGTTAACCCGGTTTTTTTACCGGTTCGTACTGGTTTAAGATAAAACCGTTCTACGTTAAGAATTGGACCGACACCATGATCGGTTCCCGATCGAACCGGTCGGTCCGATTCGATTTTAAAAACACTGATTATTACTTAATTTATTCTACAATCGCCACATAAAACTCTTAAGAAGACAACATGTTTTCGTAAAAAAAAAAATGACATGTAAATAAAACTTTAAAAAGATAACACATCAACAAAACCAACTCTTTATTAGTATATATAGGGATAAGGATATAGAAGACGACATGTTTTCGTAAAAAAAAAAAAGGACATGTAAATAAAACTTTAAAAAGATAACACATCAACAAAATCAACTCTTTATTAGTATATATAAGGATAAGGATATAGATTTACAATATATATTCCCATAATGGGGTTCCAAAAAAAAGTTATAATATGCATAATCATGGATCCCATATTGATGAAGAAGAGAATGTTCTAGCATTCATGAAAAAAATTGAAAGTTGTGTATGTTGATTAAGTATAAGATTAGTATAAATAGTCAATTTCAGACATTGTAATATATACCTTTGAATGAAATAGAAAATATATCGAGTTTTATACGAACAACCAACATTTTTTAGCATCACTACTTGGTGTTTTCTTTTATCCCTCCGGAGATGAGATTTATGCGATTCGAGAGCAAACCATTTCAAAGGAGGAGAGAATAATGAAGATGAGAATGCTTGATGGATTTCTTTTATCCCTCTAGAGATGAGATTTATGTCGATTCGACGCAAATGGGAATGTTTTAGCATTCATGAAAGAAGTTTGAAAGTCATCTACCCATTATTCCATCTTTGACTTTATTCCTTTTTGGTCCGTCCCATAAAACTTTGTACACCAAAAAATGGACATATTATTCTCAATTTATAACCTTACAGCACACACTTATTACTCCTCATACACACTTACTACCCATAAAGCAACTTTTTTTAATCTTTGCGCCGAAAAGTTGGTGTAGAGTCTTTCAGGACGGAGGGAGTATTAATTATTTAATTTAGTCTTTTTGTATATCGTGTTAATTAAATATTCAGGCATTGTAATAGCTAACCTTTGAATGAAATAGAAAATATATCGGATTTTATCATATTGTTCGTGTTTTAATCGTTCTTCTTTCGGTATTCGCATCGAACCAACAATTTTAAACGTTAATCACATTTGCGTACATTTATCCGGTATTCTAAGAATCAACATCGAACCAACAATTTTAAACGTTAATCACATTTGCGTACATTTATCCGGTATTCTAAGAATCAACGAATAATATGCTTAGATAGTACTAATTGTTAACCTATATAGTATTACGTTCAACATGTGATATTGTTTAACTTATAACGTGATACTCCCTCCGTCCCTTAACAATTTGCACTTTTTCTTTTTTTGGTCCGTCCCTTACTAATTTGCACTCCTTAAAATGACAAAGAATCTCATAATCTACACCCTCAATATTTCCACCCTCACAATCTTTACCCTCTATTCCCTTTGAAAAGTCAACAAAATAACAAAAAAATATTTTTTCTTAATATGTGTGTCATTTTTAGGGTGTAAATTGCTAAGGGACCGATGAAATATTTGTTTAGCTTACATAGTAATACGGTAAAAGTAGTCTTAAAATATTGTTTAACATCCAAAATAATTATGTGTTAGAGATAAATGTATAACAATATCACAATGTTATGGATTAATATTATGTTATTACACTGAAATGTATTACATTCAAAAGTAACATTCAACTATTTGATAATTTCACTATTTTTTCCTACTTTTTTTTACCACCAACATTTATCATAAGAGCATCCTCCTTATCATCTTTTTCCCTCAAGGCTTTGTTGTAGATCGCTCATGGAATTGGAACTTTTTTCACCACGATCAAAGGTGGAGTTGAGTCAGTCTCCCATGAATCAGGTCTATGCTATGAACTTGAATTATTTGAACAATTTCATTCATTTTCAACACATTTTTCTAAATCACTAAATTTGACCCGTATTATAACTTGGATAGGGTTAAATGTCATGAATTAAAAACAAAATTCATAGCATTAACCAGGTCTATACAAGTTTTTGTCGGTAGAGTTAGCTTGAATCAATTACATCATAATTAGCAACAATAGCTCTGTTGGAGAATATTAGAAAATCCAATAATCAAAATAAGACAAGGAAAAGATAAAAACGAAGATCAAAGGAAAAACACTTGAGGCGTGCTTGAAATGCACTGTCCTTAAGGATTTACACTTAGCAATCCCCCAGGATTCAACAAGTCTTCTAGGATAAACCTAGGATCAGGAGCAACAGAATAATAAACCCAGCAAAAAGAATAGAAGAAGAAAAAAAAATTACGCAGTGTTTTTTTTCTCGTCATCTGTTCTCAATAAACACTCTGTTATATATATAATAAAGCTGCAAGTAAAACGGTTTTTGACCACCTTAAGAATAGGAACAGACTCATAGTGATTTTAATTAAAAGATAAGCACGGTTATATTTTGAGAAAATATAGGAACTAATAGTGGTAGATAATTCTTATTTAACCGTGATTATTAGATGGGAATATTTGACTTGGTAAAATCTTTATTAAATATGATAAGATTTAATTTAATAAAATATTTTATAAGTTTTTAATTATAAATCATTTTGAAATACAAATAATTTACAACAATCCCCACCTATTTCAAAATCATTTATAAAATAATTTATAAAGTCTCGAGAAAAAGATTTATAAAATGCAAAAATAAATAAAAACAGCTGGGTATCACAGGACTATGTAATGCATCGAATTTGGTGTCTTTTGGACTATGAACCAGACCTAGAAGAGATAAGATATAAATTACTAAGCATTGGTTAAGCATATAGCTTCTATGAACCAATAACTTATTGTTGTAACTTAAATTGCTTACTCATCACATTACATGTGTTTATTTTGTTGCTCAACGCGGTTGTGCGCGAATAGGCCATGCGCGTGCCTGGTTATTCATGAGTGCTCTAGAGACTTAGTCACTATCTCATAGGAGCGGCCCTACTCCACACTCATATAGGTGAGTTCATCAAAGTATATTCTGTAAATAATATACCACTCATAAGGGCTATGACTCATTAAAAGCTTTTAGCTTATCCTCCCAATTTGCAGTAAAGCACCACACTTATTTTAGAAATCATTTGCTTTAAAGCACTACACATTTAGGAAGGGATATAATTTAAGGTGCTAGCAGAACTAACAAGTGGCTTGTTATTACCCATATGAACCTTATTCATGGGATCTCCAATCACAAAGGTTGGGTTCCTACCACTGTTAATTTTCAATTGGCTTGTCCCATTCCTCTTCAATTAAGACTAGTCAAATCATTTCATCTTCTACCAGTTGGTTAACCATTTAATTTCGTACGAATATATCTATTTTACCATTGAAAGTTTTATTCTTACCAATGGTTATTGCATCTTAGCAATCACAAGGCATTGACAACAGAGTATTCGTTTCTCATCAAATTGGAATGCAAGCTAAGTAATTTCTTAGCTTCATGGCCTCATTGCCAGATAATTTCAGAGCATAAAACTCTGACATCATAGTATATTTAATAATTATAGTTTGTGCATCAAATTCTCAATAATTTGTGCACACTCAAATTGAGCCACAAGATCACCTTGATATCCAAACTTTCTACTTCAAGAGAAGTAAAATCACTAGATAACAAACTTAATCATATTCCTCATGTCACTCATATAAATCTCATAATCTAAATAGCCTTAAAAAATTCTTTAGACGTCCATTTGATGAATAAAAAGTTTATAAACAAAATATAATTTAATTAAATCTCAAATGGACAAAATTGTATACACTTGTGAAACAATGTCAAAATAATAAAAGTTTTGTTTTGGGGTAAAAATATTTGAACATCCATTCACAACCAATAGGTTTATAACCTTATGATAAATCATTTAAAAATATATTTCAATTTTGTTTAAAGACTCCCTTTTTTTTCAATAGAAATAATTCGGTTCAAATATTTTGAATCATTTGAAATAATATAATTTAAAATTTTTCGAGAATTTTTCTCAAATAAGGTAAGTATAAAACTCATTTGCAAAAAATTCTTTTCACTCACAAAAAACATAAACTCCATTATCAACAAGTGCATGATAGAATTAACTCTTCAAAGGTGTACAAATACAAAGAATTCAATATTCTTTGTCTCGACTATATAATTACCATTCAACATTTTTTTTTTTTCCAACTCAAGGAAAAGGAAAAACGTATACCATAATATTTAAGCAAGACACCCAATATTTTAAAATGTTTCAATTGGGATAGATTTGAAGCTTATACTTCAGAGTTATTCTTCATTTAAAAACGTGCAATTTAAATGCTATCAAACCCACAATAAAAAAAATTATATATACATGTATATATATAACTCACTTTACTAAACTAAAAATAAAGGCAAACTGTTGGGAGATGAATTTAATAAAGATATATGATTTTGATTAGATCCCAAAACCCCTGAGTATGACATGTTCAGGATAATCTTGATAGTTGAGTCGATTTTTTTAGAGATATTCAAATGATATATCAAAATGTATAGTCGATATATAGATCGTTAGATCTCCAGATTCTCAAGACTCAAGAAACAGAATCAAGACTCTATCAAGACTATATATATCAAGACTTATAGGTTGATTCAAGATATTTAATATCTAATAAGAACCAAGACTCTTCAAGATCAAGAATAAAGGCATAAATATTATTAATGTTCCGAAAACATATCTATTAAGATCGCGATTCCTTAGAAGAATATTATTTGCTTTTAACTAAGTCGTTGTTGTTAAAAAAGAGCCATATAAGGTGTCTACCTTTTCAAAAAGAGAAAGACAACATTTATAATCATTATTCCAGATAAAAAAAGTGAAGACCGGCTACATGAAAGACTATTGCCTAAAAACGTGTTAGGGAGTTTCAAACCCTAAATATAGTCGCTCCTCACACACCATAAGAGGAAACTCATGAAGCTATCTCCAACGGATAGTTTTTCAAGAGTGACCTTGGTGTATGCCTATAAATACTTGTGACCCTCTACATTGTAAGGTTACGAAAATTTGTAAGCAACTCAAGAGCTCAAACTTATTATCAAAAAGTTGAAGCACTAAAACCCAAGAATTTTCCAAGTGCTTTATATTCACTAAACTAAGCCTAGCTTGATAAGATATATCTGAAGCTTAGTCGAGATATCCTAGCCTTTGCATTGTACTTCATTGTAAAGGATATCTCATCCTAGTTGAAAACCAACCGAGAAACCCCAAACCCTCAAGAAGGTAGTTGGAGTGTGTTTGTTGGTGAGAAGAGTTGTAAAGAGTTAGTAAACTACACGCCGAGTAGTCGAAAAGCCCTTTAGGTGAAGTTAGTAAGCTTTAGAGGGTAGTCCTCAAAGCTTGTTTGTGTTTGAAATAAGTAAACTACGGAGGTAGTCGAAAAGCTCATATAAGTAAACTATTCAGAAGTGATTAGTGAATTTCTCACGAGGATCGAGAACGCAGTCTCCACTATAAACATGTTGTTTATTGTTTTTTTTATCTGTGTGTTGCATCTTTTTGAAAGCATATTTTCACGATATTTCATTGGAATCAATCCAATTGGAAGTTGCATATAATTGAATCACAACTTTTAATCACTATTCCATTAAAAGAAGGTTTTCAAAGAAAGCTTAAAAAACGAGTATAAACTAAAGGGCCAACCATTCAAGACATCCGAAAATTTAGAACAGATAGTTACCAAACCGAACTTACTCTTGAGGGTTCAAGAAGTTAGTTATCCCATCCAAGCAACTTCTCTCAAAACTCATGACTCGGTTGGGATTATCTTACTCGGGATCACCCTCAATAGACTTTGACTCGAGTGTTTTGTGCTTCTCGGGACCTATTATCCTAAAAGTGCCAAAGAAAAAGTTTTAAAAACACAACACGTGTATTCCCCCATACACGTGTAAGACTAGTTTGCACCAGACCAACACAAACCCCAATAGATATAATTATAATTGCTTATGCACAAATGAAATTTATAAGCAACAATTATAATCACCGATGGTCCCGCTTTTGAAAACCCATTTGCACGCAATGGAAACGCTTCAACGTTTGCATATAAAAAAAAGGTGAGGGCAGAGTGATTTCAATTTTTTTTTTTGCTTTTAAGAACGATGTGTGTTTTGCTTATAAACGAATGACATATGACAAGTAATAACATAAAGCAAAGAAAGAACACACAATTTTATAGTGGTTCGGACAACTCGAACTACATCCACTCTTCCCTTCATGGGGCACCAACTCCAACTTAACCAATCGGGACTTATCACCCTCACGGGATTGCCGATAGATGTTTACCGAGTTCACACTCAAATGGGACTTATCTCCCTCACGGGATTGCCGAAATCGAGTTCCCACTCAAACGGGACTTATCTCCCTCGGGATTGTTTTAATCTCCTTATTGATGTTTATCGAGTTCCCACTCACCTACAAACTTATCCTATCAAACCGATTTGGGTAAAGGTTTGTTTGTTTTCAACTAGGGTGAGATTTTCCTTTACATTTGTTTATTTCAATGCTAAGGTTGGGAAAATCTCTCTAAGCTTAGGATATATCATTTGTGGCTAGATCTAGGGTAGAACACTTTTGAATATTGTTGTGTTCGATATAATAAATCGAGATTAATCGAACATCAAAGAGAGAATGTAATATTCAATATAATAATCACAAAATAAGTTACTTTTTTCACCATTTCATCGTAAATCGCTAAATTTATCGAACAAACATAACCAGTGTCGAATCTTCAACTCAACTCTCCGAGGAACCCAAGAGCGGCGAACATAAAGTACGACCAATAAGATTAATTTCGACCGGTCAAATAAAAGACTTCTATCGACAATGTTTATACAAAGATGAATCTAGAAGATGAAATCAAACGTGGCGACATCTGTTTTCTTGCATGATCCGTAAAAATCCAAAGACATGCTTTTACCAATCCAAATTTCATGCTTAACGAAGTACAAAAATAGAATTTAAAAAGAAAAAAAAAAAAGAGAGAGAGATTAGGAATTCCTTGAGGAACAAAAAAAAGAGTGTTCATCCACATATCCAAAAAACCCTATTCGTTTACCAATCAAGATTTCATCTTCATAAGGTGTATCGAAACGCGTGTAAAGCTATATCCTTTGGTATGCCCCCAGAAGTTCATTTTCTTTAAAATTTCATCTTATTTACCGTTTTTTTTACACGATAAGTTTTGTTTTGCGAAGTTGTAATCAAATTAGCCACATAATATTTTTGGCGTAGAGGAGGGGGGAAAAATCAACCCATACACGAACCCTTAGTTAACTTAGGTTGCCTCAATCTAGAACACCTGTTTAACAAAGCCAATATATATGAAAAAAAGAGGCCATATTAATCTTGAGGATATAGCCAATGATCCTGCAATCATTTTCAAAAACAAAAAGAGAGGGCATTTAAGTTAGAGGCTCTCCGGGAAGAGCAAGATTCATATACACCGAAAAGAAACAAACAAAAAGAAAAACCAAAACCAAAGAAAAAGCCGATTTGACATCTATATATCCGGACCATCAACGTTTGAGGCTAAATCGGTAATAACGAGACAGATCCAAGAAAAGACATCCAAGAGGTTCCCGCATTCAAAAGCATCCGCGACACCGAACAAATATCGGCGGGAACAAAGTTGTCATCCATCATCGAAATCAAGGACAAACTTTTTCATGATCCACGAGATCCTCATGATAAACAAATCTAAGTCTATTAACGAAATTTTGCAAAAAAGCCATCGATTTTACCCTCGATCGAAGCACCGCCCCTTTGCTCGCCATTATCAAAATCATGGCGGCGAAGTCCAAGAGAAAGTCGCGAAAGACCACCACCAATTCCTATCTTCGATCTTTGAGTCGGATCCTCATGTCCATCTCAAAGAATACTCGTATTTATGATCGCGATGGGGGCTACAAAATATTTTCCCATGACTTTGGGTGATCGAGCACATAGATGGTTTACCACTTTACCCTCGTCCATCACATCTTTTGCATTTTTTTGTCCCATTTCATCCATGTGTGCTTTAAAGAAACAAAGGTTATTTCTAAAATGAGTCCGAATCATACATAGAAAGATTTGATAAATGTTTATATGATGGAGCCCCGTTGAGGAGGATGCTAAGATCCTCGTAGGCCTAACTTTAAATAAGATACATGAAGGCCATGCATCAAGATTGCCGAAACTCATACTCGAGTTTAGAGAGCAAAAAAAATTATAATGCAAGATTTGCTCGCCTGTTCACAATTGAGACAGAGCCCATCGCTAAAAAGCTTTTGAATGAAAGATCCGATTCCTTCAAACCTTTTCAACAAAGAGCGGTTAAAATGCCCCCAAGTCTTTTGGGCGTTTTTCATCTTTAATCAAATCAAAGATCGGGACATGTTAACCGCCAAGAAGAATTGTAATGGATAAGCGTCGATAACGCTTCCAAATATTGTAATTATCATGAGTATATCAGACTGTACGAAAGTTGTCGCGATTTATTCGGCCAACTTTGGAAGCTATATGAAAAAATCGTCTTTCCCGGTTCTTAAAAAACCAAAAACGAGGATTCATGAAAAAAAAACCGAAGACCGAAGGGGAAAGCGAAAGGTTATTTGAAAATCCCGAAGAATCACGCGAAGAGACTTTCCCATTGTTGAAGAAAGTTCCAAATGATTCGCCCCGAATATGGTCATGTTACCAGCGCCAACGTTATCGAACAGGAAAAAAGATGGAGATCGTGCCAAAACATCCATCGATAAAGGTGGCGAACACATCATCCATTCCCCACCTACACATCAAATCATTTTCTCGGAGGACGATCTTGGCGGGATTATAACTCCCCACAACGACTCCCAACCATCGATTTTTCGTCTCCCCCGGGTTGAAGGTACATCGCCTCTTAGTTGATCTTTGGGGGCTTATGCAAACATTTTATTCGTTAGTACCCTTCACCGGATGGAAAAACAAGTTGGGGATTTGAAACCATGTAATCATACTATAATGGGCTTTGGGGGAATCTGTGACCCAACCCTATGGCATGATTAGGTTAGAGTCGAACTAGAATCAACTTTGAATCCAAACATTAGACGAACTAGAATGTTAGATTTTGTAATCGTCGATGTTCAATAATTCAATCTAGGTCGCCTGCTTATTCAGAATTAAAAGCGGCTGCTTCACGATTCTTATTGTGTTAAATTTCCGAACCACGAAAAAAAAGGAGATCAAAAGAAGGCTCGAGATTGTTTGCTATCATGTGTACCCGAAAAAAACAAAATATTGTTAACATGATGGAACGAAACGGGAGATTTGGTGAGTCAAAAAAACATCGTCTAAACATCTTCCGTCGAACATGAGTTCGAATTAGCATAACCAATCGTCGTGAAAAAGGCGCGAACATAGAATGTGGAAAAACAATTGATTCCTCCGATCTCCCGGATCAAATGAACATAGATCATTAGAGCCTCGCATAGGTTTTTGAACCTATGGAGGTTGATGATGAACCCCGGGGACCCATTCAAGACCCTCGGTGGAAAAAGAAAAAAAGCGACTCTGAAAGAAAACCAATCAATGTCGGCAAACAGACTGAAGTTAGAAGTGTTCATTGGTTCGTTATTACAACCAATCCGAGCGAATAATTACTTACCTTCGAAAAATTTAGATGTGTTCGCATGGTCACACGAAGATATGGTTGGAATAGATCCGAGAGTATGCCCGCCACTCCCTCAACCTTGATCAAACACAAGCTCCAGTTGTTCGAGAACGCAGAAATTTAGTCCGGAAAAATATGCTATGAATAGTGAAATCAAAAAGCTCCTTGACAACAAATTGATCCGAGAGGTAAAATGCCCAAAATGGCTTGCGAACCTCGTGCTCGATTCGCAAATCAAATGGATCTTGGAGAATTGATTTCAATCGATTTGAATAAGGCATGTCCAAAAGATAATTTTCCAATGCCGCACATTGATTATTTGGTTGATAAGATGTTAACCCTTTATGGATCGTTCAATCACCAAATACCAATGCATCCGGACGATCAAAAGAATACAAAGATTCTCGCAAAGAAAAGAATATGTCTTTATTGGCAACGCACGCCATTCGGATTAAAGAATGCCGAGCAACATATCAACGTTTGGTGAACAAAATGTTAAACCGAAACACATCGGCCGAAAAATTGAGGTATATATCGATGATATTGTGGTAAAGAAGCGAACATAAGGAAGACCACATCGCTCAAACTTGATATACTAAGAAAATATAATATGAAGTTAAATCCCAAGAAATGGGTTTTGGGATTCATTCAAAAATTCCTCCGGACATATGGTTTAGTCGGCGGGATTAGGCGAATCCGTCAAAGATTCAAAAATTTGTATCGATATAAGCCCCCAAAATGTGAAAGAGGTCCAAAAGTTAACCCTGACGATTAGAATATCACGAAATGGGGACAAATGTAAACCTTTCTTTGATGCATTAAAGAAGGGAAGTTTCGATGGACCGAGCATTGCGAATGCATTTGAATCATTAAAGAACCTCGCAGATACTCGACTCTAAGCTAAGAATCTCAGATCTTCTTGATCCCGAACATGCAATTAGTCTTTGTACTCAAAGCAGGGCGAAATTTGCCCATTTATTATGAGCCAAGTCTTTAAAGAGGCGAACTCGGTATTCTCCATTGGAAAAAATTAGCATACGCCCTCATAATGAGTGTGCGAAAAATCATGCGACCATACTTTTTCGACCACTTTCGGTTGAGGTATTGACCGCATTTCCATTAATACTTCCTGGGCGGTGGAATTAGAACATCGGCATTACTTTCGCTCCAAAGAGCAAATGAAAAGGTCAAGGTATGGCGATTTCATGGTTGAATTGACATATCCACAAATTCTAAATTGTCGATCAACCATGGCATATGTATGTTGATGGATCATCAACAAGTTTAAGATCAATCAAACCAACCAGTTTTATCCCGATTTGATTTTCCAAGAATGAAGTTGAATATGAAGCTTTGATCAATTACGATGGCAATGACTATGGGAATTCAAAGGTGATGATCTCTGATGATTCTCGTAATTGTTTATCAAAATATGAAGCAAACAAATGACTCAATATCAACAACTAGCAAAAAGAGTTGCTCGAGCATTTTGACCAAGTTTTCATTGAACAATTACCACGAATGGGTAATTCGTCACGACGCTTTTGCACGCTGGCAACAAAAAGACCTTATAACAACCCCGATATTGTGGTAAATCACGCCTATATCGCCCATCCGTTCGTGGTTACGATTGCCCAAATAACAAGTAACAAGAAACTTGGATGACTCGAATAATGAGTTATTTACAAAAGGACTTCTCCCGAAAAATAAAGCACAAGCTTCTCGCCTCGGATTACGATCAATATACTATTAAGGCGAGCATTTGTACAAAAAGACTTCTCACTTCCACTTTTAAAGTTTACTCTGAAGAGGGACATGTATATGAAATCATAAAATGAAGTCGAGCAAGGTTATTATTGGCCAACCCTTAAAAATTCGATTCGTCGTATGCTCGTGCTCGCTATCAATGCCAGTACATGCTCCACTCATTCATAGCCCACCATTTAGTATCGGTTTATAGTCCATGGCCATTTGCTAAATGGGGAATCGATTTAATCGGCCCATTTCAACCGGCACATCGGGAGTTAGATATATCCACGTAAATGATTGATTATTATACTAAATGGGGCGTCCGTTGTTAAAATCACCGAACAAAGGATGTGGAACTTTGTTTGGAAAAACATTATCTGTAATTTGGGCTTCCCAATCATTGGTCACGGATAACGGCAAACAATTCAATGGAAGTGAATTCGCACAAAATTGTGCTCATTTGGGGAATTAAAAAGCACTACTCGACTCCATATTATCCCCAATAAAAAGATGAAGCCGTTAATAAAATTATCAAGCATACCTCAAGGCTAGACTTGATAATTCCAAGGGTTGAAGAATTGCTTCAAATATTGTGGGCTTACCGAACAACTTTCGAACATCAACTAAAGACCCCTTTTTTTAATTTGGTCAGAATCAAAATTCCAAGTCATCGAACAATGACTTTTGGAGAGCATATTAATGACCGGGCACTCGCTCAAGTTCGGACTTGTTGGAAGAAAAGAAGACAAAAGCTATGTATAAAAAAGAGATCGAAAAAGTTTTATAATTCCAAAGTCCATTCATATCAAAAATTTGGTTTTTAAAGCGATCGATAAAGAGCATGGGAAGGTCCTTTCAGTCACGGGCGTTTAAAATCATTATGACTTGGAGGACTGAATGGAGTCCCATTGTCTTACTCGTAATATCAAATTTGAAAAAAATATTATCAATAAAAGGCGAGCATAATGTTGACCTAACACAATCAAATTCAAAAACGAGCAAGATGATCATAAAAGAAGAATATATTATTTTCGATTATCTTCAAGAAAAAATCTTTGGGCAAGACTTTTGATAAAATGCAGGAGACGATGTCACAACAAAATTTGTCGATAGAAATAAATGTCAAGGCGAGTTGATAAGTGGTGGCCTCGGGTAATTTAATTTTTAAGCAAGAGTCACAAAAAGGACAGAAATAAGTTGGAAAGACTAGCTTGGGACGGTTCTATAAATAGGGGCATACTTATAGTTAAGAAAAAAAAAAAGATGAAAAAAGATGAAGAAGAAAAAGGAAAATACTACGATTCTCGGAAGGAAGACGGCTTAGTATGCCCCTAACGTATAAATTGACTCTCGATTCAAGAATCATTTAGTGAATCGAACATCCTATCCGGATTTTTAATTTTAAAAAGAGACAAAGCCTTTGAGGCAGGTTCTTGGGACTTCAAGATGCTTCGTGTTACCACTCCGCGTTACTCATCGCTTATGCAAGAATAAGCCGTAAGTCCTATATCCCCAAAATCTCCTCCGTATAGAATCCACCCAAAAAGAGATGCCGACTTGAGATATCTCTATCGAGGGGAGAATGGTGCGAAATGAAAAATTTTGTCTCGCTTTAAATTCCGGGGAGGGACAAAAGCTTATCTTCTTCTTTGCTAAGCATGTATCCATGCCATATCCTTGTCAACATCAATTCCGATTACCACGATCCGATAATAACTCTTCTTGAGAATACAAAGTGTTGCAAAAAGAAAAGAATGATATTTGTACTTTTGTTCAATCACTACAAAGGCGAACGAGCCCAGTTGTTCACCGACAGATTCTATTCCCCCGCAAAGAAAAAAAGTAATGGGTACGCCAATGCAATAGAAGGTACAGATACCAGAAGACGTTTGAATAAAAAATTTGGTCGATCTAAATAAGATTCGCATCTAAATAAGACGAAAACCCATCCGGTCGCACCTAAATAAGACGATCAACCGATTATCAATAAGACAATCAAAACCGAAAGAAGTCGAGAGGCATGTATAAAACCCAATGTTCAATTCATTCAAGAAAAGAGGCAAAACCGGAAAGCAATAAAGTTTAATGAAGCAACAAAGCAAATATCAAACAAGTAAACATTCATCCTCAACAAAACAAAGTAGAGGAAACAGTTCAATATGAAATCCATTTGTTCAACCTATTCTGACAAGAGAAAAAGTATCAACAAGAAAATGATTAAAATATATATTGTTCAATTAAAAAGTGAAGAAGACCACAAGTCTTACAAAGAAAAAAGAAGACATCAAGCTATAAAGTCAAAATTAGGTGTAGAAGGAAGGGAAATATCGAACACATTATGTTCGGTCCTTCCAACAAATATCGTTCGATTTTGCTCGATAGGCGCGTTTTGCTTTCGATTCTGAGGTTCTTCTTGCTTTAAAAGAGTTTGGTGAAAAACAACCTCGTGAGCAATAACATCTGCGTTCTCCTCTTCATCCAAAATTGGTCAAGTTTTGATCCGCCGGGAAGAAACGAGAAAAAGTCACACGCACCATTCATTTCAGGACATTGGGAGGTCACGAATTATCAACCAAGCAATCAGAGGGGGGGCAATTTGCTCACGTTGAGTGTGTGGCTAATGGATCGAATTGAATCAAATTGCACATGGAGTCAATATACTGCGTCATCGTGCGACTTAGAATTTTCAAGCCCTAAACGGTGTTGGTCTCTTGGGATCATAACGAGTCATTGGTCCATTAAAAAAGGTTTTATATTGATTACCACTCCTAAAGCCTCTCTTGTATAAAGCATCCTCTTGAAATAAAGCCCTACACACTTGAAAACAGTTTGTTCTTGAGCCAATTTCAACTCATCCTGGACCCCTTCAGCTCGACCACCTTATCTTCAAAGTTCTAATCGAGCCAAATAGTTGGCTTGGATGTTGGCGATTGAGCATAAGCTTTCTCAGAAAAGACTTCCGTGTTCCATGCTCGAAAAGTCTGGCAAGCTTTTTGAATATGTTCAAAATCCCCGAAGCGTAGTTCTTTTAGATTGGGCATTAACAATAAAGTTAGAGATGTCAAAAAAGAACATAATGAAAAAAAGTGTACACCCGCATGAGCCGGATCCCATCCTAGGAATGATTTGTCTTGGAATCAACTATTCCATGATCCCCAAAGGAAAAATAATTAAAACGACCCATTTCGACGGCCTGAAATGCACCGAACAAGAACCCTTTGAGTTCGGCCTTGACTCTCCAGGGACGATGAGAGTCGTCTAGCCTCGCTTAATTCACTGAATTTTCACATCTTATAAAATGACAACAACAAAAGGACGCTAAACATATAGAGAAACAAAAATAATCCTTACGGAAGGATCAACAAAGAACAAGATGAGTGAGGCACGAACAAACCTCCTTTCTTTCTGGTTATTCAAAATTACAGATCTTTAAAAACGAGTTTCGAATCAATACCAAACGTTTGAAATAACCGCTGTTTGTCTCGCTTATCCGACGCGCCGGAATCCGCAAAATAAAAAAGTGAGTTAAAATCATTGAAGAATGAAAAATACAAAAATCACTTAAAACAAAGTCGGGATAAACGTTTGGCTGCTTCCGAGGCCGGACTTTTCCAATCACCCCTTTTCTCTTTCCAATCATTTTTGTTTAAGACATCCTCGATGATTTTGCAATTTAAACAACCACCCATGTTCGCCCCGAAAACTAACCGAAATTTACAAAAGGATAATACCTTAACTTCATTTTGCCGAACAATAAAAACCGATGACCATATGCCATCCGTTCGGTTTAAGGCGTGTAATGGTGATATTCCATTCCACGAGCAAGCGGGTAATTGCCGGATGGAGAGGAAAAACCGGAGACCAAAATCCATCATCTAGATTATCGGCAACACAACCCTCGGGGGGTTGATCGGCCCATTCATCGACCGTGGGTGCCCGAAAAAAAACATCCTTTTTCATATATCTTATCTGGCCTGATATCTACATCAATTATGCTCGCCATTTTGCTCGGCCGGGTACTAGCTCTCTACACTAATCCTATGGGGTTGTTATTGTAAATAATAATATGTTGGACTAAAACACCAATGAATCATGGTAATTATAAGCAAAAAACCCTATCCGGCCTCGTTTGGGCTTCAAAAAAATTTGCAAAATCCTAAATTCAAGCATTTGCCTCCGATAAATTTATACAACTTACTAAGACGAAATAACAGAAATATGATTATAAAATAGAAGAGAAATGCAATCATTATTGTAAATTTATTCAATAAATAAAATTAATTAAATCAAATTTGGAATTCGAATTATACGATAAATCATGGCCCAATCGATTTTTAACAAAGGCCCAATGTAGAATACAAAAGCGACCCCTTACTGAATATAATAAATCATTATAATAATCACACCCGTGGATAAGTTACTTTTGTTCACCGATTTAATTGTTCCATACTATCGAACAAACATAACCGTGTTCTTGAACTCAACTCTCCCGAAACCCAAGAGCCAGAACATAAAAATCGAATTTAATTTTTACGGTCAATAAAGCTTCTTTTCAATGTTTATACAAAGATGAATCTAAAATCAAAAACCATAAAGATCCGAAAAAATCCAAAGACATGCTTTACCAATCCAAATTCATGCTTAATTAGATGAAAAAAGAGAAAAAAAAAAAAAGAGAAGAGAGATTGCTATAATAGAGGTGAGGAACAAAAAAGAAGAGTGTTCATCCAATATCCAAAAAAACCCTAGAACTAATAATCAATATATAACATCTGTAAAAGCTAATTTGGTATGCCCCAGAGTAGTCATTTTCTTATCAACAAATTCATCTTATTTACCGTTTATTTTACACGTTATAAGTTTTGTTTTGCCCAAATTAGCCACATAAAAAAAACGACTCATGACAAATAATGTGTGTATTTCTTGCTCTGTGTTCTTGAATGAAGTTGCTTGAATATTTGGCTTTTAATTTCACTTTGATCCTCCATTATCTTCTTTTGAAGATAATGTATTTATAGTGTGGATTTGAATATTACCGATTTATTCAAATCCATCCTCTTCCAAATTTTCTTTGTCCTTTTCAGACCTTTTTTGTTTTGCGGCTTTATTCACTGAATATGTTGTTATCTTCTTATTGATCATAAAAATTGCTTCGATTACGGTCGTTTGATCTAAATCGATCTATTTACGGTGTCTTTGAAATCATTTGTTCATCGATCTTTGAAATCACTGTTCATCGATCTTTGAAATCATGAATTCTTAAATCACTTTTCATCGAACTGATTTTTACTTGCGGTCTGATTTCCTAAACATTTTCTTTTTCATCGGTAATTATCGGCTCACCGACGGTCAATTTGCATGTCATGTCGATTTCTTCTGATGTCAATTATATTAAATCAAAGAAAATTGCATTAATCGATTTCATTTACTTATTAGCTCGGAACTCATCCTTCTCATCGATCTTGATCGATTCTCGATCATCTTAAATCGATTTCATGAGTTCCCCTCAACTTGTTCTTAGTTCCCCCTCAACTTGTTATCTAAATTAGCTTCAAAAACACAAGTTGATAATGTTTTGGCATAATTAATCAAAACTAAAATATCCCAAATCCACGACAAAAATTCAACTATACTAAAACATAAAATACAAACATAATAAATATATAAATACACACATATTTTCTTTTTCATTATATTTATTTTAGAAAATATGATACATGAAGTTCCTGGACAATACTTTCATTATTGCTGCCAAAACCATAATTTCAGTCAAGATAATCATGAATGAAAATAATAAATAATAATAATAATAATAATAATAATAATACATGATCCCAAAACTATATCCACGTAATATGCATAATGAACAATAAGCCAAATACGATGTATATTAAATAATATATATTTGATCCTCATTAGATTCATCTGAACGCATATGCATGATGCCACTTATTTAATCTTTAAGTGAAATTCATCATATTAAATCAACTAAAAGATAGCAAAATCCAATAATCACACAGCACTTTCACATATTCTAATTAATAGCCAATATATATATATATATATATACACACCAAATTAACAGTAGCTCGATTTACAACATTAAACCCCATTATATTAAAACAAAACAATTAAGAATTCAATTATGCTTCCACTCCATAATTCGTCGAATATAAATGATACCCTTTATTTATTTTTATTTTTTAAAACTAGAATAACAACTAGGGTATATCCCATGAGTCATAACATATTATCAGCTATAATCATTGGGACACATCAAATTGCTAACCTAGATTAGAAACTCATACATAACAGGTGATCATCATTGTGTATTTGGAAAAAAAATAGTTGACTATATATCAAAAATAACAATCCATATAGACCAGATTTCTGGCTTAATTAAACTCAAATTAAATCAACACAAGAACTCACTCAAGCATACCTCCATATTGAACACTTAAGAAACTAGGGTTTATGACCATACCAATTTTATCCGCCTCCATACTTGCCTATAACTGAGTCCTGGATTTCGAGAGCTCAAACGACGCGATCACCGTGTTCTTGGAGAATCAACTTGGAACGAGCAGGTTAATCATAATATGATTTCCCTCGCAATAGGCTCACGTTTGATCACAGCCGGTAGAAAAATAAAGTTTGATCTTTGGTGATTGTAAATCCTTAAGATTGTTGGAAAATATTAGAAAATCCAATAATCAAAATAAGACAAGGAAAAGATAAAAACGAAGATCAAAGGAAAAACACTTGAGGCGTGCTTGAAATGCACTGTCCTTAATGATTTACACTTAGCAATCCCCCAGGATTCAACAAGTCTTCTAGGATAAACCTAGGATCAGGAGCAACAGAATAATAAACCCAGTAAAAAGAATAGAAGAAGAAAAATAATTTACGCAATGTTTTTTTTCTCATTTTTTTTCTCGTCATCTGTTCTCAATAAACACTCTGTTATATATATAATAAAGCTGCAAGTAAAACGGTTTTTGACCACCTTAAGAATAGGAACAGACTCATAGTGATTTTAATTCAAAGATAAGCACGGTTATATTTTGAGAAAATATAGGAACTGATAGTGGTAGATAATCCTTATTTAACCGTGATTATTAGATGAGAATATTTGACTTGGTAAAATTTTTATTAAATATGATAAAATTTAATTTAATAAAATATTTTATAAGTTTTTAATTATAAATCATTTTGAAATACAAATAATTTACAACAAGCTCTAGATGTTATTCGTTTAGGAACTTCTAAAATTCTTTAATTTTTCAGCTCTCAACAATAGAAAAGCGCCTAAAGCTAGGGTAACTCAAGATATGCTCTATTATAACAATTAAAAGACAAAAACTTATATGAGATAACATCATGCATGAGACGTGGTACAACTTACCAAAAATTACACACATCTTTCCTAAAGTGTTAAAACGTCAATGTCCAATTTACATCATGTTTCACTATGACACGGTCTCATGTAAGTGTGTTTCTGATTAAAATATCGGCTAACCTATTGGAAATTGTTTGATTCAATCTAATATGAATAAAGTTGATCCTTTTGGAAACTAAACGTGTCTTAATTATCCGAGCTTTAGATGCAATATGTCTCTCCAAAGTTGATATTTCTTCATTACAGACATGAGATTTTGGAATCTCTATTAAAAATACACACATAATACAAAATTAATTCCACGACAAAATGAGCTTATATAAAATAAAAATAAATAATAATATTCCCTTCCATTAAAGTAGACTTGGAAATTTTTTCACACAGATTAAATGCTATTGGAATTATAATCATTTCCTACATTCTTCATATGAGATGACACGAAAATTCAATTTACATTGAAATTTGTTGTGGCCTGGTGTGAACCGACCTTCCACATGACAAGGACGCCAACGTATCATTACTTAAACAAGGTTCACGAGCACTAAGGCCGACCTTTAGCGAACTAGGGAAGGGTCGGAGGTCGCATGACGGTCTAGGCATCGATCATCCAAAGGGCCATAAAGAGGTCGCTATCATGGTCACCAATGACCTGCGATCGTCCCTCAACGACCAGCGACCACCCAAGATTTACCTGTGTAAATAAGAAAGGGATCTGGAGGAATTAAGGAGGTGGATTTCCAGGGTTTAACAGCGGAAAGTGTATCGAATTCTTTGCGGCCCCGGATCACGTGATTCGCTATCAAGTAATCTCCAGCCTAGGGATCGATCGGCTAGGCCCACAAAGATCCTTAACCTAGTTGTAGTTTATAAATATTCGTTGTATTGTTCATTGTAAAGGATCGAAATCCTAGATTAAGCAGAAGCTATAGTGAAATACTTGGCTTAATACTCCCCCAGACGTAGTCTAATTATAAAGACGACCTGGGTAATGAAATCACTCGAATTCCTATATTTTTCGTTCAGTATTTTCTATCATTAACATACTTGTTGACCGAAATCTAAACCGGGTACAACAAAACTCTATTAAAAATAAATATATTAAATAGAGTTATTTTAATTAATTAATAACTTAATAAATAAATAAATCTAAATTTAAGACACAAACTAATAGAAAAAGAGTATTGGATATCAGTTCCATTCATCTGTGTCATTTTCTCATGTTCCAAATATATCCCACCTCCTGGATCTTTAACACATGAACCCAGGATAATGGTGGACCTTTGTATAATATTTTAATCTCCACTACATACATCCACAGTATGAAACATGAAGTGAAACACTTGAAAGTGGAACATATGATATCATTTGATTGGATATTCATTCAAAAGAAATTATAAAATGAAAGTTATATAGAGTAGTCCATCCCATGACGTTGAACGTGGAGCTACCGAATAAAAACAAATTATAAATTCAAATTATAAAAAGAGAACAAAGTACAGGGCGGGAATATGGTTCCAAATTACCATGGGGCCCACGCGAATCAATTACGTACATTTCCGGATTTCCCCCTTTTTCTTTTCACCAATTAAAAAATAGAAATACGTTAAATCATTATAATTTTTGAAAAATACTGGTTAGTTGTTGCAAATGCAAACTAACATCTAGAAAAAAAGAAAATTATCAAAAAAATACGGAAGAAATTCAAAACAGTTGTGCATATACACTTTCTATTTTTAATCATCATCTTCACATTCACATTTTCCCTTGCTTCTAAATAAAGGCGAAAACCCCTCATTATCCCTCAGCTGCTTTTCTGTTTTTCTTCATTTCCCAAAACCTGGAATTCAAATGATGCAATGGGTTTGAAATTGATTTGTAGCACATAGAGCTTCCGTTTCAATTGATCTGGCGTCTGCTGCAATTTTGGAACTACTCAGGTTCGTACATTCTTCAGCGAATATTTGGATTTATGTAGGGTTTTATTTTTAATTTTGAAAACTTTCCGCAAATTTCATCGTTGTCGTTCAAAGATTTACTTTTTTTTTTTTTTTGCGGAGGATATAGGTGAGAAATTTAGGTTTTTGGCACAATGTAGGGTTTGGGTGACTATGAATTAAATGCAAAAGGTTAATTCTTCTTATCTCGTAAAAACCCATTTGATTCACAGTCGCTAAAATTTCTATGTGTTACACGATTCTCTTATTTATGTTTGATGTCTTTGCAATGTGATGCGGCAACTAGCATTCTAGATCTGCTTGGATTTCAAAATTCTCTTAATTGCAGATTTTATGGGTCATAATGAACACCCAGCTTATATGGTTGGAAATCCAACGCAAAGTGGAAAAAAGAGAAATCGAAAATAAGTAGGAATATTGATTGGGCCTTGTTATTATTACTACCTGGTGAAGATGGAAAAGGCTTAATGGAACTGGGATATAGAGTATAGACACAATATGAATCTACCATATGAGTAGTCTTTATTCAATTTAAAGTATCATGGAATTTTATTTAATTTTAGTTGCAAATTATTATCATTATTATTTTTTGGGGAAAGGGGGTGGAATATAATGGGAATGGATTTTGTTCCTTTTTCAGGCGACCCCTTACAGATTATAGGTTGACTTGTGCTCTTTGTGTAGCATCTTGGTCCCTGGTTTTCTATAGTAATTTCTTTACTTTTTTTTCCCCCTTTAATTTACTTCTGTCATGAACTTATGTTAGAAATTTACCCCAGAACTCCTTCACTTTGATTTTACTCTGAATCTGTTGCTTAACCATCAGCCCATGTTGGGACTGCGTTTGATATTTTGAGTATTGTTCTCATTTCCTTCATAGTTATTTTATTGACTCAGTTTACTTGCCTATACTGAAAAAACTTTTGATTCTTGTGACCCTAAAAAGAACTTGGTTTTAAAATATGGTGCTTCCCCCAGCTAATTGCTATATCTCAAAATTTCGTACATGGTCCATGTGAGTATTATTGTTTGTAATTGCTATATGATGAAATGAGATGTATGATCTCGATCTTTATGGTTGTGTATAGCAAGCTTCTGACACTTTGGTGCAAGATTTAAGTGATTAAGTATTTAGAAAGAAATTTTGTTCAGGTTTATCATCTAATGCTCAACTTCGTGAAAGCTTCAGAAGTACTAGTCATTATTTAGTCTGAATCTTTATTCTCTTTAGCTATTTGTGGAAGTCTAATTACCTATTGTTATTCAGCTCAGATAAGGCTTTGTGTGTGGCTAGGCATCATTATAGGGTTTGGCTGTTTCATACATTGCAATACAAAGTCCACAACGCATTGACAGTGCTAAATATACAATTAGTCTAACATAAGTACTACTTTTTTTTTTTAAGTTGGAGGTTGAGGGCTTTCTTCCTAGCTATCAGGTTATAATGGTGCAGAACATTTGTATAATTGTTCCTTGTTTGGGAAATAGTTGACCACTTTCAAGAAATACTGTTGTTTTAATTATCTGGTTTGTCCTGTAAAGTTATTTGATCTAGTGTTTGGTAACTAGACATAACACCCGTCTTAATTCCAATCTGATGCTAATTAAAATGATGTCACAGACTCTCACAGATTAGATCAATCCAGTGTTAATACATTGATGTTTGCAACTTCCATTTCATTTTTTGCAATCTGGTAATCGTTTAGTATTTGACTAATGCATTTTATTTGAAACTTCTAATTTCAGTACCGTGTTCGATAGTGAAGTTCGCTATCAATTATTTAATTTATCATGGATCCACAGTCAGAAGTACATGTGACTGGAAACAGGGAGCTTGGAAGTGAAGTTCGTAATGGCATTGTTTCTGGAAGATTAGAAGCTTTTAATGGTATTTCTGAAGGTACGAGCTGTATTACATTTTCCTAAAAGTAATATCATTTTTTATTCAATCTCCTAGTGTTTCGTTAGTTTACCTTAGTATACGAATCTCCTTTGTGAAAGCTCCAGACAAGTTTAGTTTTAGCTGCATTAACTACTTTTCTGGTTGCTCCACCCCCCCCCCACCCACACACACACACCCCCAACTCTCCAAAAAGAAAAAAAAAAAAAAAAAAGACACTACTTCCTGAGTGCCATTTTTTTAGTCAACTAAACTTTCATTACCCAACTTTAATTAGTTTACCTGAAATGGCATCTCCATAGATCCTGGGGCACGTGTTATTTATTTTCTCTAAAAACCTAATGTAGTAATGTAGCATGACAAATTTATTTAGGGTATGTTTGTTTATGGATTGGAGTGGATTTGATAAATAGTAAACGGTGTATTTGGACATTGTTTATGTTTGGAAGTGTGGATTTTGTAGGATATGATAGGGTAGGACTTCAAAAAGTATGTGAACGATGATTGATTGAGTATTGCAAATTTTGTGAAAAGTAGGAGAGAGTGTTGAGTTGGGTAGATGATAATAATTAAAAAGTGGGTGATAGATGATTGATAGTGTATTGGAATTTAGGTTTAAAAGTAAAAAAATAGGTGTATTATAGGGCATAATTTTTAGAGGATTTGAAATCCTATACCAAAATCCGGATAAACAAATGAGGATTTGGGTTTGAAAAAAAAAAAAAAAAAAAGTGGGGTGGGAAACTGTAAACAAACAGGGCCTTAGGTTTTCTTTCTCTTCCTTCCATGATGAACTATCTCTCACTTGACCTTATTATGGACATATGAATCAGAACTTGCAAACTAGTTCATACATTGTTATCTCTTGGTTCATGTGTGTAATTAATACCCCATTTAGCTATTTTCTAACACTTTGAATCATTTCATCATGTAGGGAATAGTTTCTCTGATATCCTTCACTCCAAGCTTGGACATTATGAAGATATGCCAGCTTCTAAGATTTCAGAATTAATGAAATTGGGCAATTTAGAGGTAACTATCCTCCATAACATGTGGAAAAGAAAAAAAGGGGAAAAAAAAACAGATTTCTTAATAATTTTTCTAGACCTGACATGTTCTTATGCTTAATGCTTGATATACGCAGAGTGCCTCTACACACACACTATTCAGTATTGTCAGAAGGATTCTAGATGAAAGAATCGAGAGAAAGCATGATGATGTCCCTCAGGTATGTAGCAGCTGGAGCACATTAAAGTCTTATGTAAACCAGTGTTATCGTGCAATTTGTTTGTATTTTGTGTATATATTTAAGCAATTTTAGTTATTTCATTGAAAAGGTATTTGTTTGATAGTATTAGTTGTTTTACTATAAAGTACTAGTTGCAAAACAGTAGCAGGGTGAAACTGTTTTACATAAGACCAACTCAATTTTAGATATATGAATATGCAGTTGCCTGTAATATCATAATTTAATTTTTTTCAGCTTAGTCGAGTGATTTTATACTGCCTTTAATGGTTCAACTTTTTTGTTTTTCACTTAGCGTGTCGCATCTGTGCTGAAAGTAGTTGTCCAAGAAATTGAGAAGCAGGTTTCAAAACAATCTGACAATATGAAGAAGGTAACAAATTCTGAGCAATTGATAATCCTTTAATATACCTTAAATGTGGCGTATTTGACTCTGATTGATGCTCCACTACTGCAGCAAAGCAATCTGTACAAGTCTCGTGAGGATAGGTATCACTCAAAAATAAGAGCATTAGAAACACTTGCAACTGGAACTACTGAGGAAAATGAGGTATGATCGTGGTTGTAAGAGTGAAATATGGATGCAATTATGTGTAGTTTCTCGCTTTGTTCTTTGTCTTCACAGCATTTTCAACTTTGTGCAGCTAGTGATGAACCAGCTTCAACAGATGAAGGTAAGATAAGTAACTTTGAATAATTTTTAATTGCAATGTTGATTATTCCCTTTATCAATATTCATGGCTTCGTTTTCACTGTTCACAAATTTTCTGGTATGGCTTTAATGAGTGCAGATTTATTACAATTGTTCGCATATTTTCTCAGTGCCTTCTTTGCAGTTCGTGGCTTTCTCCCAGAAACGATAATTCATCAACTTTTAACATTTATTCAAATGATAGATGTATAATGAAGTTACACTGTTGCCATCAACTTAGTCCAGGATTTTATCATGAATTTTTTCTTAAATCAATTGTTGTTTGATTAAGTGTCTTGTACACCAGTTGCACCGTGCAACTGGTGCACAACTAATACTATTCAATGAAAACAATTAATACATTTAAGTGAAAACAAGTAATACTAACCTTCTAATACTATTCAGTGAAAACAACTAATACCATTTAAAATTGCACTTGCGTTGCACGGTGTACGTGGTGCATACAAGACATTGTCTCTTTGTTTACCTCTTAAGTTTTCTTGCATCATATTTTTCATCAATTTTTTTGGAGCTAATTTACACATAGCCGCCCGCATGGTTATCTAAAGGATTATGTGATATCTCAACACGTAGTAATGTTTCTATCAGCCCCAGGCCTTGTTAATCAACTTACAATAGATTGAAGTATATATTATGCTACTATGGAAGGTGAATTATACTAGAAAGTTTTCATTATCTTCCCTGATATAATTGGTGATTATGTAACCATTAGATTTGCTGCTACATTTATTCTCTTGATGGTTTTCCTATTTAGGCATTTTAGGTGTTTAATGTTTTATGCGTGTGGCAGACTGAGAAGACTAAAATTGAGGAGAAGACAAATTTAATTAAACTGAGGAAAGAAAAGGATAGTTTTGAGAGTCAAATTTTTTCACTGAAGGAAGAACTGGCATTAACCAAAAGAAACTACGAAGAGAATCTCTTCCAGTTGGAAAACAAGGCAGAGGAAACTAAAGATATTTTGCTGAAGAAAATACAGGAACTCGAGTGCCTTCTTACTGATTCAAGGAAGAGAGTTAAAGAACTTGAGGACTTTTCAGAATCAAAATTTTTGCGCTGGAAAAGGAAAGAACAGGGTTACAGGCATTTCATTGATTCTAAATGTGGATCGTTACAGGTAAACAAAAAGTATAATAATATAATTCTATGTTTCTAAATTCTTCTAAATGTGGATCGTTACAGGTACACAAAAAGTATAATAATATAATTCTATGTTTCTAAATTCTAACATAGGGCCTCATACAGTCATACTGATTCTTGTCATTATGAAATTGATCAGGAATTGAGGTTGGCCTCTGACTCCATAAAGCAAGAGGTCTTGATGATAAAAAATACCTATGCGGAAGAATTTTTCAATTTCGGTTGGGATATTTAAATTTTTTTAGTGTTAAAACTTTGAAATCTCAACTACCATTATTTCTTAGATTTTTTATGGGCATTGATTCAGGTTTAAATCTCAAAAGCTTGGTAGACGCTGCTGAAAATTATCATAGCGTGCTTGAAGAAAATCGGAAATTGTATAATGAGGTTCAAGATTTGAAAGGTTAGTTATTCTAAGATGCCATTTGGCCAAGTTATTTTAAACATCTTATAAGTTGTTTCAAGAGCTTATAAGATGTAATTTTTAAGTAGCTTATAAGTTGTTAAAGTGTTTGGCTAATAAAACTTATAAGTTCTTTGATATTTGAGATAATTATTTTTAAATTTTAATATAAAATAATTATATTTTTATTTGTTATGTTGGTGTTGGTGGGGGTGAGAATGGGTTGGGTGGGTGGGTGGGTGGGTGAGGGGAGTTGGGTGATTTAGTTTCTTGATTTTTTTAATTTGAAATCTATTATTTAAGTATAGCTAAAAGATTTTAGAAAAATAAGTTGAGATATTGGTTTTAATTTCTTGGAGCTAATAAGCTATAAGAACTTATTTTAAGATCTTATAAGTTGTTTAACATCTTCTTTTACGGAACATTTTTAGAGAGCTTATAAGCTTGTAATCAGCTTATAAGTTGTTTTAAGCAGCTCATAAGCTCAACCAAATGGGCTCTAAATATGGCATATGTTTACTTGCATATAATTTTGCTCTATTGTTTGCATATAATTTTGCTAAACTATCTTGGCTCATATTTTATAGGAAACATAAGAGTTTATTGTCGTGTTAGGCCATTCCTCTCAGGCCAAAGTTCAAAGCAAACAACCATGCAGTATATCTGTGATAACGGAGAGCTGGTTGTTATAAACCCCTTAAAACCAGGAAAAGACAGTCATCGTCTTTTCAAATTCAACAAGGTCTTTGGTCCTGCATCCACACAAGGTTTTAATTTGACTGATATTTGTTAATAGGTCTTCTTTCAATTTCTGTATTTTATTGTATCCTAATCTTTTTTTTTTTTTAATTCCAGAGGAGGTATTTCTAGACACTCAACCATTAATCAGATCTGTCCTTGATGGGTACAACGTTTGCATATTTGCTTATGGTCAAACTGGTTCAGGGAAAACTTACACAATGGTAGGATCAGGGTGTTGGCAATTTGTGAAAAAGTTATGTTGGCCTTTCAGCTTCATTTTAATCATGGCATTGAATTTTTTTTTACAGACCGGACCAAGTGTGAATTCAGTTGTGGATTGGGGGGTCAACTATAGGGCTCTGAATGATCTCTTTAACATCTCTCAGAAACGAAATACCTCCATTACATATGAAATTGCTGTCCAAATGGTTGAAATATACAACGAACAAGTGCGCGACTTACTCTCCAATGGCAATGTTCAGAAGAGATATCCTTCCAAATTATATTTGTCACCTGTTTAAAAAGGCAGGTGTTTTCTTTTCTTTTAGATTTTATTTTAGTAAGTCTCGTGTACACCAATTGTATGCACAACAATACCTTTTTGAAAACTAATACCTTTTTAAAAAATGCACTTGGGTTGCATCTCTGGTGCATACAAGACTTTGTCCTGCTTCTTAATGTTCTTTTTGGTACATCTCAATGTTTCCTTTGACTTTCACACACTTGGGATATGGAATATTTCTCAGCCAAACGGGTTAGCTGTGCCTGATGCTAGCTTGCATCCTGTTAAATCAACCACTGATGTACTAGAGCTGATGAATGTTGGTCTTATGAATCGGGCCGTGGGCGCCACTGCCTTAAACGAAAGAAGCAGCCGGTCCCACAGGTTGCCATTATTACGTATTCAAGTTCCTGCTTGTATAATGTTGAGCTGGTCTTATGTAAAACAGTTTTACTGTGCAACTGCTTTGCAATTATCACTTTATAGTAAAACAACTAATACTTTTTAATGGAACAACTAATACTGTTTAAAAGTATATACAAAAAAGGAAATCAGTTTCACTGTAAAACCGGTTTACGCAAGATTTTGTCATAAGTGTTTTATGTGAGTTCTAATTTAGACTTTATCTCATGAAACAGTATACTCACTGTTCATGTCCGTGGGGTGGATTTGGAGACGAGTGCCGTTTTACGTGGTTGCCTTCATTTGGTTGATTTGGCTGGCAGTGAGAGGGTTGACCGCTCTGAAGCAACAGGTGACAGATTGCGTGAAGCACAACATATAAATAAGTCTCTTTCCGCTTTGGGAGATGTGATATTTGCACTTGCGCAGAAAAGTCCTCATGTGCCCTACAGAAATAGCAAATTGACTCAAGTTCTTCAAAGCTCTTTAGGTAATTTGATCATGCTTGACCAGAGGCACTATATATGCTCGTTTGGTTAATTGCATGCAATCCCCGTGGTTTAGAAATTGCACGAAATCCCCGTATGTCATTTTTTCCAAATACTGAAGTCTCAGGATTCTACTATGAAGGACGTTACAGGAAATAGAAGAAATAGATAAAACCCTTAACTCGTTTATGAAAAAAAAAGGGAGAGTTAGCTTTATTTAGTAAACCAATGGGGATTTCGTGCAATTTCCAGAACACTTGGGGGTTACATGCAATAAGTTCTATACTCTTTCACTGAAGATTGATGTCCTCAGTTTGACATGCAAATCCTTAAGGTTCTCTCTATTTTGTTTCCACTATAGGTGGGCAGGCAAAGACTCTTATGTTTGTTCAACTAAATCCCGATGCGGAGTCCTACTCGGAGACTATAAGTACTCTGAAGTTTGCTGAGAGGGTTTCTGGTGTTGAGTTGGGTGCTGCGCGGAGTAATAAGGAGGGTAGGGGTATCAGAGAACTAATGGAACAGGTTATGATTTTACATTTCCCCCATCAAATTCTTTTATATTGTTTCGCATTTTGGCTTCCCTTATCTGCATAGTTGGATTATTGATCT
This sequence comes from Stenogyne calaminthoides, assembly GCA_037126765.1. Taxonomy (NCBI): domain Eukaryota; kingdom Viridiplantae; phylum Streptophyta; class Magnoliopsida; order Lamiales; family Lamiaceae; genus Stenogyne; species Stenogyne calaminthoides. The sequence goes on along the minus strand of JBBCBC010000023.1, from coordinate 24,748,324 downwards.
TCCCCAATTGCTTGATTCTTGTTTGTTCAGTTTGTGTGGAACTTCATACTTGAAATATTAGCATAGGATGCTGTAGAAATTAACACAACCATCCAGAGTGGGGTGTTTCTGTGTGAGTTGGGCTCAGAATAATTAAATTAACTTGCTATAATGGTATTTCTAAGTATCAGCTTTTAGGAGAAATGCATCTAATGATTACTCCAGAGTTCTTTCCTCTACCTGCTAGCAGAAGATTACTTGTGTTTACCATTTCTTCCATTGATGAGTTTTCTTAATCCAGTGTGTATCACTTGCATTTCATTTCATGTACAGAAGCCAAACAAAAATTTAAGGGGCACCTTTTTGAACTCAATGAATTTCATAGTTGAGACTGATTAGTAGGATTTAGTTTAGAATATATGTTTCTTGTTTCATCACTTCTGTTGTGAATCATTAAAATCTTATTTTAATTCTTTGTTCGCTCCATCTATCCGTAGATTTTTTAACCATAATTTATGTTTCTGCTGTGTTTTTTCTCTTAATATGTTAATTATCGTGAATCACTTGGTTCTGGTGTGGTCAGAGTGTTCTTTTCCAATATTGGATTTGATATATAGATGTCACTTATGGTTTTATCTTGTATATTTTCACTCCTTCACTTGGGCTTTCCATGCTTTTTATTTGTGTTTTTATATTTCATTCTCAAACTAGACACAGATAAATCATAAATAGTTTATGGTTGCATTGGCATCTTGAATTTCTACGATCAAATAAATTTGTTCACAAATCTCACTGGAACAACATAGCTAACGCTTATCAAACCAATACGAATATTGCAGGTGTCTTCTTTAAAGGATATTGTTACAAAGAAGGACGAAGAAATCAGGCGGTTAAGATTGCTCAAAGTTAATGGAGATGGTGAAAGACGGAGAATTAGCTCCCCAAGGCATGAATCTGCCTCTCCCTCTCCGAGAAGGCATTCCATAGGGGAAGTGCGCCCTAGCAAAAGAATTTCAGGACAAAAAAGTCCTTCGGAGAAAGCTGCTTCTGATTTGGATAACAGCTCTGAGTACAACAGTGATAAGCGCTCGGATGCTGGTTCACACCAATCAATAGACGACCAGAAAGAATTATTTCGTCAATCAAGACTTGCTATCATAGGTGGTGATAAATTATCAGAAAACATTGGTTCAAAGTTTAATGCAGTAGCAGATGGGAGCAAAAACCCTAACAATGATGTAGAGCTTTTGGGATTTGGAGAAGATGATTCCGATGAGAGACTTAGTGATATATCTGATGGTGGTCTTTCTATGGGAACAGAAACTGATGGTTCGATCAACAGTATTGTTGAGTACATCCTTTTTCCTGAAAAAGCAAAGCCATCTACGGAGAGAACCGAAAAGTGAGCATTTCTTGCATCTTCTTGTGTTCTCTGGTTTCAGCATTAAATATAGAGAAATGTTCTTTCTTGTCCCATAATTTACACCCAGCTTTAATTTTACTCTTCAACTTTTTCAACGTCAGCAATTACCAGAAAGTTTACCTGATACAAACGGTAAAAGGACCAAAAATTAAATTTGATAAAGTTGAGGAACGAATTTCAAAATTGAAAAAGTTAGATGACTAAAATCAAATGGATGCAGGATAAAGGACTAAATATAACATTTACCCTTAATTACATGGCAAATACTTGTATGCACCGGTTGGACTGAATAGTATAAGTTGTTTTCACTATGTTTACTTTTCATCTGCTTGTTTGACTGCAGGCCACCACCCACCGTTCCAGCTAAAATTCCAAAGCCACCAATGAAACAGAGTCGAGCAGTATCGTCTCGGTTGTCACTGAACAGGAGCTCATCTAAAATACAAAGTATGATCAACTCCCTCTCATAATGTGATCTAATTTTGCCTTTATCCATCTTTTAAAATGTTTGCAATTTCGTTAAAGTCTCGTTAATCTTACTAAAATGCATTTTGTAGGTTCAAAACGAGACACGAGTAGTAGTTCTTCTTCATCTTCTGCAGTTAGATCTTCCAAAAGATGGCAGTAAATCAGTAGACGTGGATGCCAGGGGCGGTGTTTGTAGATCAGAAGAATAGTGGTGGCACTCCTTTGGCTGTTTAGGTATTAGAATTGTTGTACTAGATTTATGTAGGTTAAAATCAGTGGGTGCAAATCTGATTTAGAAATGTAACATCCTCATCCTGTGGATGTTAAAATTGAAGATATTCAGATGTAGTGGTGCTATTCCTATGCTATAATTTGAAGCCACAACATTTAATTTCAGTGATGCATTCTTTGTGCTCCTTTTGCTTTTCACTTTTAGTTACTTGTCATGGATATGTTTCCTTCACAATGAATTGTACAGGCATTTGTAACTAACTTGAAAAGGACTTGTATTTACTCAAAAATGGGTTTACTTGTCATTTTGAAATGTTAAAAGCCCCATCTTTGTAGTGTTACCATTACCAACAACTGAACCGCTGCATGCATGTACATGTTAAATTCAATATCATGTGCTTCAAAATTATTGTTGAATTATCTTGAATTGGGATGATGAGAAAAAAAAATAAGGGGAAAAATACAACAATAGTAGATTTATTTATAAAAAGAGAATTGAGAGAAATATGATGTTAATATTGGGTGAAACTCTATATTTTTTTAATGATTTGAAATATATAAAACAGATGAACCCAACATCTATGTCTGGGTGGTGTAGTCGGTTCGAACCCGGGCTCAGACAGTCTCTAATTTCTTTTTTGTAAAGTATTTAATCAAGAATTTGACTTAAATATATTTGTACTATTAAATTTTTATTTATTCCAACACATACTTACAGAATCAGATTATTCTATTTACATCAGTTTGTATCATCAAAATACGAACTACTGCACATTAATGGTTGTACGCATTAATATATAATAATATTTTATACTTGAAATGAAATGAAAAAAATATAAAGCTTAATTCCGAATAAAATCACCAATTTTTCACAAATTGCAATCTAATCTAAATTTTTTAAATAAATTATCACTTTTACTTTTTTTTTTCCAATTCCAACTTTGGACAGGTTACCCCTTGCTCGAAAATAATGTATACAAAAATTACACCATCATTAACCCAGTAAGCATCCACGTCAAAATTTATTTTATTAACATAATAAATAAAAAAAAAAAAAAAAATTAATATTATATTTACTAAAAATGAATTTAAAAAATAAAATAGAGAATAAAATAAAATAATTAAAATGCAAAATTAAAAATCAAATATTCATCCTCTTTACACATCTTCATCCTCGAAAAAAAAATTGGTTCTACAAAAAATTTCAGATGCACCTCAATTTTTCATTCATATTCCCTCCTCTCAACACTTGATTCAATTTTGAAATGTGAATTGGGTCACCGCACATGCTACTTCATACCCGACTCTCGAAATGGGAGCTCGCTTTTTGTAAAGGAGCATGGTATATATAGCGACCTTGTTTTTAATTTATTTTTTTAATTGCAAAATAGTTTGATTTAGTGTAATTGGAGCAACAAATATTTTAGTAACTGGATGTTGAAATTTTTTGTGTAATTAGATTTTAGAGAATTTGGAATTTTTTGCAGAATTAAAATTACTTTGTGAAGATGCGGTGGCGAAAGGAACGTGGGGTCAGGGTGGGGCAACGGTGGGATGGTGTGGGTGGGGGTAGCGGCGGAGGCAACATTAGGTTTAAGATGAAGATATTTTGGTGTAATTGAATATTTTTTTTCTCGAGAATGAAGATGTGAAGAGGGTGAATATTTAATTTTTTATTTTTTTTTTTAATTTTGCATTTTAATTATTTATTCTTTTAATTTCTATTTTATTTTTTAAATTCATTTTTTAGTATATATTATATTAATTTATTTTTAAAATTTTATTTGTTATGTTAATAAATATTTTTTGACGTGGATGCTTACTGGGTTGACGATGGTGCAATTTTTGTACACATCAATTTTTGGGCAAGAGGGCAAACTGCCCGAAGTTGAAATTGCAAAAAAGAGTAAAAGTGATGATTTATTTGTCAAAATTCAAAAAATTTGATTAGATTGCAATTTGTGAAAATTTGGTAACCAAAATATAATCATATTCAGCATAAAAGATAAGGGTTGTATATACCTTCTAGAGCGTTAAGATTTAATTATATGACTTCAACGTGTATAAAATTAATTATAAATGTTTAGGAAAGAGTTTGAAAACACAAAGTCGTTGTAGTATAGTGGTGAGTTTTCCTCCTGTCACGCGGGTGACCCGGGTTCGATTCACGGCAGCGGTGCTTTTTAAATTTTTGTCATTTTTCCAGATTTTCTTTAACAGCTGAAATCGTGGTTCATTTAGCTGAAATCGTGGTTCATTTAGCACGACTTGTTACCACCAACACTTTTGCCTTTCTTGCACTGTATTCAATTCCACATATCAAATTCTTAACAAAATTGAATTCATATGATTTAAAAATACATTGGGTGTTTTTATTATCGTATAGGTACAATGAGACGAGTGGAAAATGTTCTTGGGACTCAACCTTCAACAGAAAACTTCCCTTCACCAATTTTTAGCAAAAGAATAAAATGACTGACCTCAAAAGAACCACTAATACCCCCACCGCTTTCCAACTAATACCTATCACTCTAAACAATATAAACAGTATGGTATTTTAGTTTCGATTTTTGCAGCAAAAGGTGCCTTTATCAAGGGCGTTGATCGTGTTATGCGGCCGACATCTACTCCAATATGAAGCAACCTTAAGTTTGTCCTCGTTTTGGTTGCTTGCGTGATGTTTGGAAACTCTGCTCACAACTTAAAAGCGCTTCTTAGAAGTGATTTTGCAAACACTTGTTTCACAACCTTATACTCGAGCAATTGGAGAGAAGGGTGGATTTAGTACGAAAGATGGCAAGACATGTTCCGTCTTGTTAGTCTTGAATTTCTCCTCCTCTGATACCGTATCTATCAAATATTTGATTTCGTCTTCCGCAAATACCCTCAGAGAGTCGCTTTGCAGCATCTGCTTGCTTCTCTCCTGCTCGGCAGCAGTGGAAGCTTCCGCAGCGTGCAAGATGGCAACACAGATGGACAACGCTTGCAACGACGACAACTGTGCATGGAAATCTACTGCGTATTTTCCATCCTCGATTGCCCTCATCGTAAATGCTGGTATATTATCTTTTCTTCCCTGCACATAGTTAATCATTTGCATAAGATTAACAACTCTTTCAACTAAAACTCTAACAAAATTCCAATCTCCACATATTAAGGAAAACAGTGATGATTCTCAAATAGTGTAGTTTGAGAAAATAGTTTAGATACACACACACACTCTTATATATACAATTACACACACATCAAGATTTGAAGCAACATATATTACACATGTTCACTTTTGGAATTTGCATAAGAGTAACACATGTATGCACCAGTTGCATTGGTGCAACTGGTGCACAACTAATATTTTTCAATGAAAACAACTAGTATTGTTCAATAAAAGCAACTAATACCTTTTATTAAAACAACTAATTACCATTTGAAAATGAACTTGAGTTACACGGTGCAATTGTGTGCACCAGTTGCGCTGTGCAAACTGGTGCATAACTAATACTGTTCAGTATAATAACTAATACCTTTTAGTAAAACAACTAATAAGGATGATCTCAATGCATGTGATCAAGTATCAGATAGGATAATTACCTGAACAAAGAGTTCTGCTGGATGCCGACTATCAACGAGGGGCTCGCCCTCCGCAATCCGAAAATCGGGATTGCCGCAAACACTGAGGGGGCACGCCATGTCCCACCCCCCACAGTCACACCCTCCACCTAATCTCCACCTATCTAGCAACGGGGAAGGGCCACGGCTCTCAGTACTAGGCAAACTGTGATTCCCATTCGGGATCACAACATGCATCTTCCCAGGACTTGAAATGTCCAAAAAGCCCTCACTTTCCTCCTCTATTCGACAAAGATCCAGCAAGTTATGAAGCGGCTTCTCCATCCTATCCCCGCTCTTGAATTTCAAACTCTCTCTCTTCTCAAACGGGACTTGCATAACAATTGCACCAATCTCTAGCCCTGGATGCAGTTCCACTGCCGATAAAGGCTGAGAAGACAATGATTGACTTTTATTCTTCGTCTTTGTTGATATTTCATTTTGTTCAAAGTTAACTGAAGATAAAATGTCATCAGATACGGGTGCTTTACAATCAGGTGAACAGCAGGAGCTATCTTGAGAGGAAACACTTCTTCTCGACTGAGCAACATCGTACAAAACAAACTCCGTCACCATGGATTCATTAAAAGCTCCAGCACCTTTCAACTCCGTACATAAATAACACGATACGAGCATTTGCCCAATTATGGAGGATTCCTTGTTGCTTTCTTTGAACCCCCACCCACTAGCATTACTCCTTCGTTTTTGGTGAAGTGAGTGGAAAGTGTAGACCCAATTTAGAGCCTTATCCACCTTGCATGACTTTGCAACATACACTTCTTCTGGTGCCTTCACGGAGAACTCAAAAAACGGCACCCCGTGTTTCTTTTCCATCTTGAGAAGGCCATGAAGGTGTGCAGGAGAAGAGAGAGGAACCGAATCATGGCCCGTTTTCTTTTCACACTGAGTCTTATCTTCCACGTGATGGGGCTCGTTTGATGAATCGTTCGTCCCTAAGAGTTAATGGGCTACTATGAGGTTTGGATTTAACAAAAGGGTCAAGAATCTTGCGGGCAGGGTTAAACCGGGTCTTTGAGATGCTCGTTTTCGATCCATCACACTCTGACCGAGCGGGGGAATGGGGCAAAGCTAATTTCGCAGATAATGATTTTTGCAAATTCGGAGATGGATCTCTTTCTTGTGAGCCATTGCCATCACTTATCTGAACAAGCTGCTTATTTGCACATTGTTTTTTGCTTTTAAGTGAAGAAGAAACCCTTTGTGAGTACAACTCTTCTTGGTTTTTACAAAAGGGACTCGTACTTTGCTCGGATATAGACATCGAGGACCTGTTTCGTTCAACTAACGAGCTATCTTCGTCCCTACATAAGGAATCAATAATCCCCAACGATAATGTAGTCGAACTTTCTCGTGAAAACTCAATCTTTTTCCTACCAACTTCATCGGTTTTTCTCAGAAGCATCGTTTCTTTGGAGCTTTGGTAGACCGAACCACGTTTGAGAAGTTCATTTCTGTCCTGATTAGTTCTTCTAAATTGAACGTCTTTACACGATGCACTACGATAGCGATTGAAACTAATTTCTCTGAAGTTTTCATTGAGATCATTTCCACATTTAGGCTTTCCTTTTGATTTTCTATGTGCAACTTTTCGAGGAGATGGAAGAACCGTTGTAGGACTTCCATCCAAGACACAGTACTTGTCGAAGTCTAGTTCCATTTTCGATCAATTTAACCTCATTGATGATTATTCCTCCTATAGTGAATCAAATAAGAACAGAGATTAGTGAAAGCTCATATCTTAATGAGAAAATTAAGAAATCTTGGACAATTTTACTTTCAAATTACACAGCTTCAAAGAGTATTTCTTTGAGTAACATTGGGAGCACACTATTCAGTGTAAACAACAACACTAACAACTAACACCTTTAAGTTAAACAGCAAATACCATTTCAAATTCACTTGAATTGTAAGGTGCAACTTGTGCATAGAAATATATGCCTATTTCCTTTCATCAAGAATCCAAAACCCTTTCATTCATATGCTCACAAATTCATATGCAAATGTCATCTAACAATTCAGCTGCTAACATAATTTCAAGCCACAGAATAAATTTCTAAAATTTTCAGAAATAAGATCTATAATCAATACTAGGAAAAGAAAAGAAAAAAGAACAAAAATGGCACAACTCAAATACAAACACATTCAAGTAAAATTAAATTAAATGTTCCTACCCATATGTTCAGATGTAGCAAAGAATTTAAATTTCCCTACACTTCAAAAGCAGATTTCAAAATCCTACAACAGAACACATGACAACTAATTATAGTAATTTGGACACATTACTCGGTAAAGCCCATCAAGATCCAGTTCTTACACCATTTTAACTGGATTTTTCCAAACAGTCATGCAAATTCAAGAGCACATTAGAAGCCTTTAACACTACATACTGATAATTAACAACAGAACGAGATTAAAGACAGCATTTTTTAATCACAAAAAAGAAAATGATCCATGAAAAGAAGCTTATAACACTAAATACTGATAATTAACAACAGAACAAGATTAAAGACAGCATTTTTAAGTACAAAAAGAAGAAATTCCATGAAAAACAGCCATACCCCACTTCAGATCTCAGTTAATTGAAGATAATGAAAACCCAAACAATGTGGAAGTAAATAAGCAATCATTTGCTACTTCTCTTGAGCTCAAAGGCTTGTCTGAGAAATCAAGTCAGGTTTTCTTGAAAAGAAAATGTAAAAAGGCACCACTTGTCGCAGAAGTATAACAGAGGTTTAAGTTTTAGCACTCAGAATTTATGCTCTCAAAAAATTCAAGAAAAGCAGTGTAAATGGTGAAATCACAAAATAAAAAAATAAAAAGTAAACAAAACAATGAAATCATGAAGACTGCCTCACCAGCAGTAAAGTTGAACAATATGCACAAAAGCTAACATGCATGCTTTTTTTCATTTCTTAATTTTTTTTAATAAAGTGAAAAAATGAATCTTGCAATTGTTTCTCAATTCACATGAACACTGGAGAATGGAGAGACAGAGAGCTGCTAACCTCTGCTTTTGTCCACTAAAAAAATCAGCTTCTTTGACTCATCAAAATGATGCTGTTTCCCATGTTGTGTGTTTAACTGTGTGACCATTTTTCTTATGATACTTTATAGGGCATTGTTTTTATCCTACCAGCAAGATTGGTTAAAAGATAGAAATACCCTCCACAACAGCAGTTTTCTGGTCTTGAATCAGGGGTGTTTTGGGGGTTTAAGATACCAGCTCGGGGTGGGGTTTGGGGGGATTATAATAATTAAATTGGGAATCACTGCAAAGTTAATTATTATCTTGTGCATTGGGAAATGCAGAGTAAATTGTTTTATTGCTAGTAAAATTTTCTTGGCATTTGGCACTAATCAGTAATTAATGGTGTTGTTAAAATATTGGCATGGAATCAATCCTACATTTATGTGACCTCCCATTATTTATTCCAATATTAAATGTGGGGTTCAATGTAGGAAAATGGAGGGAAGATGCATTAACCTTCATTTTTGCAATTTACTTCAATAATCAAGCTATTTGAATTTGTATATCCAGTACATTTATCTAGGATTCTAACTAAGTTGAAAAGTTTAATATTTCACTATCATCAATTTTATAATTCCATACTGTTATTATGATGTTGAAACAGAAAAATAAAAAATAAAAACTAATGCCTACTAGCATCAATAAAAATTTGGGAGATTTATTGGTAGATACATTTCAAAATTGTAATTTATTAATAGGTATAAAATTAATAAAAATTCGAGAGATTTATTGGTAGATATATTTCAAAATTGTAACTTATTAATAGTATAAAATTAATGCACATACGCACGTATATTTGCACTTTTAAGTATAATTTTAACTATATATTCAATCTCATTTGTACTTATTAGTAATTTACTTCAAAATTTTGTATCTATTAGTAATTTTTCCTAAAAAATCACAAGTTTGATTTTAATTGATTTTTTACTAATTCATACGAGCAACCTAACCTGATTTAAATACTATGAAGTTGAGAAATTGCCAATTAAATGTCAAATAATTTTTTTGTCCTCTACTCACTAATTAACATGAGCTGGAGTGTAAATTTAAGAACGTAGTTGAGAATTCTTTTTTAGAAAAATTGATGTATTTATAGCTTTTTATTAGTCTAAGACTGTAAAGTTAGTTAAACATTGATCATGAAAAGGACAATTCCAGTGAGGATCATACTTCGTAGAGAGTTTAGGTAGAAATTTAGTAGCTAGTCTATATTTTAAATTTTAATGTAGGAATATGGTCCATACTCCATATGGAGGACCATGATTCAAAATAACTTAAATGTGTAAAATTTAAACAAAAATAGTAAATGGCAGAGTCTTTTGTTTTTATTTTGATAAATCATCTTACATTTTACTTGAGGAAATCTATATGAATATATAAAATAGTTTAGAAAATCTTAAGTTGGTATCATCATTAAAGTTTGTTTGTATCTCATATTTCTATTAACCAATAATTAATGTATTTGAAAATAGAAACCGTACAAATTATAATGGATAAGACTGCATTTGTATTTGATCCATCTTTCTTGTTTTTGTTATGTTGATAATTGATATTGTTCATGGTGTGACTTACATTGATACCATATCAATGTTTGTCATTTTCCTAACGAATTGACTTGGTGTGATGTTTTGTATTGCTGAATTCTGGAGTCTTGTAATTCTTGGATTGCAACTGTAAAAGCAAAGACCAAAGAAAATTGCACATAAAAATGATAGGTAGAAATCGATAGTGGTTTTGAGTTATCGACGTCGATTGAAATCAAAAACTTTTGAGTTATCGTTGGCAATTTTGTCTAACGTCGATTTTCTAGTAACATAATTTTATCAAAATAGGCGGTGAGATCGATTGAAAAGATTGACCACATTACTAATTTGAGTATTAGTTTAAAGATTTTGTCACCCTTGTACTTACTCTAAATGTTACTAGAATTTCTAGTAACATAAGTTTTTATCATATGTTAATAGGCGGGTAGTCGTCTACCATCGTACACTTAAATGGATACCTCTTTTATTTAGTCAGATTCATGATTAGTGTTCTAATCAGCTTATTTTGGTCTGAACAAGTTGTTGGCAAAATTACATAAAGCAAAGCACGTGTGTGATTTATGAGGAAAGGAACAGCTACTGCAACTCCAAAAATGGTCGGCCCATCACAATATCCAATCCCCTTTTTAAATTTCACTCCTCTTCAATATATAATTTTATAATAAATGAAATTAACGAATACATGTACAAGGCAAATTCACTTCACACTTCATCTAACATTACACCATAACCCAGTAATTTATAGTATTGAAATTATGTCTAATAATATTGAAAATCATTTTTTATTTTAAAAAAAAACAAAATGGTATCAATAATTAGACTAAAACTACACAAATAGTCGTTGAAAAGAAGAGACGCAAATTACCACAGAAAGAAATGGCAACACACCAAAGAAAGAAAAAGAACTAAATAGCCAGTTTATATTTACAAACTACATTACCCGACAAAAACGAACGAAGCAGATCAAGAACGAGGGGCTCTTACTGAAGTTAGAAAGCTAAATATACCACAGGAAAACTAGGGTGAATCTCTCCATGTTAGAACTACTATTTCGACCTTCTTCCTTCAAGTTAAAACTACTAGCTAGACCATTAACAGAAACGACGTCAGAATAAACACGAGCAGCAAGAGTTGCTCACAGCACAAACCTGTATTCATATATATTACTGAGCCTTGGTGGTGGTGGGAGAACTTTCCTCAGTCTTGATCTTGTTAAAGGATCTCTGATTGTCCAAAACAGGCAAGTACGCATCTGTGGTTTTCTTTATCACATCACTTGCTCCTCCTTTATCAGTAGTCGTTTTTATCAGATCATTTTCTCCTCCTTTATCGGCATTTATCTGATCATCTCCATTATCAGCAGTATTCTTTATCGGATCATCTCCCTTATCAGCCGTTATCTTTATATCATTTGCTCCTCCTTTATCAGTTGTTTTTTTCATCAGATCATCTCCTTTCTCAGCAGTTTTCTTTATCAGTTCATTTGCTCCTTTATCGGCAGCACCTCCTTTATCACGAGGGCTCACGAGATTCTTCTCAAGATCATCAAACTTGGCAGTGGCCATTGGTGCAGTACCTACAATGTTGTTACTCGGTCCTTCTATAGTCAATGAAGCAGCATCGTCTCTAGAAGAGTACCACGTGTGACCACAACGTAAGCATTCCAACTGACAAACATAAAACACATGTTTGGTTATAGATTTATAATATAAAATAGCCAAAACCACACTTTTGCATCCTAATATTAATCTGGATTGGAGATTTTAAGAACCTGGTAACGGTCACCATGCCCAGTCTGAATAATATCTATCAACCCCACTTCCTTCTCATTGCATATTTTACAACGAGCATCAGTCATCCGCTGCAAAAAAATCAAATCCCCCATCAAACGAATCCAAAGATACCAAACAATATAATGGAAAAGCTGACACAATAGAGCTGATGGAAATTTTGATCCTTAATATTAAGCAAAAATCAATTTTCTTCAATCAAAGCAGTGAAACTAAAGCATCAAAAACCTGCATCCGTCCTGAATCCTCTGGCTCCTTGGTTGATTTTTCCTCAGCTGTTAAACCCTCCTGGGGAAAGTTCAAGTATGAGCAAAAAGTTAAAATTTAGACTTAGGCTTGATGATCACATACTGAATAACAGCTATATCAAGGAAGAGATTATCCTTCAATCCATTTAATTTCAATGGACATGCCAAACATCATTTAAAAAAGCACATTCCAAAAAATTTCTCCCCAGTCAATTCAAAAAAAGAAAAATTGATTATAAAAGATGGTTCAACTTTTTTAGGTTTACATAGAACCAAAAAGTTTGACAAAGAACAGCATTAGTGATATCCAGTCCATGAGTTGCCTCATCAGAAGACTGCCAAACGTGTGCAGAAGGATAATAGAAACACCCAATAGAGGCTGCTTCTACCTTCCACATGAATGGAAACAAAACCACAAGCTCTACTGTAAACAAAAACCTCCTAACAAACACTACAAGAAAAAACAAATTGCAACAAAAACCATTTAAAACATTAACTCAAAAATAAAAATAAAAAGCAATCATCACCTTCAATTCATTAGGTGACATGTTAAGTATCTGAGCAGGTTCCAACTCCTTATTCAGAAATCGCCGAGTCAAGACTTCATTGTTCTGTACCATAGAATTAGAGAATTTAAAGAAAAACATAAGTCGAAAGATAGAAAACATCTAAATTGTGTAGAGAGCTCACAAACACTCTAAAACATCTAAGAGGATTTAGATAGCAAACGAGAACTTCTAAAGCTCAAACAATTTTCAAGGCAGCACTTATAAACTCTCTGAATAAGATTTTGTAATTTGTTTTAAGAAAAATTAGAAGGCCCCGACTTATTTTTTTAATAAGATCATATGTTGACAAAATGCTTTAATTTAATAACTTGTGAAAATTGTCACTAGCCAGAATCTTGAAAGCTCAATGGTCTTATTTTATCCAAACACCTCCATAGCACAGCTTTAATAAATACATCCAACATCTGATAAGCTAAAAAACATCATCTAGAAATATCAGAACTTATAAGATCTCCAAGTAAGCTTTAGCGAAAACACCCTCCAATCAATTCAAAGCATATGTGATATAAATAGAAATATCATCTAGAAATATCAGAACTTATAAGATCTCCAAGTAAGCTTTAGCGAAAACACCCTCCAATCAATTCAAAGCATGTGTGATATAAATAGAAGGAGAATCACAAAACCAAATTACAATTTTACAAACTCATATGAAAGCCAGTTATATCTACCTTAAGATTGAACATTAATGACCGCATCTTTTGGTTATACTTCCCAAATTCTGAAGACAGAGATTCATGCGCGGCTTTCTCAAGAGCAGCCACAGCCAGAACAGCTGCATCAGGCCAGACAAATGACGCATTACCCTACACAAAATATGTGGAAGGCATATATCAAAGAAATTATAATTAATCATTTCTATAGGATGAGTTTATTAGTAAAGGTTTCAGATTCTGATTGAAACATCTTGAACCTTATTAGGCGATCCATTTCTCTGATCTGCCTCATCATTCTGTTTATTTTCCAGAGGAGAGCACATGAACTGAATCGATTGAAGAAGCTTTTCCAGCCACTTATCACGCTGTGTTTCCTTAGTCAGCACCTTAAAATTCAACAGAATACTGTAATATTCTGACGCAACTGTGCTCCCGGGAGTTTCTGATTTAAACGATTGGGATCGACCAAGCCCTTCGTCCTCCCTAGAAACATCCAAAGGGGCCATGTTCTTTTTCCTTATAAGCCGCTTATTCTTGTTGGGGTCTTCTTGATCCATATTAGCATCTACGGGCTCAATGTCGGGAATATCACCAAGGCGGTCGAGAGTCTTGTTAACAAGAACATCAATCTCTTGTTGTTTGTTATCTTCATAGTCTTTATCGGTCAACTTAAACAGCCTTCTTAGTTCAGTGTCGTACACCTTTTGTACAATAAAACCCGGGTGCTGTTGGCGACGAGGAATCTGCTTATTCAGAGGTATAAAGTGTACAACACACTTATGCATGACAGATTCTGCCGGCACATCATCTCTATGGAAACTGTAGAACAGTTCCCTGGTGTCACGTGATTGCCAATTTCCACCTCCTCGTTTTTCTGCCTCCTCTGGGCGATAGAACCACTGTCCAGTTACCTTCAAGGTATTCTGGTTAACAAAAATGTCCTGTAAAATAAAAAAAAAAAATTACACAATGGTTCAGACTTGCAGCACCAAAATATCTAAACCATACAAGGAGAGCTTCATCATCTTGTGAACAACGAATTTCTGGAAAATCCTGGAAAATCAAGCAAGGCACCATTGACCACAAAAAAAAAAAAAAAAAAAAACCTCACTTAAATCAGCAACAGCAGTCACCATTATATACACAAGCCTTTTAATGTCGGAAATAGCACAACAGGTGTACATAGATTTTAAAAAATCATTTAAAAAGATCACACACTAGAATTCTTTTTTGATGTACAGGGAAAGTAAGTTTGCACATGTACTTGAAGGGATTCAAATGTATTCCAGTATTCCCAATTTCCAATTACAACTGAACTTACTACATTCACAGAAGAGGGCTCTAATACAACATTAACGATTATGATACCAAACTTGAAACAAATAATGTCTTTAAACCTACTAAAGTGCAATTCATATGAAGACCTAGGACCCTCAGTTCAAGTTAGATCGCACTTGATGTTAGAAGATAAGAACAAGCAAACATCATAAAACAACATACATAGTGTTTCATACAAATCAGACTCGTGATAACTATTATAAACATCGGGCCATCACAGCATAACCTTGTTCCTCATAGGAACAAATGCATTTGACCAAGAGAAAAAAAGATTACCTTGATTATAGCAACATAAGGTTTCTGGCCTCCTTCTTCGGGACTTAAAAGAACGGGATCCTCCTAAAAACAAATTATAATAGCATGAGCTTGAGCCAACACATCGAAAATGCTTAGCAATTTACCTAATAGGCTAATACCACTATAATATATACATAAAAACAGAAAAAACTAGTCAAGACGCATCATCAATATTAACAAATTCAAAACCCTAAAATGGAAAATTGAGCATTCATATTTCAGAATCATAAGCAAAAACACTCACAAGCTCGTACTGAGAACCGTCGTAATCGAAGGACCCATAGAAGACCTTCCTCCCTCTCCCTTTACCAGAAGACCTAATTGGGTCGCCAATCGGCAGGGCTTCCACTTCCTCCTGCTCCTCATTTTCGCTTTCAGGCTCGGGCTCTTCAATCTTCTTTTTCTGCTTCTTGTTTAACTCGCTCAATTTCAATTCATCATCCTCATCCTCCTCGTCTTCGGGGAGGTAAACCTTTTTTCGCTTCCTTAGGCTTCTGTTTTCGTCGGGGTTTGAATTTCGCGGCGGCGGCGGCTCGTTATCCTCGTCGTCGCTAGTGTGCAATTGAGCGAAGCGGCGATTCACCATTTTTCCGTGATCGAGCGAAATGAGAGAAACGTCAGACTGTGTGTGTTGGAGTTTTTGACGCGCGCGAAGAGATTTACGGAGGTGGAGGAGTGTCGCTCCGTAAATGGTCTCGCATTTCAATAATATTGCTGATTTGCCATTGTTCTAGAACTTAACAAAAAATTTCCGTTAACTTGACTCATTGAACTTTCATTTTGAAATTGGTCCGAATTATTTTAATTTTTTTATTTTGAACATCTAAGTTATTTTTTTTTTAATTAGTCCATTAACCTGTTGCAGCAGGTCACCAAATAGGTAACTGTCACATATGTAATTATTATTATTTTTTTAATTTTCAAAATGACACCTAGACATTTTTAATCCTAATAATTTTGGATCTGAATTTTTCTGCGTATATTTTGGGGAGGAAGAGTGATTTCTATGTATTATGATTTATTTTTATATTGTTCAGTCAGTTTAGACCCGGTAAATCGTCTCGATTCGCTTTATCTTTTAGTATGCAATTTTTTTTTTAAACCCGCCCCAAAACCCAACCAAAATTATTAAGATTAAAAAAGTTCAAGTGTTTGAAATTAAAGAAAAAAATAAAATAATTACACACATGGAGGTTACCTGCTTGGTAACTAATGCAGCGGGTAAAAGAATCAATTTTAAAAATTATTAAAACGATGAAAAATTATTGGATTACAAACGAAGCGACTTCGGAGTCTCGGTAAGTCGCTGGGAGCTCGGGAAGCGGCGGAGGTCCCGGAGGCGGCTTAATGTGGTAAAGAGGTCGCGGGTGACTTGATAGAACCCGGAAGTCGGGACCGACTGAGTCTCGAGCTTAGTTGAAGATAAACATGGAAAAGATTCGGGTAGTTAGTGAGGCAAATTTCTCAGGATATAACCGGGGAATGTGTATCTGTAAGCGCGACTTGTGGAACAAGAAAGGAAACCCTAGTCGGTCCACGAGAGGAAGCCCATTAAGATTGTAACCCTAGTTCTGTGTCTATAAATATTACTTGTAATGTACGTTGTAAAGGATCAAACTCTTAGAATCCTAAGCAGAAATAATACAGTAAATATCCTGGCTTGGTGCCCCCAGACGTAGTCTATTTCACGGACGAACTGGGTAATCAAATTGTGCGTTGTTTATTGTTTTCGTAATCATATTGATCGGAGCCCTATTAAAATATTTGTTTGTTCGTCGGTAATAAACCGGGTACAACAGTTGTCTCTACAAAAGGTATATAATCTCGCAACTCCTAGATTTCGCATGCTTAGGATTTACGTGAATTACATGTACGCATGTTGTTGTTACTTATTTAATTATTATGTTGAATTAATTTAGGATTGATTCATGTTAGTAATTAATTGAATAATTTAAATATGTATTTAAATACACCTTTAATCCCTTTATTTTATATATGCTGTCAGACAAAATTTATATATGTATCACTGTTTAATCCTAAAAATTTTATCCATTTTTTTTTTTTTTTTAACGTCTCACAAAATTTTGTTTACCCAAAAAAAAAAGAGAATTCTTTACTAAACTTCATCATCATAATATTCGCATATTTACATTAAATGTCATTACTTTCAAGGCTCACATGTATACTCAATCTAATTAATTCATTTACTTTATACGTAGAAGTTTACCATATTATCCTTCAAAACTCTATTCATTACACATATTTTTCTTAATTTGTGTGTTCAAAAAGTGGGACAAATATTTCAAGGACGGAGAAAGTACTTTATTTTATTAAATATATTAGTTATTTTATTTTAAAAAATATACTTTCATGCACCAGTTGCAAACGGGCTCAATTTTAAATGTGTTCATTTACTATAAGTAATATTAGATTAGATTCGTAAGCGAAACATGGACGGGGTGAGAAAGAAGATTTTTGGGCCGGTATGGTAGTGTGTAATTTGGAAAATTTGAAATGCTTGAAACAAGGTGATCTTCAAAGATAGCAGTTATTATTTGAAAGAGCTTATTGACAGTATTAAGTTTGAATCATGAAAATGGATTCATTCACATTATTCAATCTCTTTTCTCGTTCTACTTATTAGCTGGGAATGTCACCCGTTGAAATGCTTACCTAACAAGTTGTAATTGGTCATCTATGTGTATCATTCTGAGTTTTTGAGTACCCCTTTGTACTCAATTAATATGAATTTCATCTTTACATTTAAAAAAAAAAAAGTATATGCTCTAAGATTTTAAAGTGTATTAAAGTCAAAGAAATCAGTTCAAACAATAAGAGAACATAGAAACACCCAACCCAAATTTATAAAAGACTGCAGGAACTAACAAATGAAAATATTTTGAAATTCAAATAATAGGCCATCATGTAAAAATCGGCCTAAGCGGTTACCGGCCGACTCGATTTTGGCAAAATCGGTGCGAAAAATCGTTTCTATTGCTAGACGGCTAGGTGAATTTTCAATTTTATATATATATTTTTTAAATCAATGGTAAAAAAAAAATTCAAATTTAAAACATTACACAACAGAGTCGGAATTAACAGTGACATTATTTTAACTTTTGAGTTGGACAAAACTGATAAATATTGTATATGTAAATCTAATTACGATTGATTCTTGTGTGCTTTATGTTAATTTTTAAAATGTTATGTCGTTTCGTTTTGGATATTGATGATTATTAATTAATTATCTAGTTGGAGTTGGACTATTTGTCTGGATTTAAGTTAATTTAGTTTGCATTTAAAAAAATAAAAAAAAAAAAAAAAGTCGGACCGCCTAAACGCTTGACGATCAAAATGCTTCCACCTAACGATTTTCGACTTATGCTTCCTTGACAATAGGGATCCTATATTTGTACAGAAGAAAAATTGCGTTCGAGTTTGTTGCTGCTTCCATGAGTTATGTAGAACTGGGAGAGAAAATTTATAATTCATTAATTACACATGACAATTGTTAACCTACATTCACTTTTAACTTTATTTTTTCAATATCACTATTATTTATACACACTATCACACTGTTACATAAACACATTTTTTAAACAATAATAACATTTATACACATTTTTTAAACAGTGGTAGTATTTATACGTAATAGTGATATAATTCATATATATATATATATATATATATTATTAACAGGAATGCTACTCGTTGGTGCTAAACAATACGCTCCATCAAACTTATAATTATGCATATAACCAATATATATATACACACAAGAATTCACAACAGATATTGCTGAAAACCATCACCAAAAAATTGCAGCTAATTAAGAGAAAAGGATAACATTCGTCTGAATAATCAACATCCTTGGAATCCACTAACAATTCGCACAAAATTGTCTACAAGCATCAAAACGATGAGGTGAAACAGACCATCTGCAAATTAGGCCTCTGATTCTTGACGAATTTCAGGCAACAAAAAGTCATAAAAGCCACTAGATTCTATAGAAACTCTAGTTAACAGCCCAGGGGCAAGAGTGTCCTAAAGGGGATGGATAGATGAGAAGCTAATCAACTCAACCTGCATCAAGCCAAAACAGCACAAGGGCAATGCCGTATGTTTTCAATCCAGCAAACTGTATTCCGTCTCACTCGGGAATTAAAGCCTCATTGTCTGCATCACCTTCTCCCTCGATTGTAGGCTTTGATGGACCTGATCCAGTGGCTTGCTTCTTCTTGATTCCACTCACGATATCATCGATTCTCAGCAGCATGCAAGCAGCTTCGATGGCTGTCTTAAATGCCTGTGCCTTCACTGAGTATGAATCCCATATCTAAGCACACCACACAATCAAATTAATTAATATGTTGCAGAAAGTTTTAACAAACATTCAGAATCTCGACTGGTGCAATTTTCACTCAATTTTGAGCAAAGTTCGACTCATTCACAACAAGACACTGAAATATATAATGAGAAGTAATGAAGTATGATCTCATATGAAGAAAAGTGTATTATCATATAAAATACTTTACAATATACGACTAGCACTTTCCAAAATATGAGCAGAAACTTTTCATCGTGTGAACTAATACTTTTCGAATGCTTTTTTATATTCACAAAAATATATCAAAAGAAAAAGCTTAGTCGAAATTTGTTCGTCAAAATAGAACCAGTTGCACCCCATGCAACTGGTGCACCAAAGTGTTACTCATAATTAAGAGCAGAAAACAAAGCAGAAGCACGGGAAGATAAAGCCAAATTCATACCTTACGCTCTTTCATGTCAGTAATTTCACCAGTATTTCCATCTATGCCGGTCCATGCATTCTCTCCATTTGCGTGCTAAGAACATAGAATAAAAGTTAAAAACCAATATTAAGGTTATAAAAATGAAAGCACACAAAACAAAAATATCTTACCTTTCCTTGCAAGGCAGTCATAGTTCGAATGACATTGACTCCACAGTTCTGAGCTAAAGTTCTTGGTATAGCCTCAAATGCAATTGCAGCAGCTTCATAAGGCCACTATTCAGAATCATACATCATTATTAACTTTTCCAAATTGGGTATTATTACAATTTCTGACGAATAAAAAAAGCATATTAATGTCAAGGGAATGTACGGATGCAGCTGAATGTTTTAAACACACAAGAGTGATCGAATTAGGGCAAAATATAAAACCGAACTACTCAATACTTATATGGGATCGATTGGTTAAAGCTCAGTCGAGCTCAATTCAGTAAGCATAATAAATAAGCTTGCTGCTTATTTTAATAAGTTTGAACCCTCAACAAATTGGAATAGGGGTGAAGAGGAACTTTGACCGCTTCTTCTTTAATGAGGCCAGGTACTACTCTCCCTTTTTGTCTGTGTTTGATAGATGAAACTGCCTCCATCCAAAAAATAGAGGCGAGTTTCTCCTAAGTATTAACTTTTTATGTTTGGTCCACTTAACGAAGTTGCAACCTTTTATAACCCATCATTTTCATTTATGCCCCAACATATATTTATTGATTTACCTTATTCAAACACACGACTTAACTCGGGTTTTGTCGTAGAAGCACTGTAGAAATTTTGAAATAAATAACTTTGACTTTCGAAATATGACTATTCTTTTGGGACACAAAAAGTTCTTGAAACAAGATTATATTTTTGTGACAAAGGGAGTAATAACGAGCTCAAGAGTTCAAGCTCAATAAGTTATGGGCACACAAAGAAAGGGTATGAAGATCAAACTACTCAAGTACCACTCCATGTTCAGTTTATTGAAAGCACAAACCAGCTTGGTAAAATTAAAACAAAACTGCTAGTAAGACACCATATTTATTTTTTTCTATACATAATAAAATTTGGGGAATTAATTTACATAATTCATTTATGGTCCTAGATTCAACATAAGAAGCACAAGAAAATAATTTACCTTTTCAATGCCTTCAACGGATGCACTTTTCTGCTTTAGTATAGCTGATACAGTCAGCTCTGTAGCACCTCCACCAGGCACAAGTTTTGGATTTTTAATTATGTTTCTTGCCACAGCCATTGCATCCTGTAGAAAACATACTTTGCAGTTCAGGATCACAGTTTTTACAACTACCTCCGTTCCAATTTAACCGTTGTTACACTGTTTTAGAGAAAAAAAATGTTCCAAAATGTCTGAACCTTTTGGTTTCCAAGAGACATTAAATACTCCCTCCATCCCACAAAGATAGTTCACTTTCCTTTTTCACACAGACCATAAAACATCATTTATTGTGCTCGAAATTATGGATTTTACCTAAAAAATCCTAATACACCCTTATTTATCTTATACAAAACCAATAATGTTCAATCCCAATATACATTAAATAGGGGTATGTTAAACAATTTAAACACTTAATATAGAAGTGACTATAGTTTGGGACAAACCAAAAAGGAGAACAGGACTATCTGTGGGACAGAGGGAGTATTTTTTTTCCAACTTTAGCCTTTACTTGAAGTCTGTGATAAATGATCATAAATGATTAATTGTTATTTATTAATCTTTAAAAAGGTGTATGATGATTATAGGTATTAAACGACTTTCTTAATGTATGTGTAACACCCAAAAAATGACAATTAGATTGTAACGGAGGGAGTACATACAAAGAAATACGCATTTGGGATATTGAAAGCTGAAACTCAAAAAGTTACCTGCAGGTTTCTTTCGACTTCATTCAGCAGATCTTTGCTGGCACCCCTCAAGAGGACCGTGCATGCTTTTGGATCCTTGCAGTCAACAATGAATGCAAAGAACTCCTCGCCGATTTTCCTCACCTCAAAAAGCCCGGCCCCAGTACCAACATCAGATTCCTGCAATTCATCGGGCCTGTTAACAATTACGGCCCCACAAGCTTTGGCAATTCTGTTGTTGTCCATCTTCCTTAGTCTTCTGATTGCACTAACTCCAGCCTTGCTAAGATAATGACAAGCCAAATCACTCAGCCCCTTTTCAGTTATTACTAAATCTGGTTTGAACTTAAGTATTTGCACACATAGATTCTCGATGTATTCCTCTTCCAACTTGAGTAAAACACTCCAATCTTCTTCCTTCAACAACTCGGCGTTGGTTTGGTTCTCACCTTTCTTGTATTCAAGAGGGCAGTCGAGAAGAATAATTCTGGGATTTGTTATTTTTCTTCTCATTTTACCAGGGGCGACAACGTCTTTGTTGAACATGACTCCTTTTAGAACTTTTGAGTCCTCCAACTGACCACCAGGAACCTTCTCCACCTTAATGTACTTCTTGATGTCAACCTCACGCATCCCTTGGCCAACTTCTACCCCAACAGTGGTTGTGGCGTCTATTGCTAGATCCTGAAGTCATTATCAACATTTCAGTAAGACTAGAAGTTAACTGGGAAGCTGGGATGGTTGTGAATGAGGAAATAGAATTACTACCAAAAAAAAACAAAAGTAAACAGCGATTAAATTACTCACAGCAATCAAATCTCCAAATTGGCTTGTAAATTTTGTTCCAATGCAACTCTTGACAAGTCCTAACATTGATCCACCTGCCAAACGAGAAACATGCCAGAGTAAGCGCTTTATAAAAAGGAGAAATGGATAAAATATCCCATCCATTACAAAAATGATATGTCAAAAACTCTGAAAGAGCCATCAGAAGCCTATGTTGAGCTAGTAGTTCTGTTTGATTAGCTTTACAGCATGGCATTCTTAAACATGGACATTGAAATGGTTCTATGAATTTAATTCACAGAAATATAGGTTGCACCTACAGAAAACAAATCTGAGAAGAGTTGTCACAATCTGTCACTCAGCATATGTAAACAATTAGCCTCTTGATCAGTCATAAAAGCAATGGCAACAAATAAAGAACATGATCAATTGATTCAACTCTCAAGGAGTAACATACAGTCGTAAAACAACAAAGTATCAATGAAAAAAAAATACAAAATCTGATCATCAAAGAGATTCTTATTATTGGGTGAAAGGATGACATTTAAGTAGCTCAGAAACATGAGTACCGCAGGTTGTACAACTTTGTAACCTGAAGTGTCATATCTAACAGCATCATGCTAATTGTTATTAGTCTAGTAACATCAAGAGTACTAATCCAAACCCACAAAAAATTGATGCAAATCCAATGCTGGCCAAACCACAGGATAGGGTATACTGAAGGGGGAAGAAAATCTCATGCACAAAGAGAGGGCGGTTATCGTACTTTAACAAAACATACAAATTCATACAGTTTAAGATTTCAACATTGACACTAGATTTAAAAGGGAAACAAATGTAATGAACTTACGATCCTTTACATCCACGTTCATTGCAATTTTGTCAAGGACAGCGACAGCGTCCTCCAGAGCTTTGTTATAAGCTGCAAGCCAATAGAACAACACTAGTCAACATATATACCCATGCAAACATTAATTATATTATTAAAGACCATAAAGAAATTATTATGCTACCTCGGCAGATAACTGTAGGGTGATAGTTCTTGTCAATGAAGGCTTCCGCAACATGAAGCATTTCTCCGGCTGCAAATTGAATTATTCAAATTCACAGAAACCTCAAAATAATTCTAAGCGGGAAAAAGAACAGTAAATCTTTAAACATAAGCTTCTTAATATCTTCCAGTTAAGACTTCCATATGGACAGATAAGAGACTTGGAAACTTTTATTTATTGGACGGAAATAAAACTCACAACTGTAAGCACAGAACAGATTAGGAAGATTATGAAAGAAAACTAAAAGCATGCATATATGTGTTTGCATCAAGTGAGTTTGCAAATCGAATCAGTATATGAATGCATTTACATGGATATTCTTTCTATTTGTTAAAAATATAAAGTACAGTATGCATTAAGTATCATAAACAAAAATGGATTAGATTATATGAAAGTTCAAGGCATACCAAGGACTATCACAGACGTTGTCCCATCTCCTACCTCTTCATCCTGAGTTCGGCTTAGTTCAATCATCGACTGTAACCATAAAGATGCACATGTGTCAAAAGTCAATCATGCCATAGAAGTTCAGTAAAGTGCCTTTTATAACGGTTTATAGAATATAAAACAATCACAAGCTACTGTCAAACAGAAGTCTTATCCTCATTTAGTGAATAAAGGAGTCAAACCACTTAAAAGAAGATAATGCTACATAAAAAGGAAATAGAGATTGTGCCTTTGCCGCCGGGTGTGCAACATCTAATTCACGAAGAATAGCATTTCCATCATTTGTCACTACGATCCCTGTATACATCCAAATAAAAGCAATTCACAACTTGAAATAAAAAAATAAATAAGCAAAAGAAGAGAAGAACGATACTACATATTACATCAAACTTGTGAATACAGCCCTATCCTCACCCTATATCGATTAGACGATTGACAAAAAAAAGGTAGATCCAAAAACGAAAATATTTCGTGAATGCTAATAGACATACTCTAAGCATTTCACTGGTTATGTATCAGTGTTACAACAAAAATAATTGTATGCACCAAGAGCACCCGGGTTCAGTGGGGTAAATGCATTAAAAATGGTCAAATTCTAGCAGATGGTCCTATAATACATGTATACATATTTCATAATAAGATAATTAGAATCCTACCTCCAGAAGCATCAAGGAGCATCTTCAACATTGATCGTGGACCCAAAGTAGTACGCACAATATCTGCAACAGCCTGCCAAGAGCAACAAAATTATGTTTAACTGAAAGGACAATGAAGAAAAACAAGCAGCATTTTGAACCAATAGTAAATGCAAGAAGTCAGATGGTATTACTTAAGATTTATCAAGTGAAATACTTAAACCAATGCCACATTGCAAACACAAACAAAATTTTAGCATGCAAGTTAGAAACTTAGAACAAAAGTATTATGCTCTCCCATTTATGATAAACCATGCTACAGAAGATGGAAAATGTTGAAGAATTTTAAGAAAATTTGCTTACGTAAACGCACTGTTAACAAGCAATATAATTTTGTTATTTATGATTTATTATCTTCTAAACTCAATAGCATTTTGATCCTTCAATAACTGGTAGAGGCTAGGATATACTCAGCCTATGCTCATAGATTAGCTGATGCACTACTCTGCTCTCACTTTGATAATTTTCTTTGGCAGACATTTGAACTTAAACTTAATTGGTTTGATAATATTTGTTAAACGATGTTTGAAGATTTTGTTATGTTACTTTTCCCAACACATCGAATGAGGCTACATCTCCATAAACTACCCCAAGTATCCATCATCATTTAGACTGTATCGAGTATTGTAGTTAAATATTCAAAAGCACCAAAAGACAGATTTCTGTTTCTGGAAGCCATCCCAAGATAGCGGTGATTGAACCAATTTTATTGGAACAGCTATCCATCAGAGAATAATAAAGTACACAATATCAGAAAGGAGCAAGTGGATTTGCATTGGCAAAGGAAACTAAAAAAGGGATATGGACACAAACTCAATTACCAGATAATCAGATGAAAAGCTGATTGAAAAAGAATAAGAGAATGAGACCCATTGCTACCTTGGATGCTTGGATGTTCGCATGGTGAACCTTGCTTCCAGACTCCCGCTTTAATGAATCTTCTGCTTGACAGAACGTGATAAATTAAACCAAGAACAAGAATATACAACAGAGTAACATGTCAAATTTTTGGGACATATCCTTGCCTAAAAATAAAAGGAAACCAAAACATCTGTAGCTTACTCTAAAAATCTATTTGATTCATTTGAAACAATTAGCAAACACAGGCAAGAATGGAACTTTTTACTCCAAAAGATGCAGGAGAATAGATATTGGATCTTACCAAAGACGCTCACTGTTTTCAAGAGATTCACTATATTGCACACTTTAACATATCCAAAGCCAATTGCAGTTGAAACCTTAACTCACAAGCAACAATCTGCAACCCTAGTCAAACTCTTATGCATCAAAAAATAGCTAATTTAGACCAAAACACTTCATTTACAGTGCTATGCAGGACGTACAAACCCTAGACTCTCAAACAAAAACAAAAAAATCACCCTTCAAGTGCAGTATAAATCCATCGGATGCGCAGAAAGGGTAATAACATGGAGCAGGTAGTTCGTAAACATACACATTATCATTTGAAAAACAAAAACACACACAGCGCAGTGAAAAATGAAAGCAATCTATGAAGCGGAAAGAAGACTTACTTAGGACGAGGACTGGAGATTGCATCATGGCTCCGATTTCAAATTACAATATTAACGAGATCAGTTAAAAAGATGAGAGCAGAGAATAAATCGCGGATTCAAAGCGGAAGGAGAAGAAGGCGCTTCTCTGGAAAACCCTGGAACTGAAACAAGGGTTTTGAGTGTGCGCGTCTGTGCTCTGTATATAGTACTAGTTAATTAATAAATGTATTTGTGTGATTTGAATGTTTTTTTATACTTTAATGAAATGAATTTATTTTGGTAAAGAGCGCTTCAATACGAAAGTTTATTGACAATTGACAAATTAAAATATTAATGTGTATTTGGTTCAAAACATATTAATGTGTATTTTGTGTATCTTTGGATTATGTCATACATGATAAAAGGAACATCCTCTTTTTTAATTGGGGTGAGTCTCTTGTGCATCCATGCAATTAAATGATCCATTTAAAAAAATACATGACATTGAATATATTAGACATGTTCTGTGGATACATATGTAAGGTTAAGGCGAGTGTTGCACATGAGACTTTGTCTTTTAATTGAGTAACACTCATGTGAATCAAGTTTGTACATAAGCTCTATCATTATTATGTGTAAAAATTATCACAGTTATACAAAAAAAATTCATTATTTAAAAACATAAAATATTTTTTAAACAATGATAATTTTTATGTATAACCGTGATAATATTTATTGTAATATTAGAAAATTCGAGTTTAAAGTGAACTCGGGTTCACATGAGTTTTATTTTTTTATTTAATTTTAAATTATTTTTAAGTGTTTAAATTATTTTTTATTTAATTACTTAAATAGTTAAAGATATTTTCTGAAAACAGTATATCGAAACAAAAGCAAATAAATTATATATACACTACTAATTTTAAATTACAATGTGTGGTACATATAGTAGCCTCCATAGTCCATACAATAATATTAATTATTTTAAACAACAATATTTTTAACTCTTTACTTATTACATTTAAAAATATTTATTCGACTGAAGGAAACTACACAAATATTATACACTCTAGTGTGGACTCAATAAATTAAAACTATATTTCTTTAAGGTAAAAACAAATGTCAATTGTGAGCCTAAAAATTGACCTCAACATATGCAATAATAGAGTTCGGGATGCGGATCGAAATAAAAAAAAGAAAAACAAAAAAGCAGAAGGGTCGACTTGTGAGCCACACAATTTACAGTTCTCCTAGTCTATAAGAATGAAACATGGTCAAAACCCGAGGCTATGTCCAGGATGTCTCGTGTTACATTAGCTCAGATATTGTGTCAGTTGGCTAATTGCAAAAATATTGGACCGCACTCGACCACCCACACAAACCCCTTCTCCAACACCCTCCTCCCCTCTAAAATGTATATCTTTTATGATTACAAATTTACAACATTAATATTATTTTCTTTATTGAAATTAGATTAACGAAATTTAAATTAATTTAATTTTTTTATTGTCTACTCGATCTATCTCTATCATGTAATGTGAATTTACAATCTTATTCAAATGATGCTTTATTTGTTATAAGATGCTTCTTTTTTTATTGAAACCTAGATAACATAAAGATTCTCCATCCATTTTGACAATCATGTAGCTTTTTGTTTTTCCCTATATGATAATTTCTTGTATTTTCACCTGATCAATTCTTATTTGTCTATTGATTCAATTATAAAATTTGTTTATCGTTTTATATATTTTGCTGGGGAAAGCAAATAAATGTCTATCGATTTAATTGTAAAATTAGTTTATGGTTTTATACATTTCGTCGGGGAAAGTAAATAAACATTGAATTGAATGTTCTAATGGAGTAACATATATTCCCCACCCTATATGAACAAAAATCAAGTATTTCATATCATACAAAAACTCTTATAACACGATCTATCTTATGATACTTATGCAAGTTTCTGAGATACTTTAAGGTCTCGTTTGATAAATACACAATCGGTAGCTTATCTTGGGCCATTTAACTATTTGGTAGAGAAGACTCAATATCTATGAAGCCCAAGATTTTTAAGTTGGCCCGCACTTATTCACTGTTTGTCTTCGGCCGAATTATCTGGCAAGATGAATTATCGAGCGTCAACAGTAAAGCGGGTTTTAAGTTAAATGACAAATTTACCCCTCTTGTATATAACAAAATTTTGACAATGTTTCTTTCATTTGTGTTATTCGAATTCGACTTTCAAAATTCCACTCGACATTTTTCTTCTCTCTACACCCTTGAATCCGACGAGCACACCTTCGTCGAGACTCTTCCCGGAGAAGCCGAACGGTCATGTCTTCGTCTTCATCCTCCACTGAGTCGAGCGATGAAGAATTGCAACAAGTAATGGAACCTGGTATGTTTAAAATTGTTTCTCCCCATTTTGTTTCGATGGACTATGAATTAGGGTTTGAATAATAGGTTTTAGTAATGGTAATTGTTGCACTGCATGTTATCTTCTTCTTGTTATTGTGTTTAGGGTTTGTCAATAACATATCCGATTTGAGATTGGGGGTATTATTTCTTTGAGATTTTGGGGGAGTTTTTTCAATAGTAATATTTGTTGTGCATAAAGATAGATTATGGCTGCAGGAGATATTTGGGACTGTGTTTGTTGGTCTGTTCGTTTGGTATTTGTTATTTTGGTTTCCTTGTGCACTACATTTCTTGCACCAAATCTTAATCTTTTTTCGGTATTGGGGTTTTTCTGAAATGGGTGATTTCATATCTCTGTGAAACTAGCTTTTGAAATTTGTTGGTGTTTTCTGATATTGTAATTTCTATGTAAAATGATGGATGCATTTGGGTTCTTTGTAAACACCAACAAATATTTGCATGTTTGAATTGGATTTTGATTTATTTACAGTCCATATGTGGAGGATCTGGAACATATAGTTTTGATAAATACTCTTGGCTTGTGGAGTTCTTGTGATTTTTGCAAATGTTTCTATGTGTATGCTCAACTGATACTGACAATATGTAGTTTGGTCATTGTAACCTGATGGTCTTTGTCTTGTTTTGTTTTGTTTTTGTTTTGTCCAGTACATCCCAAGGCATATCCACTACAGAATGATATCTTTTTGAAAGTAAGGATGTGTTGGTCAAAAAAGGAGGAGGATGAGCTACTAAATGGGGTGTTGTTCATCTTGAAAAAAATTCGTGTGAAAAATGCAACTACCTATCAGATGAAACTAATAGTGTGTTTATATTTGTGTGAAGCATCGGGTTCGACACCCTCAACCGAAAAAAAATGAGATGGAAATGTTCTACAAAAATAGTGGATGGACTATGGATGATTGGGATCAATACTTTTACAATGTTGGTTGGGATCCTTCTAGGATGGGGAGTTCATGGACAGGTTGGAGGTCGTTGTCAACAAATGGGTTTTTGAAACCAACCTTAATTACGTGCTCATGGTTTCTGAAATATCACGGCGATATAATGATACAGATGATGACACTCTTACTTATGGTGGGATCTTCGATAAGATTCGATCTTTATCATATGTTTATCAACTGTTCAAGTGCTTTGTATTCAAGATTCCTGGCGTTGAATACAATTTCTATAGGCATGAATCGAGGGTGAACGACGTCTACTGGAACCGTCAGGGAAAGGTTAATTCAATACGTTAGTTTTTAAATCCATTGACATTTGTATGTTCTTATAATAATGGTCGTTTGTATGAAATAGGAACCACTCTACATGTGGACGTTCAGGATGCAAAGATTTCCTCCTTGCCAATATTGCTACCATATGTTGGAAGAGAAAGGAGCCGAAAGATTTTCGTATGGATGTTTCCCATCAGTTGATCCTGTGATGACAAAAGGTTTTAAAATATCGGATGAAGAGGACGTCTTCAAATGTTACTATCAAGCAGATTAGATCGGTGGATGTGGCACTATTGTGATATATTCAAAGTCGTATTTAACCTTAATTATAACTTTCTGTTTGGATGAACTTGGGGATAGTTATTTTGGTATTTTGGGATGTTTTAACTATGTTACTACTTGTAGTATTGTATGACTCATGCATTTGGTGATGGGGTTCATGTCTATGTAGTAGGCTTTATCCAGTACATGCATATTGTTGTTGCAGTGGATTATGTTTTCAATAATTCTCCACTGCTATTTTAATTTTGATGGGACATTCTAATGTTGTTTATGTCTACTTACTTTCAATTATTATTACTTCTGTCATTCCAATTTGTATTTGTGTGTAGTAGGCTTTATCCAGTACATGCATATTGTTATTGCAGTGGATTATGTTTTCAATAATTCCTCACTGCTATTTTAATTTTGATGGGCAATTCTAATGTTGAACTGTAGTATATTGGAGACATAATAATGAATTTGTAAAATAAGAATATTATAATGCACTGCTAACACTTTGTAAAACGCAATATTAATATCTTTAAATTAACCATATAATACCCGTTACTAACTGGTATGTATATACATATAATACATTCATAATTCTTAATCAGATATTTTAGGGACAAAAACTCATATGAGACTATCTCATACATAAGATGATATTTAAAATTACACAAATAACACCCATCCATGCCATAATTATTAAATTTATAATACCCATCCATGCCATATGTGAAATGGCTTGGACACCTAATTAAAAAAATTGTGGTCTGCTTGATATTAATGTGAAATGGCATGGAAAGTCTGATGTTGAGTTTATTAATTAAATAATGGATGCCCACTAAAAGTTGGGAAATGTCTATATGAATTAAAATTACCACAATGAAACTTATGCGCGCCAATTAGCTATCAAAAGCGGGAAAACCAAATTGTTGCGGCGGGAATACAGTTTCATTGCCTGTTTCAAATTAGATTTATCTACTTTACATTTATTTTTTCGTTTTCTCATTCGAGCAACTAAAGAAGCACAAAAACGTTCTAGCTTGTTGTGGAGAAGAAGATACATATAGTTGCGTCTTCTTAGGTAATTATGTATGGGTTCTTCAGTAGTATCAGTTCTTGCACTTATATATTTATGTTCCCTGCTCTCAATATTCTAATTACAGTCTGCTTGTTTATCAGAATTCACTCGGTTCGACTGTAATATCCTGTGGTTGTTGTCGAGGTAATTTTCATTGCTATAAACGTTGTTTTTAAATTTCAACACATAAATGTTTGATTGTTAAATTCTGATTTTATATTCATATTTGGAATTGTATGATTATCCCCATATATCTGTTTGAAGTTATAATGTTTTACCCTATTTTAGAAGGATGGATGTAGTCAGAAACAATAACGAGATTGTCTACTTGCTGCTTGAGGAGATTATGCTCCACACAATTACAGTCATTTCCATTATTATTGAGATTATGAGAATGAATAGATGTAGAAATGTAAGAAGAGCAAGAAGGAGGTATACAATGATAGGTTGTATACCTGATCAAATCCGAGCATTAAGACGACTAGTGGGTAGATATGAGTCTGATTGCTTTGATATTCTACGAATGGATCGTAACACATTCGGTAGGCTTTGTATTCTACTGCGTAATGTTGGTGGATTGGTTGAGGGTAAGTATGTCAGTGTAGAGAAACAAGTGGCAATGTTCTTGAGTGTCCTAGCACACCACAAGAAAAATAGAGTAGTTAGATTCAAATTTAATCGTTCTGGGCAGACCGTTTCTCATCATGTCCACCAAGTATTGTGTGATGTTCTTCAACTACATGAAATATTACTTGTCAAGCCTGTTTCAGATCCTGATGACTGTACCAATCCACGTTGGAAGTGGTTTAAGGTAATTAACGGATCAATTATATTCTAATTTACATCATTTGATATTTAACGGTTGTTATTTATAATGAAATTTTATGATTTTTTGTAACATACACAGGGTTGTCTTGGTGCACTTGACGGCACATATGTCAGTGTGCACGTTCCGGTTGCAGATAGAGGTCGATATAGGACACGCAGGAACACAATTTCCACCAACGTTCTAACTTGTTGTGATAAGGAAATGCAATTTTCATACGTTCTACCGGGTTGGGAGGGATCAACCTCAGATGCTAGAGTGTTAAGGGATGCAATTAATAGAGTTAATGGACTTAAAATTCCCGCCGGTATGTAATTTTCCATAGTAGCTTGGTGTATTTTACAAAATGATTATACAGGAATCTAATGACCTGAAATTGCTATTAGGTACATATTATTTATGTGATAATGGATATGCAAATAGTCTCGGGTTTCTATCGCCATATAGGAGTGTGCATTATCATTTGAAGGAATGGGGGCCTGCTCATACAATGCCCGTTAACGCACAAGAACACTTCAACATGCGTCATACCCAAGCACGTAACGTTATCGAACGTGCATTCGGTGTATTGAAAAAGAGATGGGGTATCTTCAGTAGTACCACATTCTATCCAAATAAGACCCAAACAAGATTGATTATGACTTCTTTCCTTTTACACAATTTTATTCGCAATGAAATGGAAGTAGATCTTATAGATGCTCTCTTAGACGATGAGGAAGCAGAGAATGAGAACAATGATTACAATGGAGATTATATAGAAACAATTGAGGCAACGCAAGAATGGACTGCTCATAGGGAACAAATGGCTCAAACTATGTGGGCAGAATATAACGGTCATTAGGAAGTTGAATTCGATGTGTAGTAATCTTGAATTTGTCTTTATGTTTTATATTAAGTTATCTTGTAGCCAAATACTCTAACTATTTGGGCATTATTTTGAAGTCTGTGCTATGAAATCCATGTATGAATTTGGCATATGAATGACAGTGAATGAGTTTATATTATTAAATAATGTTGTACGTAGTCTAATTGGCATGTTTAATAATGAATTGCATCTATAAGCATGAATGTGTTTTAAGAATTTTTAATGCTCTATATAAAATTATTACTTTCATCTTTGATTTCTTATTGTTGAGATTGTAGTTGTGAGATGGATAGTACGGAAGTTGGAGCAAAACGGGATAGAGGTGCGGCCAAAAAAACAAACAACTCACAAAGGATTTGGAAAAAAAATGAAGAAAAGGTATTGATGGCCGCACTTAAGGAGTTAGTAAGTAATGGATGGAAAAGCGATAATGGGTTTCGCACGGGATACTTGATAAAATTGGAGGATGCTATGCGCAAGGTTTTCCCAAATGCCGACTTAAAAGCAGAACCTAATATTATGTCAAAGTTGACTACTTGGAAAAAAAGCATATGGTGCCATTATTTCTATTTAACGGGATACTACCGGCGTGGACTTCAACACCACCACAAGCATGTTGGAAGTTACCAACGAACAATGGGAATCAGTTGTCAAGGTACATTACATATGTTTTAGTGTTGGTTATTTAAATGATGAATTTCATGTGAGTATCATAGTAATTGACATTTGCATATGGTTGTGTAAAAAACAGAAAGATTCAAGCATGAAAGGTATGCGTTTCAAAGAATGGCCTTTGTTTCCGGAATGGATTGAGGTGTTTGACAAGGACCGTGGCGACGGGGGACATAGCCGAAGATGTAACCGATGGTGCAAGTACAATGAAGAAAAAGAGGGATGAATTCAATGCTACCCGAAATGAAAAAAAAGACACTGACTATGGCGATGAGAACTATGTCAATCTCGACGACCCAGAATATGCTCGTCCAACATTTAACGGTTTGGATGATGAATTCACTGAAGATAGCCCTGCTAACAAACAAGCTGATCCGGACCAATCAACTAAGTCACGTAGGAAAAAGAAACAAAAGGTTGATGTGGTTGACAATACAATGGTTAATCTTCTCCAGGAGTTGTGTCGTTCAACTGGAGATCGTCTACAAACAATTGCAAAAAGAATTGGATACAACCATGACTTATGTGAAAAACGAGAGAAGCTTATCGGATTGCTAGGACATGTGCCAGGCATAACAACTTTGCAAAAGATCGAAGTATCTAAAATTTTTGGGGCCAAGAACGAAAAGCTAGACATATTCATGAGATTGACTGAAGATGAACGTGTTGTGTACGCAATGCATTTGCTTACACATGGGAAAGATTAGGGAAAGTGAATTATATAATGTGTTTATCTGCACTTCATTTTGAACAAACATAATGGTCACTTTGGTGTATTTTGTGTTTTGGAATATGGCTATAAGTAGCTGTTGTTTTGCATGTTTTTTTTGTAATTATATGCGCAAGGCTGAATATTATGATAATTCTAAGCTTACAGTGTACTATGCCTGCATGTTGTATTGAATATTTTGGTGTTTGAATATGATAGTTTGGTGTTTTCATTTGTTTGCAGGTTGTATCGAACATTTTACTAAGTTTACAAGAGGGACCTTTTTAATAAGCTTCCATGTAAGGATTATAGTGGCATAAGATTTCATGTTCCTATTAAGTCACAAGGCATGTTGGTCGGCCGTAAAAAGTGGTAATGAAAATGAAGGAGCAAAAACAATAATTTAGGCTGAAGTAATAAATTAAGTCATACACATAATAGAGTACAAATAAATGTGTACTGATAATATACATCAACTAAACCACCTCACCATAAACGTGTACTGATAATATCCATCAACTAAACCAATCCCAAATATACATCAATAGTCTGAATACCCAAATTTCATTAATGTTATCATTCAAAAAGCATAATCAAAATGCCACATAATAGAGTACAAATAAAATGGAACATACTGTCATTTACATTTCCATACATTACACTTTCTAAAATTCAAACTACAATACCATGTAATAAGTGTATATGAAATACACATGTATGATCAATAATGCTTCCCCGCTACAAACCCGATTATAAATAGAGAAATAGCTGTGAAAATTAAAATCATGTTTAAAATAACCCAAAAACTCAATGTATTTGTCAACGAGCCGGCTCCCAAACCCTTTGCATAGTTGTTCATATTAGTCCCATTGTGTTCTGATCGTCTAGGTACATCGCTACGAACTTTCGAAGATTCCACCCCTTAATCAATGGTGTTTGAGTTACCAGACATTTTGATGTTTTGTCGATGAAATTCATCACACCAAATGAAACTCTTCGAATGCTTTCCTTCAACGGGGCATTTATAAAAAAAAAAAAAAAACGTTCGGGGTTATTAGACTTTTTGCTGGCGCAAAGGAATAACATGATCCCCTTACCACACGAACACAAAGGAGGAGCAGTATTCTGTCCGTGTACAAACATCCTATAAAAACAAAATACAAGATAAAAACTTATTAAGATTGTACAATTCTAATTTAAAATCAGATATGTAAGAATCCTGGAATTATAAAATGCACCAATTTATGATAAACTCATATACAACCAACAAACAATGTAATACAACTGAAAAAAAAACTATATACAACCAACAAAAAATGTTATAAAACCAAATAACACCATATACAACCAACAAACAATGCAATACAACCAAATAACACCATATACAACGAAAAAACAATGTAATACAACGTAATTTATCTCCAATAAAAACAACAAACAATGTGATACACTCATAATAATTGTAAGAGTTCTGGAACTATCGAATACACTTCATATAAACACAATGGTTAAAGGTAATACAACCAAATGTTAACATATGCATATAAAATCTTGGCAGTAAAATCTTATTCATTGTAAGAGTGCTTGAATTATCTAATAAAACATTTTTTTAATTGCATAGTTTGTGGTAGTACAACCAAAATACAAATAATTGATATAAATTAATAGATAATAAGCTTCAGTACTGAGAATGCAAATGCACCAATATAATGGCGTAACAACTACAAGACATTTATCTCATCTGCACAATTAATCTACTGTTAACCAAAAAACAGTAGCTTCAATATTCACAAATAATATGTAAGAGTTGGTGTAGTAAAATTATTTAAGCATACATCCATCATAGTCACAAAAAAATATGGACAAATAATACCAAAGAGTATACCTAGATACAAGGTCCTTTGAAGACTAGTGCCTTTCACTGATGCAGTTCCTAATTGGTCGCGTGAAACTTCAGAAAATATCGTCCATCCATCATTTGTATTCGAATCGACGAGCACCGTCCATCCATCATATGTAAAATATAAAACATGAGAACAAATTCAATATATACATACCTACAAGTAATTAAACAAGTGTGGAGAAACGCGTGTATGAGCGGAACCTGTTCCCAAGAAAATGGCTTGGTGATTTCTGCGAGCTAACACCGAATTCCTTTGGATAGGTTACGAAGATGTTAGTGTACGTGAACGGTGGCGAAAACAACACCGTGAATCGTCGATGAGCGGCACATGTGTAGAAGAAGATGGATTGGGGATTGGGGATCGAAGACGAATTAGGGATCTGCATCTGCTATACAAACTCGATATAAATTATTTGCAAAATGACATGTATTGAAGGGGTATTTAGGTAATTCTAACTACATATAAATTATACTCCATCCGTCCCAATCTTTAAGATTTTCTTTCCATTTTTTTTCGTCTTTACCTTAACTTTTTTCCTAAAACGAAAATACACTTTATCACTTTATCAATAAAATACTAATAAACAACTTTTTTTACCCCCAAATCTGGACTTTATATTTTTCACATAAAATACTAATAAACAACTGCCAC
Source organism: Stenogyne calaminthoides (assembly GCA_037126765.1). Classification (NCBI taxonomy): domain Eukaryota; kingdom Viridiplantae; phylum Streptophyta; class Magnoliopsida; order Lamiales; family Lamiaceae; genus Stenogyne; species Stenogyne calaminthoides. The sequence goes on along the minus strand of JBBCBC010000023.1, from coordinate 24,711,385 downwards.
TTTCCCATATACTCGTGGGAATGGGGCGGAGAGTAATCTGGGCTTTGAAATTTTTTTTTTCGCGAAGATATTGAATCTTCCTTTTTATCGGCCCAAAAAATTAGAATCTTCCCGGGCCTAAAAATTAGAATCACAAAACTCTGTAAAAATATCTCGTCTCATACATGATGGGTGATCTCATACAATACTGGCAATATTCATATATCTATGACATGTACAGATAAAACAAAACAAGAAATAAATATAACTTCCATCGTTAAAAAGATGAAGTAAATCACTACTCCAGGATTGATTCTCATCCATGATTACAAGAAATCAGGACTATCGACTTATATATATTCTTCTGGATTACAAATGTTTACTTCACCAAGTATTGGAATCATCATAAAATCTGTTACATAACCAAAGAATCAAATGCTAATTTCATCAACTATTAGAACTCCAAACAATGTAAACATTTCTCATGTTAAATTAAGAATGGAATGCTCAAGTTTTTACCAATATCATGCTTATTACTCTCAGCTATCTCCTTCAAACTCGTCCATGACTTCTTCCTCCTCTTACTAGAAACAAGAATACTTTTATCTGCTTCATTCGTATTTTCAGGTTCTACTACTTTCTTCGTGGATCTATTCCTTTTCTTCATCTTTGAATCGAGTAAGGAAAGCTTCGGTATTGGCAATGGGGTTGCTGGAAAGCTCGTTTCAAGATTTTGTCCAGCTAACGGTGGCAAATCAGCGAAATCCACCTTGTTGGAAGGGGACTTTGTGTCTTTTTCTAAGCTATGATGCTTTTCCACAGCAGATTCAGCAATCTTTAACTTCAATGCTGGTTTAGGCTTTGGTGGACATAACTCTTTTACATAGCCCTTTGATGTTCCTCTCATTAAATTTCTATGAGAACAGAAGTGACATTTGTAAACAACATTATTTTGTGTGGTAAGATTGGGTTTCTTGCGTCTATGTTGCACCTTTGACTTGTTCTTCTCAATCCGGACAGTACAATTATGACCTGGTTGCAGAATCGACTCACATCTGTTGAAAACAAAGCATCATCAGAACCTAGAGTAACACTTGGGTGAACAACTAATACCTTTTAGTAAAACAACTAATACCATTTAAAAATACACTTCAGTTGCACAGTGCAACCGGTGCATAGTAGTATTTGCCCAGAAACTAAGAGTATTTCCACTCGTTGAACATAATCAGTTTGTCTCATATGCATTCTAAAATTCTATATATTCCAAGATCTACATGGAACACTATCAAAGACAGAAAGTATAAGAAAGAAACACTAATCTAGCAGAAATAACTGAATAGAACAACAATTGCCTAACTCATCTCCTGAAGGAAGCATTTGCGTTCATCAAATTAACTGACTTCGAACGACAACTAATAGATCAATGCAGATGTCAATACTTAACCCATCAAATTAAACCAGAGCCAAATCACACGTTTAATAAGGAGAAAGAAGATGTGACAACAATGTGTGGTATCATATCAATGAAATTTAAAGATGTTCTGATTATGTTTCCAAGAACTAAGCTGTTTACTCTTCTTATTAAACATTTATAAGTTTTAAGTTCCTAAGTGCTGTCATACCATCATAATTTTTAACTTCTTTCATCTACATACAGCATATTCAAATATGCATCCAAATGAGGCTTTAAACCAAGTTATTGTAGTTTGCAACATAGTTTTTAGAAGTTTGTATGCTTCTGCTAAAAGTTTGATTTCCTTGACACCAATTTCAGCTATAATACTCTAAAGAACTTCTAAGTAATCGGAAAGACAATATAATATGCTGTTAATTCACATACACATTCATACACACAAGTACTCAAAAACAACACATTTTAAAATCATGGCCTTGTAAATGCTGTGCCTAGTAAACTAACCAAGACGCAATATCCACCATAAATGTGAATAATACAATATAGTAGTACATAGATATGTGTAAATGGATAGCCAATGTTGCACATAATTCAAATTACAGCATTCACAGAACCCAAAACCTTCCCACACTCACTAATTCACCACGAAGAAAAAATAACCAAGCGATTCCAAATTATCAAAACATTAAACTACGGAAAAAAAAACCCAAACAATTCCAAGTAATTAAACTATAAATTAAGAAAGAAAATTAACCTTTCGCAGACGAACAAAGCCGGGTCGGGCCGAACGCTCAGGGCTTCACTCGTCGCTGCTAAGCGCTCGCCGAAGAAAGCGGCGAGAGAAGGAACGGAGGCTTCTTCAGCCGCCCACGCGGCGAGGTTTTTGAGATGATCTAGCTTGCACATGGTTTTGGCATTAACATTGCCGTGTTTTTTGCGGCTTGATTCTTCTCTCATGGTCATGGAACCGCGCGGCTGAGACCCGGGTGTCGAATTCGGGCCCTTCTTCTTCCCCCCTCTACCGCCCATGTGGTTGAGATTGCGAGAATTTTTGTGAGGAATTTCGACAAACACCTTGTGGGAGTCAATTTCTGTGATGTTTCAAACGTGTCGCTGTGTGCAAGATTAAATGGGCGTTGGGCCGGTTATAACATTAGCAGATACGCCAAAAAATAAATAAAGAGACGGTAATACCCTTATTTTAATAAAATGCATTTCCTAACTTGTAGATTGAGGGGTGCTTCTTTCCAGAAGAGAGGGAGAAGAGAGACTGATTACTTCTGATTGGAAGGAGACGCGGCTGGTTGGCGGCGCCGGAGGTAGATGCAGTGGCGGTGGCGCCCAGAATTGTAAAAATACAATATTACCGTGAACAACTGTTGAAAAATGCGGGGAGAATAATTGAGATTTCAGAAAAAAAATTAGGGCTATGCAGGTGTATCTAATAATTTTGGGGCTGTGCGTTTTCTGGGCTAGGCCTAATGTTACTGGCGTTCAGACGGCCCTTTGATCACACCTAATTTTCTTCGGGTCCACACCCCAAAAATTAGTAGATACACTCAATTTATATTTTAATAATTTTAATGTAATTGTAAAAATACAATATTACCCTTTAACTTACATTAACCTATATTTACTCAAATCACCCCTCATTATACACCCAAATCCTCCTCCGTCGATCTCCGCCGCCATCCAACGTCAAATCTCATAATTAAAGAAATCAAATTGTTTATTAAATTTGAACAAAACACCTGAACATTTCCTACCAAAATTCATTGCAGAAATGGCCAAATATTACCAAATCAGTACAAATTTGAAAATTATAAATCAAAAGTACCCAAAATCAGATCTAAAATTAACCCTAAATAAATATAAAAATTAAAACAAGGTTTACATCCGACTAAAAATCAAATCTGAGATGTGGTGGGCGAAGTGGGCGGCGCAAGCAACGTAGGCGAAGTGGGCGGCGGTTTGGTGTGGGCGCCGGGGGAGGCGAGCGGCGGATAGAGTAGCCAGCGCGGGCAACGCAGACGAGCGGCGGGCGGTGCGGCCAGCACGACTAGTGGGTCATGTTGGTTGAGCAAAGTTGCTGCAACTTGTGAGAAAAAGAGAAAGATGAACTCGACTGTTGGCTTGGTGGGGTGATGCAGAAGGGGTAAAATTGGAATTGTATCTAATATATCAATTAAATATATTAGTATATAAAGTGAGGGGTGGTGTATCTACCAATTATAGGGGTGTGAATAACCGGACCCTTTTCTTTCTTCATTTACCTTTTTTTAGTACATTTTCTTTTCGTACTTAGTATACATTTATGAAAAATACAATTTATTTGCTTGAAATATCCAACTTACTTATTCAACATTAAGAAGTAAGAAAGATCTTCAGCAATTCCCTCTTAGAAAATCTCTTTGAAGGGAGAAAAAGAAGAGGCTTTCAACTCAGAAAATATTTCAATTAACTCAAGTAGCACTTTTCATATACATACATATCAAATCATATGACCATCTAATCCTCTTGTACATTAATTGTATATTGCAATTTTATGCAACTAATAATTTTTAATTAAAATAATTAATATTAATTATTCGATGAAAATAATTAATTAATAATGATCAATTCATATTGTTCACTGATAAAAGACTAATACTAATAAAAAATTGATCAATATTGAACGGTGCACAATTGATACATGCAACACTTTGTTGATGAAGTATCAAAAATAATTTAAAAAAAATTGACTAATTAAACATATAATACGAATCCGATTCCTATAAAATTGAGTTATAAGTAAGACTGTAACAAGAAGATATAAGAAGATATTACTATATGACTATGAATTTTGAGTAAGACCTTTACACTACACGAGATGTGCGTCGCGCAAAAAAAAGAAAAAACACCTTGAACAAATGAGAATTATCTTTTTGAAGATAAAATATAGGAGTGATATATCTATCTATACTTATATAAAAATAGCAAAGTCTGTTTTTACCTGTTCCCGCCCAAATTATTTTTCTCCCCATTCTCTCTCCACTTTTCACAACTTATAATCACACCCACGCAAAATAATTGTCTCATAAGAATAATAAGCCCAAAACTGATTACCATAAAAATAAGAAGCCCAAAATTAATTATAAAAGCCTAAATCTAACTATACAAAAAGAACATCCAAGAACATCCGGATAAAATCAATCTCCCAACTCCCTATTTTCACTTTCTCCACTACTATCAAACGTGTTGCAGAAAATAACTGAACAGTAACTATTTCCCCCCACTTTCTTCACTTTCTCCACTACTTACTATCAAAATCAGTGGACAAATCACATATTTGAAACAAGAGTGTACGCTATTCTCCACTTTCTCCATTACAAATCACATATTCGAAACACTAATATTCCTAGATTACATTTTCAATTTCTTTTTGCAGATGGCCCCTCTAATCAGATTAATCAAGGAGATCGATTCTTCTAAAACTCAGTGGGCTCTAAAAATTCGACTCATTCGAGCATATAGAGCACTTGCATTTGGAAAAAAAATAATCAAAGTCTTGAGTGTGTATTTCACGACGAAGAGGTATGAAAATCGATATTTCTATTGTAAAAATATGTCCCATAAGCACATTAACATGCAAAATAATGCATTAATTTGTGTATTCCAGGGAACAAGAATGCACGCTACAATTAATGAACCGTTCATTCCCAGATTCGAGTCAAAGTTGGCAGAAGGAAGCCTATTCGCTGTTAAAAATTTCGTGGTGACGGTCTTCAAGGACAAATTTAAAACAACAAGAAATCATAAGCAGATTATATTCATCAATGATACCAAAGTTGTTGAACTTCCAGAAGAAAAATTCCCCATGTTCCTATATGATTTTCAGTCATTCTCTGAATTGTTGATCGTTGAAAAACTTAATGATACTCAAATGATTGGTAAACTTCTATAGTATATTTATACCAAACTTAATCTGTCTTTAACTTCGATAGCAAATCTAACCATTAAATTCTTCTTTTAAATGCAGATATTATCGAACGAGTAGTCAAAGTTTCAGACCCTCGAGTCGTAAATTACAACGAAATAAATGGAGAGCTAATAGAAGTAACACTTGAAGACTTGGAGTTAGTATTTTAAAACATTCTACTATACTTAGTACTATATCCTTTATTTATTTAATTTAAATTTACATGCTAATGTATCATAAAATGAATTTAATTTACATGGTCATTACTTTTCCTGTATTAGAAATCAGAAAATGAAATGTAGCCTCTGGGCCAAGTACATTCACCAAATGATGGAAATTAGACTTCTTATTATACAATTCTGTAGGGGAAAGTATTACCGTGGTAAATTACTTATAACAATTCTTTATAATGTCTTATCTACCTATTTTTTCAATATATTTACTAATCTTTTGTTGAATATAAATTTTAGATGAAGTAATAGTAACTTCGACTCTCTATGCTACAAAATTGATTGTTAATGTTGAATGCGCTGAAGTTGAAGCATATAAAATGAGGTATATTTCATTAGTATATTTTATTTCTTCTATAGCCTTTTTTAGATTGTATACATTTAAAATGTAAATGCAAAATGTTGTATTTATTCTCAAACTCTTACACATTGTATACATTTCGAAATGTAATGCAGATTTCAGGATGATAATGATAATATTCCTCCTGTTGTCCTAAGTTCAAGTTCTGTATCTTCCACAAGAAAAGTTGTTAGTACTGACGTTCCTATTCGAACAATACAACAGATTAAGGACAACAATGAAGTTCGTCTTTGTCATAATTATTTATGTGTTGTAAAAACAACTTATTTTTTTATTAGATATTTATGTTTAATTTTGTGATTTTAGGCTGGTATTTTCTGGGTTTTAGCCAATATAGTATCCATTGAAACATTTTGAGATTGGTGGTACTTGGGATGTCAAAAGTGCAAGCGCAAGGTTAAGAAAGAAAGTCAAGGATTTCGATGCTCCAACTGTGATAAAATTGAGTCCAATGGAACTCCAAGGTTAATATTGCTTAATTAGTATACATATTTTAATTAAATATATGTTAATATATGCTAATTATGTAATATACACATAGGTACAAGGTACAAGTTCGGGTCCAAGATGAAACTGACAACACTCTTTTCCTATTGTGGGATCAACATTGTGTTGAATTGGTTGGGAAGACGGGTGACACAAGTACTAGAGGAATCTCAAGACAAAAATACCATGCAATTTCCAGATGCTTTTACAAATATGCTTGGTAAACAAATATTTTTCAAGATACAGGTTAAGGAAAACCAAATCAATGAATACAATGGGGCCTATAGTGTTATGAAGTTGACCCAAGAGAAGTCTAACATTAGTAGTGGACATTCTGAAAGTCAGGTGAATGTTTGTTATAATTCTTATTTTTCCTATATTATTATCAATTGTTCCAACTAAATAGTTTTTATGTAATTGTTTTAGGAGTCGAACTGCATTTCCATGCTGCACAATGAGGGAATGGGAAGTGAGCATGTAATTCTATCTTTTATGAATGTATTTCTTACCATATTTTATTTAAACATACAAAAATTATACAACTACCATTTTTTTCTAGAAACTTAGCACATCAGGTGGTGATGTTAGTAACCAGGAGAAAAAGAGTTCAAGTACTGTCAGCTGTGAGACTATTGGAGTTACTTTGTATAACCTATGTATTAAACACTTATTTACTGAAATAAAATATTTATCACTGTTGCTTTAAATATGATTGAATCACTACTACACATTTGAGTTTGAAGAGCTCCACTTGGACAACCATTTTTTCGAATAGCTCTCCAAGTGGTCCCTTGGAGAGCGGTTCTATTAAAAAAAAAAAGGTGGTTAAAAACATTGTCCAAGATCAAAAGCTTAGACATCGGTTCATAACCACCACAAGTAAGTGTACTTAGAGAGCGGTTTTGAACCGTTTGTCGTCTAAAAAAACTTGAGAGAGGGTTCATAACCGCTCTCCAAGTGAATTAATTTTTTTTTTGTAAAGCTTGTATTTTTTGTTTTATTTTTTTGTTTTTGTAAATTCTTTTTATGTACAATTCAAATATTTTATTCTTTAAATTCTCGTGTTATTTATTTTTAATATTCATCTTATATAATGAGATTAACACAAACCCTTATGTAAAACTTGTTCATAATATTAATAATATTACACTTACGAACTTGTATCACTATTAATTCTTATAAATTAATACCTATAATATTTAATATTCTTATAAATTAATTCAATTTTGTCTAAGTATTACTTATTTAGATAGAAAAGTACTATTACTTGTTTAAATAGAAAAGTATTACTTGTTTAAATAAAAAAGTATTACTTGTTTAGATAGAAAGGTATAACTTGTTTAAAGAAAAATATTACTTGTTTAGATGAAAAAGTATTACTTGTTTAAAGAAAAATATTACTTATTTAGATAAAAAAGTATTGCTTAGAAAAATATTATTTGTTTAATAGAAAAGTATTATTTGTTTAAATAGAAAAATATTACTTGTTTAAATAGAAATGTATAACTTGTTTAAAGAAAAGTATTACTTTGTTTAGATGAAAAAATATTACTTGTTTAAAGAAAAAATATTATTTATTTTGATAGAAAAATATTAATTGTTTAGAAGGAAAAGTATTACAAGTTTAAAAAGAAAGGTAGTTAAAAAAAAAGTACAAGTAAAAAATATAATTTTAATTTAATTTAATTAATTTTAATTTTATATAAAAAAATTATTATAAAAAATGTGATTGAATTAATAAATAAGATAATTGAAATAAAGAATTTTAAAAAAAATTGTAAGAAAAAACGATTTTTTAGAACATATAAATTAATTTCATTAAAAACGCAAAGAAAGCAGTCTTGGTTCGAAATTGATCTGATCCTCGGCGACGCCCAAGGTCCTGTTCGGTCCCCGTGAGGCGTATAATTGCCTCAATTAATTGGGAGACTTGGTGGAACATATATGAGATCTTGGTGGGTCCATTCCAAAAAATTGATTTTTTTTTTAAAAAAGTGTTGGAGAGCGGTTAAAAACCGTTGTCCAGTCACAATATATCTTGGGCCAATGTTGAAAACCGCTCTCCAAAATCTCTTCTGCAATGCGGTTAAAAACCGATGTCAAGTCGCGATTTCTTGGACAACGGTTTTTATCAATTGTCCAAGCTTGACAATTTATTATTTGGAGAGCGGTTATAATTGACTCTCCGGGTCATTTTTCACAAATTGTCCCAAGCCCAAATGTGTATTAGTGAATGTTATATATATTTATTGCAAACCGTTCATATAATAACACATGTTACATTAGAGTTAAAGTGGTGATACCAGATCATGTAAGATCACGTTAACGGTCCCCTTGTAAACTAGTCGTGTTTCACAACTTAGATAGATCCAAACGATCTATTGGTAGAAATTGATGTATGAGGCTCGGATTGACTTGTCTTGTAAGAGATTACACTAGTGCGTTCGATCTTGTTTGAAGTGGACCTATAGAGGATAAACTCATTCGCATTTGACTTAAGGGATGAAGAGTTAAACCTCGATTGGTTGTTGATTTCTTAATCTACGTCCTTAATAAGGGACCGTGTGCGATTAGTAGTTATTGCTTTGACTTATAAATGGGAAGTGAATCATTGCGACCGATACCTATATCTTGGGCAATAATATTAATTGTCACGATAGTTCTTAAGATTAATCTGAGAGAATCGTGTCTTTACAAAAGTCTTGCGTGATTGGTCCCTTGGTGGCCTTTAATCTTTATCATACCAAATCTTGCAAAGTGGAATTAATTTTCCCAGTATGGATAATAAAAGTTTGAGTTATCCTTACTCCAAGGATAAAGATATTAATTAATATAAAGTTTTTCAATGACTTAATTAATTAATGGACTAAATAATCTTAAACACGGAAAATAACGATCGGAACCATATTACCGTAATCTATACATATATAAAAATAGAATAGACAGTGCAATAACTGTTCACGCCTATTTTTCCACACATTCTCTCTTCTATACAATTATTATCTATCTCCCTTTCTCCATTTTCACTTTTTCAGTAACCGTTCAGTCCCATTTCTTGACTCTCTCTCGCCACATTCTCCCAAACCGCATGCTCATCCCCATTTTTGCTGCAAAACGCTTCAGTCAAGAATGGATCTGCAAAAAATAATGTATAGCCTTTTGTTCCCCATGCGAGAATTCCCCAATTTTACATTTCCTGTTTATATGCCTCTCAATTTTCCATGCGCTAATCAAGAAAAATCGCGAATCAATGATTTTGGAGTTGTTCCTCATAGTTTGTGGAGAACAACCCTTTTGCGCTCAAACACTCATAGTTTGTCTTTCCACCATTTGATCGCTGCCATTTCATTTGTTCTCTTCTGCAGAGGATTAAATCCTCTCACTGATAATGTTCCTCTACTTCGCGAGGCTTCGACAAACACTGGTCGCTGTGTTCTCATCTGGGTCCGCCGTGGCTCCCCATTTCGTGCCCTACTTGTGGTTTCCGTGAGTATAACTTCACTTGCAATTAATGAAATTTCTATAATTTCTACTTTTATTTTCTATGATTTATTACTATTAATTTCTCGTGGGATAATTGGTAAGATAGACTGGCATTGATTTGGTGTTGGGTGATTTACTTATTTGGTTGATCGTTCTTTTGTTATTGTTAATCTGTTAAATAGATCCCGATTGTATATATAAAAATGGAGTAGAATGTTTTCTGATTATTTATTGCTTTTTTATTTCCTCTAGGCTGAAAGTCGTTATATAATTTTTGTTGCTAAGATAATTAATTGGTATTTATTTGGTGGTTTAAAGGGGTCATAGTATTTTAGTTTCTTTCGTTCCCCCATCAGTATTTGAAGCATTTTCTTCTATTCAACATCCTAATGAGAAGTATTTAAATATTGAACAAATTTGATAATTTTGACACTTTCACAAGCTAAGTTTTGTGAATAAAATAAATTACTAGTGTTGAAGTTGCATTGGCAGATCTATGATATTGAAACAATCATAACTTGCGGAAACTAATTGGTATCTGTGTTTTGTGCAGGAAGAAACATGGTTTGATACACTCAGCATACTAGATTCTGACTCAAATGATGACTATAATAGTGTGCATGGAGGTAAAGAAATTTAGTGTTTGTATATTATTTGGTGTTAATAACGGTTGAAGATCCGATCCATTAATTAACTTAATATACATATGACTCATGAAACATTCACACATATTGAGATTGATGCCTCAGTCATGTGAACTCATATGATATAGTAAATGCTAAAAGACTCCGTTGGAGGCCAACACAACAATTTGAGTGAATAATTAATCTATTATTCAAGAATGTAGGGTTTACATGTTTAGGATTTGCCATTCAAGATGCAGAATTTCATAGATGAGTTAATCAAGTATATACCTTGTGTTGTTGTTCGGCTGAATGCAGAAAAGGAAGAATGCTTTCATCTAATTTGGAACAAGTTGTCCCCATCGAAGGTGTGTGCACATGCTTGGAGACTCTTGTGGGATACCAACTAAATACAACCTTCAAAGGAGAAACATTCTAGACCAAGGAACTGATTTAAAATGCTACTTCTGTGGTCTACAAGACGAATCCAGAAACCATGTCTTTTTCGAGTATATCGTATCCCATAAGGCGTGGATGAAGTGCTTCAAGTGGTTGGGCGTCACTGCCCTGCTCCATGCATCCCCTTTACTCAACCTGCTGTCACTCAGTTGTTTTTTAAGAGGAAAAGTTGGTAAACAAGTTGCAGTTTCTATTTGACTTTGTGTGGTGTGGGTGTTGTGGAAATGACGTAACGCCTTAATTTTTAAGGGTGCCGATTTTTCTGTGAATAATGATGTTGATGAAATCAAGATGAAAGTTTGGAGTTAGTTTTATGTCAAAGGCCTGAGATGCTCTAATTTTTATCACCCGAATTGGTTATGTAATACTAAAATGGTTTTAAGTTGTTGAATGTGTAAATATTTATATTTGTTTTGGGGTATTCCTTAATACAGTTATACTCCAGTGAATGAATAAAAAGTATTGCTTTTCTGATAAAAAATAAGAAGTATATATCTTGTGTTATGATGCCAAATCTATATTTTCAAATAAGTCCATAGTGTCAATATTTTCTGTACATAATTAAGTACATGATCTGAGTTAAAAAAAAATTAACCCTAATAAGTGGCATGCATATTGTGATAAGAATCTACCATTATTAATATTATATGAAACAAGATGGTTGCATTTGATTCTTTTTATCAAATGAGCTGCCGGTTTAAACAACTTGTACTTTTGTACAAACTCTGAATTGATCTGCAGATTTATTTAACTTCTTCAAATTACTCTATGTAAAATTCTTCCCTAACATTTCAAATGGTCCAAGTGCTTCATTATGACCCTTCATTCCTCATTGTTGACAGTGTGTATTATCAACTATGAAACACATTTGACTATTTTTATGTTAAAACAAAATCATTCTTGCTCTTAGATGGACTCATGGAGCAAATAGTTCTACATTAACAACCACATAACGAAAAGAACTTGCTGTTCCAGTGGAAACCGATTAATAAGTTTCTCTTTCCTTTTTTCCGTCCCACAATAAATTTCATTTTTCTATAAATAGAAAAGTAATTTTACTACCTATAATTTTTAGGGTGCTGCTAAATGGTAGGAATCATCCCGGGGTGAAAAAGAAGAAATGACTTAACTACCCTTAATGAAATCGTGGTAATTTCAATTTTGACGAACCAACTACACCCTAAACATTAAATAATGAACCATAAATCATAATCTATATTCTAGCGGGGAGTGAACCAATGAACCAGTCCCATGGATGGGTATAAAATATTTTATTAAGGGTACTAAGGTAAATTTTTGGGACATCTAAAAGGGGGTTCACCCTTTTTTTAATAATCACCCCATTTAGCATTATCCTAATTTTTATCCTCACTTTTCATACAATATTATAAAAAATATGTTATTTTGTTTCATTACTCCATATACATCTTTCCTCTCTTCTAATACCCAAAACTACCGTTCATTTTTATAAAATAATAATTATTCTTTAAACAAAACAAAAAGAAACAGGAAACTTATAATACCGGGGCGGAGGGAGTATATATAATGAATTGATAATCTAATGTTTCAAAAAAATAAAAATGTTAATATACATAAATAAGAAAAAAACATATTAATAACAAAATATGTTATTTTGGATTATAATTTTAAAATAACAAATTTTTTACGTCCCAAGCTTATGTCACTTAAAACCAAAATATGTAGATTCTTATTTTATTTCTTTTAGTTTTATTTTTAATTAATTAGTTTTTTTAATTTGTATTTTGTTATTAATTATAATTTCTTTTTTTTTATTGGTCAAATTAGATTGAAACTCTATAAATTCATAATTTATTATAGTAAATGAGACACCCCGCATAAAATTAAAAAAAATTTTAAAAACAAAATATGTTATTTTGTTTCAAAATTTTGTTATTTAACAAATTTTTTACGTCCCAATTATGTCCCAAAAACCAAAATATGTAGCTAGTATGAGTTAAAATTGGATAGTGCAATATTAATTATATGGTGATATTAATTAATATTAATGGGGTTTTTCAAAATAAAAATGTTAATATACATAAATAATAAAAACATGGGAATTCGTAAAAGAGAATTTTGTGTTATCATTGAGAAAAAATGTCCATATTAATTCTCAAATTAGAAAACTCTATAAATTCATAATTTATTATAGTAAATGCCCAATTAAAGTCCATTAAATAAAAGGTGCTTAAAATAAATTAAATTTTTGTTGCATATTTTCCTTAAATTTTGAAATTATTGAAAAGTCCAAAAAAGGTGCTTAAAATAAATTAAAAGAATTTTCCATAAATTTTGAAAATATTTTATGGAAAAATATTTTAGGAGATGATGAGTATTCTTAGAATACAAGATTATCTCATAAATTCAAGAAATCTCTCACTTGGTTTCTTTAATGATGATTTTCGAAATATATAGAGCAATAATAGGAAGAAGGATTTTCTTGATTTTCTTGAAAATATTTTTATGGAAAAAGATATGTATTCTAGGAATACAAGAATATCTCATAAATTCAAGAAAGATCCAATATTGAAAGATCCCCTATTATTTTCGAAATATTAGGCTAAATAAGGGTGTGAGATTTTTGTGAAAAAATACACATGTAAAGAAGAATATATGGGATATATTCAAGATTTATTAGAGATCAAAAAAAGATCTTTCCTAACCCTAGTTTGAGCCAAATTTTCGTCCCCCCTCTCTATTATAAATAGGGGATGAATGTTTCATCCACAACACACAAGAATTGATTTTTTTGGGAAAAATATCAACGTCGATAAAATATCAAATATTTTGAAACGTCGACAATTTGTATTTTTTTTGAAAAATTTCAATTGCGTGCAAGACAGTTCCATGTGCTGGAAATATTAAAAATCCACAAAGGTGGTGCAACAATTGTTTATTTTCCCTTTGTTTTATAAATTGTTCATTGGAGAACCTTCCACCGGGGTTATTGAACGAGGATTTGGGAATACTTGAGAATGACTTTTGGTGGGTATCTAGATACTTGATCCTGTCTGTCTCAGACCGTCTCTCCAACGGGTAAACAGGGGTATGTTTACTTAAACTCCTAGAAATTTCGCATGTTAGGATCTTTTACTTGAAATATTATTTGCATGTTGTTGTTGGATTAATTATTATTTGAATTCATTTAGGTAAATTCATGCTAGTAATAATTATTAATTTAAATTTGTGTTTATGAGGCCACTTGATAAATCTTGGCACATGTTATCCCAACAACAACATCGGCAATGATGCTGCAAATATAAAATATGTGGTGGAGTTATTATGTAATGTGGAATCAAATTGTTGTCCAACTCATAAGTTCTAAGTAAATACTAATGTGGAATAGGCGAAAGCTTATTCAATGTAATAAAACCTCTTATATACTAATGTGGAAGAAGATTAGTACAAAAGCTTAAGTCTACCCAAGTTAGAATGTTCCTTCATTAAATTCAATGACATCATTGCTTCAGGTAAAATACGTGCAAAAGCAGTCCAGCTTTAAGGTATCCAGATTAAGTGTCATAATAGTACATAGTAATTTTGGTTTAGTTGAAGGCTTCAACTAATTCACTCCAAAAAATATTTATTTATATACAAGAATATTATAAATATATATACTGAAGAACAAATAAATATGTCAATATTATTATAATTTTTGTTATAGATGTAGCACATTTTCATCCAACAGATTATAAAAAATAATGTAGATGCGATGAATTTGAGAAAATGTAGGAATTTGAAATTTAGATGATCTAACTCCTTTCTCCAGCACTCTATGTCTCTCTCCACTTACAATAACTGTCCACCCCTATTTCTCCAGCACTCTTCTTTCTCCACTCTTACAACAACTGCCCCCAAACAAGAGTAATAACTCAAAATAACAACTAGGTAGTATAATCGAAAGGCACCAATTAACTCTCATACAAGAGTAATAACTCAATCAAAGCCAGAAAATATACCTCAGATTTTCAAAACACGAAAAGGAATTAGGTGGGGAACAGAAATTGAAACAAAGGAAATACCTACAACCGGCGTCGATGTCGGCAGCATCAACAACTTGTTTGTGCTAAAAACTTCTTGGAATCCTTAAATCTTTGGATCCGGATAGTCTCCATTTGAGGTTTGGTAAATCTCCTCAATTTTATTTAATTTGGATCCTTCTTTGTAATCAAAAACCCACATTCGGATTCCCATGAATGAGTGTTTGTCAAGTTGTTTTTCCTAATAGAAACCAAAACAAATTGAATATGAATTTGAGGGAGTGAGATTGGGAAAAATATCACCGTGTGTTTTGGTGATGCGATTAGCATTAATTTAAAAAGAATGTACAAGTGGTTTACAAGGAAATTAAATCTATACAATAGTGAGAGAGCGAAATCGAAGGAGACAAGTTCGACGTGCTGTGTTCCGCCGGGAAGAAATTGGCGACGAGAAAGAAGAGAAAAAAAAGAAAACGGCACAACTTTTTAATTAGGGCTTTTTAGGTTGTGCTTTGTGTTGGTCCCGGTGTAAATGAGTCTTACACGTGTATGGGGGGGAATACACGTGTTCAGTGTTTTTAAAACTTTTCTTTACTGAGGTCAGCTTGGGTCAGGTTGTCCTGATGATTTGGTCCTGAGAAGCACAAATCGCTCTCGAAGTTAAAATCTACGGGAGCAGTGATCCTGAATCGCCAGATACCTCAGATAATCCCAACTGATCCTGAGTTTTCAGAGATCCTGAGCTGCTTGGATCAGATAACTAACTTACTGAACCCTCAGAAGAGTAAGTTCAGTTTGGTAACTATCTGTTCTAGCTACTCAGATGTGCGGAATGGTTGGCCCTTAGTTTATACTCGTTTTAAAGCTTTTCTTGAAAACCTTCCTTTTAATGGAATAGTGATTAGGCTGTGATTCAGTTCAGATGCAACTTCAGTGGATTGATTCCAACCGAATATCAGTGAAAATATGCTTTCAGTTTAAAGATATGCAACAGTTAATCAAAGCAATACAGAAAGCAAAGAACACAAAAGAAGTTATAGTGGTTCGGTAGACCCAAGCTCCTACGTCCACTCTCCTGATCTCTTGAGAGAAATTCACTAATCACTTCCTAAGGCTTTACGACTACCTCTCATGGTTTACTAACCTTTCTAATTTTGAGCTTTTCGACTACCTCCTGTAGTTTACTAACTCAAAACTCACACAAGCTTTCTGTCTATCCAAGATAGATTACTCACTTCTTCTCTAGAGCTTTCTGACTACCTTAATGTAGTTTACTAACTCTTTACAACTCCAATCTCACCAACAATCACACTCAAACTACCTTACAAAGGGTTTGGGGTTTCTTGGTTGGTTTCCAATTAGGATGAGATATCATTTACAATTAAGAACAATGCAAAGGCTATGATATCTCAACTAAGCTTTGGATATATCTTATCAAGCTAGACTTAGTGGAATGAACTCTCTTCGAAATAAAGCACTTGAGAAATTCTTAATTTTTCGAGTGCTTCAACTTGCAATAATAAGTTTGAGCTCTTGAGTTGCTTATAAATTTCCCGTAACCTTCAATGTAGATGGTCACAAGTATTTATAGGCAGGCACCAAGGTCACTCTTGAAAAACTATCCGTTGGAAGAGATAAACCGTGAGTTTCCTCTTATGGTGTGTGAAGAACGGCTATATTTAGGGTTTGAGACTCCCTAACACGTTTTAGGCAATAGCCTTTCATGTAGCCGGTCAACACTTTTTGCAGTCTGGAACTTTAGTACTTCTAACATCTTTTCGATTGACACATCATTTGTCGATGTCAACAATGTCACGTTGTCTTCTTCTTTTTGACTTTTGTCTCCGATTAAAGGTAGAAACTTCAGCGGCTCTTTTTTTTTGTTACATTCTCTGAGTGATATAACCTTAACAACACTTTGTCTTAGTTCCTTTTATGCGCATTTGAATGTCTTGGGCAATATCTATTTTTCTAAGGAATTGCGTTTTTCTCGATGTGCATCCTTCAAATAGATATTTTCGATTGCCTCGGAACATTCGGTTTATCTTGAGCATTCATTACATTCTTTGTGCCTTGGTATTCTTGATCTTGATCTTACGTCTTACGTGTCTTGAGTCTTACGAGTCTTGAGGTCTTACGAGTCTTGAGGTCTTACGAGTCTTCACGGATATCTTTGAGTCTTAATCTTTGAGTCTCCGATTTCATCTTGAGTCTTGATTTCTCGATTTCTAATGGGTCTTTAGTTTCTCGTTTCAACTTTGAAACTTGAAACTTGATTTCATCTTTGAAACCGGTTTCTTGAAACTTCTTGAGTCTTGAACTGTCGAAATCTAACCTGATCTATATCTGCTGACTATACATTTTGCGATATCATCCTCAATACTCTAAAACCGAATCGACTAACTATCAAGATTATTCGAACATGTCATACTCGTGGGTTTTGGGATCTAATCAAAATCTCTTTTTATTAAATTCATCTCCCAACAATTTCCCCCTTTTTGATGATGCCAAAACCTATCTTGTTTACAACATACTTAACCTATACTCAGGTTTCAGTTTATCCTATTACAAGATTGGTTATAACTCCCAACAATTTTCATTCATAAAGAGTCTCCCAACAATTTCTTCAGTAATGAATCTCTCAAAGGATTCATCACTAAACAATTAATCTTAGAGACAACATACATGCATATCAAAAGTAAAAGACATGTAAATAAGATAATGAGATATTATCTTTTGAGCATAAATGATAAGGTTTCATTGATGATTGGTAGACAGTTACAAGATACAATGAATCTTATCTGAAAAACAAAATCAAAAAGACAAAAAAAGGATTACATGAATATTCTGAGTCTTCATCTTCAGTCTTCTTTTGTTCTTCTACTCCGGCTCTTCAGCTCTGATCTTCCACCTCATCAGCAGGCACTTCGAGGTTGAACATTCCATAATATCTTCTTTTTCAACAAGATCTCTTTCTTTTAATGATATCGATTGTTCCCTGTCGAATGGCTGAATAGGCGTCTTGGGAAATTTCTTGAGCAATGGCTTTCTCATTCACGAGCCATTCTCCACTGGGAGGAGGGTACGAGCATGGGACCGATGGACGGTTATCTGACCTTTCCTTCATCCGCAAGATTTATCCAAAATTGAAGATATTTAGGATAGAAGGTCAGGAGATAGTCGATGAAAGCCTCATTGGGATCTGAGCTCTCCCCTCTCCATTCTCTGAGCACATCATAATAGAACCAAAAAGTTCTCTTAATTTCTTCCCATGCATCGTTGAGCTGGACTGACATCCATTTGTCAACATGCGGCCATTTCACGTGTTTTTTGTGCTCCCTCCTCCTCTTGCTTGCAAATCTTTTGAAACTACTCCTTCTTTTACGCTCTTCTTCCATCTTCTTTTTCGATCACGGGCACACCGTAAATAGAAGCGGCGATTTTCTTTGCTTGTTTCGATTTGGAGTGTTTTGAGCACTTCTTGTATTGAAGACCTTACGTGGCTCAACCTCGGATTCTTCAATATCCTGAATCAGCTTTCTCTGAACTGGCTTAGAAGCCTTTGCTCTTTTGCCCTCAGGCTCTTCCATCGCCATAGCTTTTCTCTTGATGGGCAAATCTGCACCAGCTTGGCTTGTACCAATTCTTCCTCTACCACTCAGTTTCTCTATAGCAACTTCTTGCATTGTTTTTTTTTAAAACACGAGTGTAGACTGACTTCTCCACCTTCTTAAACTTCAGTTTCTCAGTGGCCTCGATCTTCTTCATGGCTTCGGCAATGATTTTCTTTTTAGCTTCTTTGATCGTCTTGCCTTTCAGAGTTTGATCCAATAACTTCCTGAGATCAGCACCGGGTCTTTCCCCCTTCTTGGATCCATACTCTGGTAGAAGCACGGAGAGTCTTTGTGTCCGTATGATATTGCTCTTCTTGACACTACGCACCTCCCCCTTGGCCCGATCTTGCTCCTCCTCGAGCCTCCTAAGGTGGTTCTTACGCCCGAGAATTCTTGAGATAAATGAGCAAATTGGCTAGAGAGAGCTTCCTTGAACATATCTGTCATCTTGGCCATGAGCATTGAGTTCATTTCCTCAACAACATTCTTTACCAGCATCTCATTCTTCTCTGCCAATTTAGCTACTAGAATTTTAGTGCGCTCACGATGTTCGCTTGACTCTTCTTTAAGCTCGTATTGACCCCTCCAATCTTCTCTTCTAATTTTCCTTCCATGGAGGTCGGCTTCTCTGTCATAGGAGTTAAAGTTGCACCAGTTAGAAGAAGAACTCAAGCTTTCAATCTTCCGAGTTTGGTGGCCAATACCTCCTCCATCCCCGAGCAACTTTGGTCGGGGATTGACTCAACCTTCTCCAACTTTTTCAATCAGGGGTGAGATCAATCTCGTGAAGATATCGATTCTTTGTGTCTCTCGAAATTTGGTTGTTCATCCCGAGTCTCGGTCTGAACACGAGCTTCGATCTGAATCCAGGGGCTTCACCGAGCTTGGGTGTCCACTGATCCCCATCTGCATATCGGACATTCTGATTTAAAGATAGGTACTTGATAATCTGGCATAATTGTTAATAGTGCAAAAAAGTTACTGAAGGCTAACTTGATCGAGGATGTTAAACCCAATGACCTTATCGGCATCGGTTGAGTCTTTCTCATACGAGATTGACTCTCATCATCCCCTTGTTGGTCCTCATCCTGAGATTTGTCTTTGGAGCTCGGGGCACCAACTTCACATTCTCCTCCTCTCGGCCACTTTCCTCTTAACTAGCTCATCAAAGTCCGAGAATTCCATCCCGAGCTTAGTTTTTTCCGAATCACGAGAATTGATGAAGAAAAGTTGTTTCCTCGTTCCACCGTCTTAAGCCTCTGAATGAAGCTATGTTGAGCATCTCCGGGAAGAGTCTGGTTGAGGATGAAGACCGTTGACCTCAATCCCAAGAAGATGTCTTGGAGAGGGGTGCAGGAATGAGCTCAACTTCGGGGTAGCGGTCGAGATGAACCGTTCCCCCCTTGCTTCGCCATTCGGTCTCTTGACTTCACCTTTCTTGAGCATCGGGCTCTCGGGTTTAGTGGAAAGATATCTTTGAGGATCAAGTAATAATTCACTCGGGGAGCTCATCAAAATTACATTTGGGATTATCTTTGAAAAAGTATGCTTTTACTTTGTATAATCGAAACCCAATTTCCGGACTTATTCTTTGAAATAAATTGTTTATCATCGATGCTTTAAATATGATTGAATGTTATATATATTTCTTGCATAAGCTGTTCAATAATTAAATGCGTGTTACTTGTAGTTAATTTAGTGATACCCGATCACGAAGATTAAATTAACGGTCCCTTGTAACTATAAGTATCGCCATTCACGACCTAGATGGAAATGAACAACCATCGCGAAAGGTTGAGGTGTAAGGCTCGATTGGTTTGTATTGACCAAGAGATTACACTAGTGCATGACCGATCTTATTTGAATAGGACCTACATGAGGATAAGTTCTTCATAACTGAACAAGGAAGAATTAGACCTCAGTGGTTCGTTGTTTCTTAACCTTCGTCCCTTAAATAGGATCACGTGGGATTGGTAACTATTGCTTTGACTTATCATGGGTAGCGAATCAGAGAGATTCAATACTTTTTATCTTGGGCAATATTATTGGTCACATGTGATTGCTAAGATTTAATACGGAGAATCGTGTGCAAGTACGCTTGCTTGATTTGCCCCCTTGGGAGGTTCATAAGTTTTATCATACCAAATCTTGCAAGTGGAATTAGTTTCCCAGATGGATAATAATGTTGAACCGTTCCTTGACCAAGGACAAAAGATATTAATTAATGGAAAGCTATTTCAGTGGCTTGAATTAATTAATGGGCTAGATAATCTTAAACACGGGAAATAATGACCGGGAGCCATATTGACTGTAATATGGGTTAAGATGGATAGTGCAATATTAATTATGTAGTGGGATTAATTAATATTTATGGGCTTGAATTATATTGTGGCTCAATATTAGATATTCAAGATCCATTAGAAGGTCCAATCTTAATTCTCCTAAAGGCCCCCGAGTAGCCCAACAAATAGTCCAATAACCTGAAAAGGTGATTAAAATAAAATAAATATTGTTGCTTATATTTCCCCATTATTTTCCGAAAATTATGGATAAAAGAGGAGAAAGATTTTCTTTGAATTTTGTTATGGAATGAAGATATGTATTCTTGGAATACAAGATTATCTCATTAAATTCAAGAAATCTCCCACTTGGTTATTCATTAAGAGATTTTCAAATTTTTGAAATTAGTGGGCAAGAAAGATTTTCTTGATTTTCTTGAAAAGATATTATGGAAGATATGTATTTCTTGAAATACAAGAATATCTCATAAATTCAAGAAGATCTAAATCTTGGAATCTTGCTAAAATTTTCTAAAAATATACCATAAAATAGAGGAGGTGGATTTTTTGTGGAATATTTTAATTATGGGAAAAAAAGAATATATGGGATATATTCAAGATTTCTTGGTGACCAAGAAAAGTCTTTTCCCACATTGAAAAACCACCAAAATTTCGTGCCCCCTCCTCTCCTATAAATAGGGGATGATTAGTTCATTCCCAAGTACAATTCCATGTCTTTAGAAATATTAGCAAATCCACATAAGTGGTGCAACAAAGTTTATTTTTTTCTTTTGTTAATTGTTCGCGAGTATCCTTCCACCGGATTGTCGAGCAAGGGCTAAGGGAATACTTGGGAAGTCCTTTTTGGTTAGTCCGTCCGACCAAAGCCAACCGCTTCCCGTCAGGTAATGCGTTCAAGTAAACCCGTAGATTCCGCATCGTAGGTTTTTACGTGGCTTTTTATATGCATGATATGTTGTTGCAATTATTATTTGAATTAATATAGGATTAATTCATGCTAGTAATAATTAATGAATTAAATTTGTATTTAAATATTCACCCCGAATAGATCTCGCAGCAACTCATTCCCAACAATCGCATCGAGCCATTGTTTTTGCTCAATTTTTAAATTGTAATTTAATTAAGTGGACATTAAATTTGAAATTGGATAGTAGAACCAAGTTAGATCTGCTTTTGCGGTATCCAATTGTCATGGATTTTAATGTTTTATTTTGCATGCATATAAACCGTGGTTTTTTAATTAGATTAGCTCGGATTTATTTTGCCTCGTGAGAAAATCCACGAGTAGACTAGATTTGTTTGATTTGATCAATGTAATAGACTAGTCTAGATCTGGGTTTATTTATTTTTTGTAAATAAATTGTAACCGGATCGGAACGAAGAGATGAAGAATTAAAGGCGAAAAATCCGTAACTGTGCGGCGATTGGGCGCTACCGGCACGCGATACGGCGAAAGGCGGGCAGCCGGGCAGATGCATGTAAACGCCCGCCGATCGTGCGGTCGTGCTCGGCGGGCGGGCCGCCATGGCGCGTAAGCGATGGCGCTTAGCAGCGGCCCGAGCGATGTCGTGGCGCGGGAGGCGAAGCGGCATTGTGTCCTTTACCGACTCTACCGCGTCCAGCGTGCCCAGCGGGCGTAACTTTGCCGAGCGGTCCGAGGTCGCTAAACTATCTGAGGCCAATGGCCGGAATCTCTTGACGTGCAGCATCCCTTGAGTCTGCTGGCGTGGCGGTTCGAGCGAAGTATTTTTTTCGAGACGAGCGAGTGGGAGAAATTCGAGAGGCGTGTTTCTTCAAGATCAAGCCAAGAAAAAATCAAACCTTGACAATTGGATAATTTGTGCCCAATATGTTTATTTTTTACATTTTTACTTGATTTATTTGTGCTATCTTATGCTTTATTTAATTTGTTTAAATGTGTTTGCATGAGGTTGCCAAATTGAAAAATCTCAACTCCAAAATTACTAAGTATGTTTTAAATAATTAATTGACAATTTTATTCTCGATAATAAAATTGAATTAATTTTTGACCTCCATGTTTTATTTATTTGTGAATTCTTTTGGAGAAATTCCCCCCACGGGACGGTCAAAAGATAGGTTTCACATGAATGAATTCCGAACGGATGATTGTGGGTTATTACTAGTGGCGGCGATGACCCTCCCCACGAGGCTCGATCAAAGCGAAATAGTAATCCCAGATTTAATCATGGTTATTACTTAGGTATAAAATTGATATGCATATACTTCCCCAAGTCCCCGCCAATTTTATATTGGTCAAAATCAGAGCCAACTATTAACTGGATATTAAAGGTTTGTAATCGTTTTGTTTGTAACTCGTTGAATGTGTTTAAATAATGACCCACCCCACGTGGCTTATTTAAACTGTTTTGAGATGTTGGCTGATGCATGTTCATATTTTTTTTGGGATTTTAAATATGATGAAATGTGATCGAACCTTGTGATATACTTGTGCTATTGCATATAGTTGTTTATTTCATTCAAAGATGTCGTTACCTTTTAATCCAATTTGTTATTATACTTAAAGTCAATACAATATGTATGGAAACTATATTGATTGGAAAATTATAATTGTCCTAACTGCACAAAAGCACAAGTGGATTTTGACACACAAAAATCAGATGAGCCAACTGACGAGTCAAAACATGCGGGACTCGTCAGATCACCTTGCGAGAGATGTCATCGCTGAAATGGTGGAGGAAAAACCCGTAAGGGATTACGTCCTCAAAATAGATGGCCCATCCGAACAAACTTGAGATTCTCGAGTCGCAGATTATGATCCGGAGACTCGATGAATTTGGTACTTCATTCTCTCCGTCCCGAAGGTTTTTGAGCATTTTGGCCTCGCTAGCTAATTTGTTTGCAAACTTTTGGCCTCGGCAAAAATGATGATAAGGCACCAAACTCAAGCTTTGACGGCAAGTGGTCCGCCTTCATCTTCTAGGCCAAGGGTAGGCAGGATAAAGAAGAGGACCAAAGGCCATAAGCAATAAAACTCAATCGTTGCCAGGGCAATGGTAAGATGAGGAATGCTTGTTGAGTCAAGGAAAATCCAAAGAGGAAGTGCTTAAGTCATGGTGAGAGAGGACAATGGAGGTTTTGCTGCTCCAACCCCAAAAGGGACGGAAAAGAAAGGTAATTCTCACACACACTATGTTGAAACTTGTTTAGCGGCGATACTTCTCATTCGGTGGGTGGTTGATACGAGATCCACTAATCATGTTGGCTTCACGGGTTCTAAATGATCCGCAAACGTGGTGGGAGTGAGATCCTCATCACACCGGGTAACGTTATTTAAAGTAGAAGACATTGCAATGCTACGTAAGTGGCGATATTGCAATGCTATGGTAGTAACGATTATTGCAATACTATGCAAGTAGCGGACATTGCAATGCTACATAAATGTAAACAAAAAAAGCAAATGGGAGAAGTGAACCTATCTTTTGAAGATAATTTTTTTTTTTGAGATTATCTTTATGTTCCCAGTTTTAGAAAGAATTCACTTTCAGTTTCTAAAATTTGATTAAAGGACACTAAGTTTCTTCTAATAAGAATGACATCATTTTTGAAATGATGAGTGTACTGATGCGGGACATTGATAGAAAATCTCTATACAATTAATCGCGGCACACCACTCACGAAATGAATCCTATAACACATCAATCAAGCTTTCCGAGAAAAGAAAAACGTTCATCGTGGGCGTGAACGAGACACTTCTTTGGCATCTAAGATTAGGTCATATAAATCCAAAGAGGATCCAAAGGTTGGTGAAAGATGGTTCACTGGAGCGTCTCCAAGTTGAACAAATTCCAACCTGCGAATCATGTTTAGAGGGTAATATGACTAAGATGGCATTTGGAGCCAAGGGAATGGGGCTAAAGAAGTGTTAGAGATCGTTCACATAGAGATACGTAGTTCAATGTCAACCAAAGCAAGAGGAGGTTATGAGTAATTTTATTGATGATTACTCAAGGTACATTTTCCTTATGAAGCATGAATCTGAGTCCTTTGAGAAATTCTAAGAATTTAAGGCTCAAGCAGAGAATCATGTGGAAAAACGTATCAAGTCTCTACGATCCGATCGTGGATAATAATACCTCAAATATGAGTTTTTGAACTACTTATCCGATGAAGGGATTGTATCCCACCATCAAGACCGGAACCCCTCAACAAAACGGGGTTTGCAGAGCGAAGAACATAATTCTTTTTGGAAATGGTTAGATCAATGATGAGTTATACGGATCTTCCCGAAGTCGCTTCGGGGTCATGCCTTTGAAAACAACGACTTACATTCTCAACTTGGTGCTATCCAAATCGGCCCTAGAACCCCAAAGAATTGTGGACCCAAGCAAGTCTAGTATGAGACACATGAGAACTTTGGGGTGTCCTACCACGTGTTGGACAAGGAAACCCAGAAATTGATCCTCGATCGTAATTAAAAATCATGTTTTTATAGGATACCCCGAGGAACAAAAGGGTGAATAAAGATATAGTTCCAAAGATCAAAAGGTGGACATCCGCAGCCACCACTTTAGATTTTGGAAGAAAACTATAGAACCAAATAAAACCCGTAGTGAGATTACCTTAAATGAGCTTAGAGGGCAAACCTCAAATTGCCATTCGTATTAGATGATATACCAAACGATACGTTTTTCTAACCGGAGCCTCGTTATAGTGGGAGGGTTGTTTGACAACCCCCAGATTCATGGGAATAGGAGAGTCCTCGGACTTGATTCCTAATCGCACCCATGGACATATAACGAGGCACTCCAAGATATGGATCTTGATTCTTGGCAAACAAAGAATGAAAGCCGATATGGGTTCTATGTTTCATAATAGAGTGTGGGAGCTAGTCGAACCACTTAATGGGGTCAAACCCATTGGATATAAGTGGGCATATAAGAGGAAAAGAGGATCGGACGGGAAGGTTAAAACCTTTTAAAACAAGACTAATGACGAAAGGTTATACTCGTAAAGAAAGGGATCGATTATGGAAACTTTTTCGCCAGAGCCATGCTTAAGTCCATCCAGATTCTCTTATCGATTCTTTCACATCTCAACTTTGAAGTCCGCAAATAGATGTCAAGGCGACTTTTCCTTAACTAAGTCTTGATAAAGAGATCTATATGCAACAACCCCATGTTTTCATTGAAACAGGCCAAGAACACCTAGTTTGTAAAGCTCAAGAGGTCCATTTACGGACTCAAACAGGCATCCAGAGCTTGGAACCAAAGTTTTGATCATGTAATAAAGTCTTATGGGTTTGATCAAAACGAGTTTTGAAAGTTGTGTGTAAAAAGCGTGTCGGAACTGCATTGGTATTCTTAGTACTGTACGTAGAACACATTGTGATCATCGGGAACGATGTGAAGGTGTGATCAGACGTAAGGGCATGGTTTTCAAAACAGTTTGATATGAAAGACTTAGGGAAAATCGGACACATCCTTGGGATCAAGATCACAAGAAAAGGATAGTCGGGTTATCGCAAGTTTCATACATAGACACTGGGTTTTGAAACGATTCAGCATGCAAGATTCCAAGAAAGGATTCATACCTTTCAGACTTGGAATCCATCTGTCCAAGAAAAGGTCCCCTAAGACGCAAAAGGAGATAGATGACATGAAAGGCATTCCTTGTGCTTCGGCTGTAGGAAACCTTATGTATGCAATCTTTGGTAATGAGACCGGATATATGCTTTGTCGTAGGCATGGTAGCAAGATATCAGAGTAACCCAGGGAAAGCGAATTGGACGACAGTTAAAAACATTCTGAAGTGTCTGAAAAGAACTCGGGATAGAATGTTGATTTATCAGTCAGATACTCCAATCCCCATCGGCTACATGGACTCGGATTTCCAATCAGATATAGATTCCAGAAATTATCTGCCTCAGTTAGTGTGTTTCAATTTGGGAAGTGTAGCATCAAATGGACGAGTGTGAAGCGAGAAATGCATCAACGACCAACCATGGGACTCGGGTAAGTAGTCGCAGAAGCGATGAAAAGAACCGATTGGGCTCTAGATCTTCTTAGTGGACTTGGATGGTGTTACAATTTGTTCTAAGAATATCTGCTAGGGGCGGGTTGCAAATTCAAGAGAACCAAGAGTCCATGAGTCAAACAAACACATTAAAGGAAAGACATCTTATACGAGAAATCGTAAGAAAGGAGATATAGATGTGGCAAAGATAGCGTGCGAGGATAGCCCTAGCGGATCCATTCACAAAGCGTCTGCCTCTGAATACATTCGAGAGACATGTGAGTGGAATGGGTGTCAAGACCGCTGCCAACTGCTTTGAGTATAAGTGGGAGAAATTATTAGGTTCGTGTAGGTGACATTAGATGTCACGGACTACTCGAGACGTGTTGTAGTATACTTAAAAGCAGACTTTGAGTATAAGTGGGAGATTGTTGGGATTATCTTTGAAAAGTATGCTTTTACTTTGTATAATCGAAAACCCAATTTCCTGACTTATTTATTGAAATAAATTGTTTATCATCGATGCTTTAAATATGATTGAATGTTATATATATTTCTTTGCATAAAAGTTCAATAATTAAACGCGTGTTACATTGTAGTTAATTTAGTGATACCCTTAAACGGAAGATTAAATTAATGAATTCTTGTAACTATAAGTACGCCATTCACGACCTAGATGGAAATGAACAACCATCGCGAAAGGTTGAGGTGTAAGGCTCGAGATTGGTTTGTCTTGACCAAGAGATTACACTAGTGCATGACCTTATTATTTGAATAGGACCCTCATAGGAGGATAAGTTCTTGGAATCGAACAAGGAAGAATTAGACCTCGGTGGTTCGTTGTTTCTTAACCTTCGTCCCTTAAATAGGATCACGTGAGATTGGTAACTATTGCTTTGACTTATCATGGGTAGCGAATCGAGAGAGATTCAATACTTTTTATCTTGGGCAATATTATTGGTCACATGTGATTGCTAAGATTTAATCTGAAGAATCGTGTGCAAGTAAGCTTGCTTGATTTGCCCCCTGGGAGGTTCATAAGTTTTATCATACCAAATCTTGCAAGTGGAATTAGTTTCCTTTATGGATAATAATGTTGAACCGTTCCTTGACCAAGGACAAAAAGATATTAATTAATGGAAAGCTATTTCAAAGGGCTTGAATTAATTAATGGGCTAGATAATCTTAAACACGGGAAAATAATGACCAAGAGCCATATTAAGATGATATGGGTTAAGATGGATAGTCTTTCCCATTAATTATGTAGTGAGATTAATTAATATTTATGGGCTTGAATTATATTGTGGCTCAATATTAGATATTCAAGATCCATTAGAAGGTTCAATCTTAATTCTCTAAAATTTCCCACTGAGTAGCCCAACAAATAGTCCAATAGCGAAAAGGTGATTAAAATAAAATAAATATTGTTGCTTATATTTCCCCATTATTTTTTTCAATTATGGATAAAAAGGGAAAAAGATTTTCTTTGAATTTTGTTATGGAATGAAATATGTATTCTTGGAATACAAGATTATCTCATTAAATTCAAAAATCTCCCACTTGATTCATTAAGAGATTTTGAAAATTTTGGAAACAATTATTCCAAAAAGATTTTCTTGATTTTCTTGAAAATATATTATGGAAGATATGTATTTCTTGAAATACAAGAATATCTCATAAATTCAAGAAGATCTAAATCTTGGAATCTTGCTAAAATTTTTGAAAATTATACCATAAAATAGAGGAGGTGGATTTTTGTGGAATATTTTTAATTATGGGAAAAAAAGAATATAATTTATATATTCATTATTTCTTGGTGAATTAATCCTATATTAATCTTTTCAATTCCCAAATCATGCATTGAAAAAGCCACCAAAATTTCGTGCCTCCTCTCCTATAAATAGGGGATGATTATTCATTCCAAAGGACAATTCCATGTCTTTGGAAATATTAGAAATAACCAAAAAGGATAATTGCCTAAGTATTTATTTTTTCCTTTTTGTTAATTGTTACGCGGAAGGATCCTTCCACAATTAACAAAAGGAAAAAAATAAACTTTGTTGCACCTTTTTGTTAATTTGCTAATAAAGCCAAAGACATGGAATCAGTTCCGTGGAAATGAACTAATCATCCCCGTATATTTTAAGTGGAGGGTTAACGAAATTTATGTTTTTTTCAATTATTAAAAGAATTTTCTTGGTCACTAAGAAATCTTAGAATATATCCCATGAATTAAATTTTCCCATTTAAAATATTCCACAAAAAATCCACCTCCTCAAGTTTATGGAATTTTCAAAAATTATAAGGTGCAAGAATCCAAGATTTGGATTCTAAGAATTTATGAGATATTCTCAGTATTTCAAGAAATACATATCTTCCATAATATCTTTTCAAGAAAATCAAGAAAATCTTTTCGCCCAATTTTATTTTCTACTTTTTCGGTTTTCCTATAGACAAGAAGTGGGAGATTTCTTGAATTTAATGAGATAATCTTGTATTCCAAGAATACATATCTTCATTCCATAACAAAATTCAAAGAAAATCTTTCTCCCATCATATCTATAAATTTCTAAAATTTTAGGGAAATATAAGCAACAATATTTATTTTATTTTAATCACCTTTTCGCTTATTGAACTATATGTTCATTCCATAACAAGAATTAAGATCGACCTTCTAATTCTCTTGAATATCAATATCTAGCCACAATATAATCAAAGCCCATAAATATTAATTAATCCCACTACATAATTAATATCAAACTATCCATCTTAACTGCTGGGAAATTTATAGTTTTGATGAAAGTTCCAAAACACATGTAATAGGACCAATCGGACACATTGGTTGATCGATGTTTACATTATCGCTATAGGAGACCAAATTGATAATGATTGTATAGAACAACCGATGTAATAGATAGGTCACATATTGAGGGGAACTCAATATGTAAAGGTCGATCTGAAGAATCGGAAGAAAGTTCGATATCCCACAGGCGTAACGTTAAACCGAATCGGAAGATCGATCGAATCGATCTAGTCGATAACTCAACGAAGTCATGAAACTCAAACCTCGAATACTAGAAGATCGGATGACTTCGAAAGATAAGACCGAAGACCTACATCGGTAGTCGGCCCGGTTGAAGCTAAGTCAACAGCGCCAAGACTTATCAGTAGATCGATTCGGGCCAGATCGATCAAATACTCATAAGATGAAAACCGCCCGATGTTTCATCTTATCATACGCCTGCGATCTAAACAAGAAGAATACCAACCTTAGTTGGAGGAACAACACCGCAAAGCAAGTCTTCCATCCAATAAGGAAGAAACACGTATGAACAGAGTCGATACTCGCGGATTCGATGTTGCTTCTCTCAAACGGCTATAAAATACACATTCACGCTTTTCGGCCATGCCGCTCTCAAGCACGCCACATCAAGCCCGCAAGTTCACCTAAAATAGCCTTGAGATTCAAATTGCTCTCCAACGGCTCTTTGATCTCAAGGTCTATAAATATGGGATCACACTTCGAGAGTGAAACACGGAAATGCTTCGACAAACAAAATAATCAAGAAGCTCAAACTATAGTCGATTTCCGCATCAAGAACACAACAACAAGCTTATTTTATATTGTGTTCATCCCATAAGTTCTTAGCAAGAAATCTTTTCATCTAGCTTTTTAGGTCGCTTTGTGCGCTAAGGAAAGATTTCATAGTTGGAACCTCAACATTCTTACCCAAACCCCAAGTTAGGATAAGTTGTTTAGCAAGATTTCGGTCCAGGGTTTCTAGTAATGATTTACGGGATCGGTTGAGTGAGAACTCTTAAAACATCTGTTGGTGTCTTGTGTTGGACTAACACACTAAACTAAGTCCAAATGTTAAAGTCGGTTAAGTTGGTGCCCTTGTGAAAGGGAAGAGGGACGTGGGACCTGGGTTTGTCCTCGAACCACTATAAATCTTGTGTGCCTTTATCGCTTTGATTAATCGCTCTCACATCGCACAATCTTAAAAGCGATACATTCTAAGTTAAGATCGAGATAGCACCAAGCTTCGATCCGACGGACCAAATTTTCGTCATCCGATTAAAAAGATAAAACTTGGAATCGATTTATACAAACCGGTTTTTCACAATTAAAACTTAAGCTTCCGCACACATCGCTTAATCGATAGTTACCGAATCTGCTTTAAAGGCGTTCAATAAGTTGGTTATCGAATCAAACCGATTCACTTCGCACTCGATCAAAGCTATCCGCTCTCACACCGATCTGACGAAAAAGTTTTCGTAAGTCTATTCACCCCTCCCTCTAGACTTACGCCCTCACATAACCTGCTCGGACCTACAAGTGGTATCAAAGCGGTTGGTTCTTCCGACCGACTCAGGTCATTGTGGTCAATTGAACTGATCTTGAAAAACCGTTTTTAAAAACTCATTCATTTTCCAAAATCACTCAGCATGGATAACACGTCCGGTATGTATCATGATCTGCCGAAGTTCTCAATTGATGAGTATGCAGATTGGGCCATATATATGTCCAACCATCTAGGCTCGATCGATGGCGGAATGATGGAAGTCATCGAGAGAGGACCCATCATCATTTACTACGACAATCCTGGCTGTCGGAGGAGATCCGCATTTTCCCACGGGAAGTCTTGTATGAAAAAGCCCAAACGATGGACGGACACGAAGAAAGAAAACTGCATACTCTGGACACCATTGCAAGACATATCATCATGAAGACAATGGATAAGGTCACCAAAGAAAAGATTAAGTATCTCAAATCTGCGAAAGCAATGTGGGATACTCCGGGCCGAGATCTGCGAGGGAAATGAATAGATAAAAGACAGTTCAAGTCTTCAACCGGTGAAGTTCGTGAAACCCAAGATGCTTTGCTTGAAACCATCAACGAACTTCGATGGAAGAATTACAATGTCTATAAACAAGCGAGAACTTGGTAGAGATGTCTGATAAAGATATCAACTATAAGATCCTAAGGTCTCTCACCAAGAAGTGGGACATGAAGGTCACGGTAATCAAAGATTGCCAGGACATTTCAAGAATGAAACCTAGTAGCTTGTTCTTGAGTCTTAAAGCTCACGAGTTCGACTGATTGAAAGAGGTCAAGTTCGATGAAGACGAGGTCCCCAACAAAACCTCGACTTCAAAATCGGTTGCTTTTCAAGGCAACCAAGATGGCAGAACAAAGGCCAATGAACCCATTGGAAATATATTAAGTCAAAGTAGCGGATCGCTTTTACTTACTAGGAAGCTTGAGAAGTCGATATACAACTTGGTAAGTATCGAAGATTTTATAAGGACTATCAACATAGCCGAGGGCGAGATAGGAGATCGCACAATAGATCTCCGAAAGAACCCGAGATCGATGATCGGAGGGATCCGCAGAGATGAA
The DNA here is from genome assembly GCA_037126765.1 of Stenogyne calaminthoides. Classification (NCBI taxonomy): domain Eukaryota; kingdom Viridiplantae; phylum Streptophyta; class Magnoliopsida; order Lamiales; family Lamiaceae; genus Stenogyne; species Stenogyne calaminthoides. The sequence goes on along the minus strand of JBBCBC010000023.1, from coordinate 24,679,079 downwards.
AGGGAAAGAGATAGTCGACGAAGGAAGGAAGAGATAACCAATCGATAGAAGAAACTCGCATTACTATCGAAAAGAAATCACCCGATAGGGTCATACAGACGGAGGATTCACCCGAAGGAAAGGAAACGTGGATCAAGGAGCGTGGCTTCAATCAGGAGAAGCCGAAGTCACTATAGCACGATCGCCTGCACTGGACGCCGAGAGAGAGGGAAGAAAAGAGGAACAAAAGAGAGCAACGCCATAGAGACAGAAGAGCCATGGTTGCCGATACGTCAGAATTGACGATTCCTATCGCCCTCCGAGGACTCCGGATACTCCTCTCAGAGAAGACTTCGGGCCGATCAAGAAGGTCAGCCGACTTCTATGAAAAAATGAAGATCTGATATTCTCGCCGACGATGATGAACTCGCCTTTGATGGCTGTGGAGGACCAACCGAGGTAACCTCCAAACCCGCTTCGCTTCGACTTCTACACCTCGCTATCATTAGCACACCCGGCGGAGATTGACCGGCACTCTACTTTCGAGCAATTGCTTGAAGATCTCTCCAATGCAAGAGAAACTTATGCTATTGTGGAAGCCGAGAATGATAAGTCGAGGACCGAAATAATCACTTTGTCAAGAAAATGATCTCGAAAAAGCCTCAACTTAGATCACCGAAATCGTTTCGAAGGTAAATCGAGAAATTTAAAATTCTCGAAGTTAAAGCTTCGATCAGAAAAGCAGATCAAAGATCGATGGAAATTAACAAAGCAAGTCGATGACTTCAAAATCTTGCAAGCAAAATTCGATGAGCTATTCCGAATGCATGAAAGTCCGAAATCCTCTCGAGGATAATCTGCGTAAGAAAATAGAGGTTTTTTCAAAATCATCTAAAACCGCTTCAAGACATGAACGCCTATTTTCGAGTAAAGATTGATAAGGAGGGACTTGGCTATGAAACCCTCCACATCCTCAAAAGCCCCGATCGATTCATCTCGAAAGGTGTAATCGGGCCAATTTCAAAAAAAAAACACCAAAAGCTAAACTCAGATCTAATAGGGGTAAGAGACCGGTTGAGGTAAAGGCAAGTGCCTAACGGAAAAGGGAACAAATGGACCCCAACCCGGTAAAGCATCGGTAGAATCAACGGAAGAACCCAGTTCTTCCGAAGAGACCTCAACTCGATCAACAGGATCGAATCGAAAAGACAACCTACAAAAGGAAGTCTAACTCGAGACCCACCAAGGTCACCGCCTAATAAGCATGCTTCGTAAACCTGCGAAAACCATCTATCTTGAAAAGGATATGAATCTTTTGATGGTAGCGATCGTACCTACCCCTATAGTCGAAAATTTAGTCATTGCACTTTGAACCACACCGATAAAAAAGAAGAAAACCGAAAAGTTAAATCATAAGTCTTCTAAGTCATCCAAGGTTCACACAAGTAATCATACAAATCGAGAAAGCATATGAGGATAAGTATGATTATGTTGATGTATGGGAGACAAATCAGGCCTTCGATCCGACCGATCACCATAGAAGTGCTATGTTTGTATGGATCCCCAAACCCAAACCTAACCCCTCAGGACCCTATCCGAAAGGGGTACCTAAAGCCCCGATCCGATTGCAGGTTCGCGGGTCCGGCCAACAAAGGAGGTGTGCAAGCAACTATCCGGTACATCGATAGTGGATGCTCAAGGCACATGACCGAAGCAAACATCTCCTCGGTTCTACATAGAAACGAAAAGGCCACGTGTACTCTTTCGGTGATGATAACTTTGGTTATACCAAAGGGTTCTAAACCTTAGAGAATGATGATGTACAAATGGCGGAGTCTCGTATGTCAAGGTCCGAAGCACAACCTATTATCGGTTTCACAATTTCTGCGATAACGGATTCATGTTGAGTTCTCGATCGATCAATGCACTATCAAGAATCGAGTCACTCAAATGATTTTTGCTAACCGGTTCAAGAAAAGGGACGATCTACACAAATTGGAACAGTTGTCCAAGAAATCGTGCTGATTGTTAAGAGTTCCAAAAGTAGCGATTGGCTCTGGCACAAAAGAATGAGCCATCCCGAACTTTAAAACTCTTAATAAGATAGCTAGGATGTCTCTAGTGGAAGGACTTCCTAATGAAGTGTTCTCAAAGGATCGGACATGTCTTGCATGTCGGAAGGAAAACAGTCAAAGCATCATTCAAAGGAATTTCCGGACCAAAGATCCGGTAATCTGAAAATAACCTTCATATGGATCTGTTTGGACCCGATTACACGATCGATCTCAACGGACGAAATACACTCTGGTAATCGTGGATGACTATTCCAAGTTTACAGGTTATATTCTTACATAAGAAGAATGAGGCGACAACCAAGATACCCGAAATGCTAAGAAGATTACAAAATGAGAAGGGTGTCGGTAGTAAAAAATCGGATCGGATAAAGGTCTGAAATTTACGAACTCTTTTATTCTTGATTTTTGCTCTAAGTTTGGTATACAACATGAAACATCACCGCGAGGGCCTTGGCGCCAGAATGGAGAAATTGAGCTGGAGGAAACGTAACTCTCAAAAAATTCGCCGAACAATGTTAAATTTAACATGCGATACCAAACCGTTTTCAAGCGTAAGCAATCAACACTTTGCATGCCATACGATAATGAGATGTCTCCCGATTAAGGCTCACTACAAAACACCCTATGAACTATGGAAGGCGCGAAAACCTCGTGTTTTTCTTACTTCCATGTTTTTGGGTAAAGTGTTTCATACACAATAATGGGAAAAGTCAAAAAGACTTTTGAGGCCAAGTCCGATGAGGGTATTTTTCTAGGTATTCCTCATCTAGCAAAGCTTTCGGGGTCTACAACAAACGAACCCTAATTGTGGAAGAAACACCCCATGTAACCTTTGATGAAGCATCTTCCGATCAAGAGAAATCGCCTCGTAATGTCAAGAAGTACGATCTACCGGAACCTCGATATTCGAAAAATGGATCACTAACGATCAAGGAAAAAAGAATCGAAATGTATCAATTTACATTCCGGATCTAGGTGATTCACCGGATCAATCGATCCTAAGGTACGAACAACTTGGCGATGAAAAAAGCTGATTAATTTGAGGCGGTAACAAGCCCGAACCATCCGGTTGGGGAACTCTGAAGTTCTCACGAATGACATTAGCACATGATGATTCCAACATCACCGAGACTTGTTCTTATCAAGTGGACCATAACCTGCACCACTCCCAATCGCTAGTAATAAGATTTTATCGAAAATTTATGTTCTCAAAACCGACGCGCCGTCGAATGAAGGACACGGATAACCAAATCATCCAACCGATCGATAATCGGAGACCCGTCGATAAAATTAAAACTAGACATCGATTGGTGAAAGTGCCATGTATTCTTGTTATCTGCCTATGAAGGAACCAACTACAATAGAGGAAGCATTACAAAGCATAAAACCGGATTCTAGCCATGCGGAGAGGAGCCGAAAAGTTAGAGAAATGAAGTATGGGAACTAGTAGGCGGAACCGTGTCATCAAGACGTAATTAGTACGAAATGGATCTTCAAGAACAAGAGAGATGAAAAATGTTATCACGAAAAAAAGGCAAGACTTGTTGCTAAGGGGTATTCACAATCGAAGGAATTGATTACGATGAGACCTTTTGCACCGCCGCCGCCTTTGAAGCCATTCAATTTGCTTTAAGCATATGCTTCCACGAGAGGGTTCATCGTGGTATCGGATGGACGAAAAGAGTGCTTTCTTAAACGGGTACTAGCGAGAGGAAGTTTATGTCGAACAACCTCCGTGCTTTGAAAAAGGGCAACCAAGTGTATCGTTTAAGAAAAAAGCTCTTTATGGCACGAAACAGCTCATGAGCACAGTATGATACACTCTCTCGCTTCTTGATTGAAAGTGGGTTCACTAAAGGAACATGGGATGAACCTTATTCGAATAGAAGATGGAGAAGATATTACGATGGTTCAGATTCGTGGGCGACATCATCTTCTGGATCTCCTAACAAGAACCTATGTGAAAGATTCGTAAAAAAGCGATGCAAGGGAAATTCGAGATGTCCATGATGGGTCGATGAATTACTTTCTAGGTCTCCAAGTTAAACAAAGTACGTATGGATATTCATCCGCCAAGCAAAGTACACTAGGAATCTATTGGCTAAGTTTGGAGTTCAAAATAGTAAAGGAAGCCAAAATTCCTATGATGATGGATTCAAGATGGATCCGTATGATGAAATTTGTCGAAAAAACAAATCGAAAGGAATATAGGGCTCTCATTGGATCTCTATTATACCCGACCGCCCGTGACTGGATATCACTTTTTTTGGCAAGAGGTGTGTGTGCAAGATTTCAAGCAAATCCAATGATCACCACCTAGAAGCGACTAAGCGATTCTTAAGTATCTGAAGGAACAATAAACCTTGGTTTATTCTACCCATCGAGATGATAATCTAGAGCTTAGTGGGTATTCTCGATTACGATTATGGAGGTTGCAAGATCGATGAAAATCAACCTCGGAACATGTCGGTTCTTAGGAAGAATCGATCTCGTGGTTTTCAAAAAGCGGACATCGATTCGCGACATCTACAACCAAGGAGAATATATGGGCTGCAGAAGTCATTGTTCCCAATCGCTGCTCGCTCGATCGGCGGTGAGGATTACAACATTGTAGCTAAAAACGCATGCCTATATTCTCGCCCGACAAGAATAGTGCTATTGCAATCACTCAGAATCCGGTTCTACATACAAGATGCAAGCATGTGGATGTCAGACACCACTTTATAAGAGATCACGTTGAAAAGAAGAATATCAGAATGGAAAAGATTCATACTGATATACAGAAGGCTGATATTCTAACCAAGCCACTAGCTGAGATCAGATTCAGAGATTTATGCAATGAGCTAGGACTTCTAGATCTTGGAGAAATGTCACCGAAAATGTTTGATGGAATGTTCTCCAGAACTAGCTGGTTAAGAGACTAACCAGATCGAGAGAAATCAGTTGAGTTTGGTATCTTAACTGATCTCAAGAGACTGATAAGCAAAAATCGATCAGACTTACACGCTACCAGATCCAAAGGAACTGATCAGATTTTAGTTTATCAGATTTAAAGTCTATCAGTTTAAAGGAACTGATCAGATTCAAGGTTTATCAGATTAAAGGAAAATGCTCAGTTTAAAGGATTATCTGATTAAATCAATTTGGTTATAGTATTTCTTTGTGAATCGATTTAGCTGATATTCAACAAGCAAGATTCAGAGATTAAGAGCTAACAATCGCATAAGAAAGCAGGAATTTACACAACGATGAAATAACAGAACTTTTCATTGATAAAAACCCGAAGGTGAGGTTACATTACGAGTTACAAGTACAAGAAGACCCGGAGGTCAGTACATAAATGTTAACCAAAATCCTAAACCTATAACCCTAAACCTTCATCCTAACCCCAGAAGTGAAGGAAAGAGAGAGATTTTAAACTCTCATTTTCCCCCACTTAACAAGGGGTGAGAAAGGCTTTAAAGAACAGAATCCCAAGGCGGTCGCAAAAGCTGAAGATCAAGAAAAAATGGAGCGGCAAATGCCTTGATAGGATTTCTTAAGCCCAGAGCCCTAAAAAGGAAGAGTAGTAGGGCTCTCCAAATGTTAAATGGAGCACGTGTGCCAAAGAGTTGGTCGTCGATCTCATGGGCACATGTGTTTATATTTTATACCGATCAAGTCCGATGGTTTTCGTTACGTCATCCGATAGACACACAAGGTGCATACGGTTAGGAGAAGTGTCTTCTCGGTTGCAAATGAGATCCGTATACGGTGGTAGAGAAGCTTTTATGCCAATCGTTATGTGAAATCGAAGATGATGAAGAAAAACAAACAATAAGGGATGCAAATGGTTGATTTGAGAAGGTGAAACCATATAAAAGGGGGTAAAAGTGTTTCTTAGGAAGTCTCACCGGAAACAAGGGTTCACCAAGATACATGATTCTTACAAAGAAGATAAGTATGGTGAATGGGTGATGTTGTGTAAAACATTGGTCCAATTTATAGAGGCCAAGCAAGGATGCAAATGCAATTTCCATTTCAAGAAGCCTATCCGAGAAATTTGCATCAAAAAGGACAGTGTAGAAATCACGCCGATCGATAATTGGATAAATTTACGGTTGATTGACATATCGAGAGTTTCGGACGATATTTACGATGTCAAATCACGCCTACTTAGGGAATAGAAGCTACTACTCAAGACTAAGTTTTTAGCGGTAACACTTATCCCAAGAATTGGCTTAATCTCGAAAAAGAATCGGATGAGGTCAACCAAAATCGATTACTTCTGAGCATGATCGGATGAGAGATCACCGAGCTTGAAACTCCAATAAATCGGATATATCGATCTATGTCGAAATATCGGTTGAAGGGGAACTTCAACCGATCAAGGAGGATCAAAAAGGGAAATCGAGGGCGTTCAAGGAAAGATCGGCTAAACTCAAGTTTCAACAAATCGATCTGAGAAGATCGGTTGAAAGGATCGGTTAGGAAATTTCTTAAGGCTTAGGCGAATGATTAAGATCAACTAGTGGAATCAACATTGACAAGTAATATTGATGACACAATATCATCAACCGGATCACGATTCTTTTTCTTTGTTCTTTACTTATTTATCGGATCGTATCTGATATTATTTGCCTTACTGTACCCACTATCCTTGTGACGTGTGCTCTGCAAATCATTTAATGCGGACGTGGGGTACATGTATTAACTGCTATTTGATCGTGCTTTTAAATCCAAAAGTTTTTTGTACGTGCGTTTTCCTGACCCTACGATCAAAACCGCTAAATCTGGAGCGTACAATCTTTTCAAAACGTTTGATCTTCAAAATCTTGTCTTATTGTTCCCTCCGCTTCTATATAAGATTCATCAAACCCTACCGGTTTTTTTTCTTTCGTTTTCACAAACTTGCATTATTTTCACTGAAAAACTTCAAATTTTCTCTTCGTTTCAAAACGATTTCTTAGAGTTCAAAATCATCTCTGAAAATTTGAATCTGGTAATATTTTCTTTTAAACTTAATGATGAATCTTTCTTTCCGTTAAAAACATTGTTTTCAAAAGTTTTTTTTTTCGAATTTATGCTTCATTGCCTCTTGTTTTCCGCGGTATGATATTGATATTGATTATGCACAAATTTAATGAGTCTATCTCACCTGTAGATGGCCACTCATGGACTAGGAAAGATCATGTGCAACTATGCGAATCGCAAACGAAGATCTTTGAGGATAAGTTCGTTCAATTTGGAACCACTGAGGATTCTGAATCCATGGAGGTGGAACAAATTCTGAAGAAGGCCGGATCGAAACATATTGCTCGCTTTCATCGCAATCCAAAGGATGCAAAGATGAAGCACTACAATTTCTTGCGGAATTTGAGTGTGGATCTGAAAAAAACCGAGACGAATCCGATGTCGTCGGTCAATCGGAGAAGAAATCGGTATCGACAAATGCGGACATCACTTTCGTCTGCTCAAACTACCAAAAGGGCGAATCTCTCCGCGCACTCTGGGGAGAATGAGGACGAAGAAATCGAGAGGAGCTCTTAAGAGAGGCGACAAACATCGAAAAGTCGGATTCATCGCGCCAATGCTCAAAAGAAAGTACAGATTGTTGTTTGACATTCTCGAAGAACGATCATGGGAATCTCATTTAGCCCAGATGCTCTCACATCACCAAAATGTACAAAGATGGCAAAGAATAATTGATGGGGCTCGGAACATCAATCGGCACGGCTTCTGAAAGCCATCTTGCTCCAAGAACACGAAAAATTTGGAGTCAATGAATCCAGCGGTGTCTTTTCTTTCGAAAAAGAGAGTCGACAATCTCAACAAGGTTGCGCTTATATTGAAGGACAAAATCGCCAAGCTACTGAATGGAATCGTAATGGATCAAGTCCTACAATGCCTTCCTCTCATCAACTTCGCTTATATATGGGCCACCAGACGATGACAAGGAGCCCACTCCAACAAAATCAAGAAAGAAAAGCAAAAAAGCCGCCTTCATCCACACCCGCTTGCTCCACGTAAAAAGAAACGAAAATGGTGAAGGCCGGAGAAGAGGCCAAAGAAAGCAAAAGCAAGCTAAAGATGACTCTAGCACTAGAAGATGAGTCGAAAAAAGAAAGAGCGCCCGAGCGATCATTTTTAACAAAGAACCGAAATCGAACAGGCAAGCTTCTCAACCCGAGGGCTTCATGAATCGATCTCGAGGTAGAAGCACAAAGCCGATAAATCTCCTTCTCCTCAACCTCGAAATGATTCACCGCCGCACTAAAGGTCACGAGCATGTCACTCCGCTAGTTCACCCGCTCATGAACTGAACCGGATACAACCGCCACTACTGTGAGTAACCACTTTAGGTCCGAACCAATCGCACAACTTCCGCCCGACTCAAGCACAAACAACCGGAAGCTTCCACATCTCATCCAATGAAATCACGGATGATAATTCACATATCCAGATCAACAAAGACCATCACCGGAAAAATGGTCGGACTAAGAATTGAACGAGATTGATGAGGCGTATCCACAACCGGTCGCCCATCCTCGCTATCGAGAGAAGAAGTCATGGAGATCCTCACCGGAGAGATCTCGGATTAAAAAAGCTTCTCAGATCTTATCTTACTTGTTGAACAGATGGGTGGTGCGGATGAGTTCGCAGATTTTGACTTCGATATGAGGAAGTCTGGCCAAAGTGGGATCACCAGCGGAGCTAATATCCGATAAATCTGTGAAAGCTCTGATCCACAGGAAGTTGGAATTGCCGGAAGAAGAAAAGCTGGAGACTGCTCAAGAAGCTCCAGAAACAGACGCTGAAATGGAGAATGCAGGAGCTGCCGATGAAAGTGGAACTGGTGCTGCAGTTCACGACCAACCACCGGAGGCACAAACAACTGAACCTGATCAAGTGATGGATCCAATTCCTACATCTCAAATCACCACTGATCAACTTCAGGAGATCAGATCTTGTCTCAAAGATCTCCTGAAAGAAGAGATTGAGGGAGTGCTAACTGATCAGAGACAAATTAGTCTCAAACAAATCGAAGCAATCAGAGATCAGTTCTCCCAATCCATGACCACCATGTCTGCTGAGCTTACAAAATCAGTTGATGACAAGCTGAAACAGGTGGATCAAAATCAATCTTCTTTTCTGACGCTCACTGAGAAAAGGCTCGAGTTATCAGAAGAGAAATTTGACAAAATGATTTGGACACTCTCTGCTACAATGGAAACTGCCAAGACAGAGCTGATTACAACTGTTCAGAATCTAACAGCTCAAACTTCAGGTTTATCTGCTAATGATCTAAATCAGGCATTATCAGTCAACTTTGGGTCTCTGACTTCCCACCTCAATGCGCTTTTTGATCAAACCAAAAAGGGGGAAGGATCTGAGAAACCAACTGACACATCAGAAGATAAGGCCCATGGACAAAGCTCAATTGCAAGAAAGGCTGCTGGGGTCTTTGGGACATCAAAATCTCGACCGATTACTCGGACCGGAAAGTCACCGGAAGCCGCAATAATAGTCGGATCTGGTGATAAGGAGCTAGCTGTTGTAAGATTGTCCAAAGAGCTGATGGTAAAGAAGAAAGAAGGGCAAAAAAACGGGCACAAGCAGAAGGGTTGACAGAAGTTCAAATCAAGGGCTAAGAAAGGATTGACCGAAAATCGCACGGAACCTCGGTTTGCCGGCAAAGAGTCGGCGAGATCATACCAAAAACTAAGCACACGCTAAGAGGTTTGAGGAATGGAATAAGATCGTATGAATGGCTTCTTGATGCCTTTGTCCTTGATCTTGTTCCACAAGAAGAATCACCAGATGATGAGTTCCTCAACTGGTTACAGAATAAATATCCAGACTTTCTGAAGTATCTGGAAAATGAGGCCAAGCTCATAAATGTAAAGATATCTCGCCAAGAGTATGATCTGTTAATATACTCGAAGAAGGCAGATGGCTCATTTGACAGACTGGCATTTGAGAGATTCTACTTTGACATCTTGAGCAAATCGCATATAACTGATCAAGTCTCGGTACAACCGATGTCAAATGGAAACTCTATCGAGTTTTCAACGTTCCACAAGACCAAAGAGAAATGCCAGAAGGATACAAGCCCAAGGAGTGAAGAATCAGAAGACGTCTAGGGATCAACTTTTAAATTCAAAACTTTTCTGATGTAACATGTAATCAACATATCTAATGAAAAGTTTATTTTTCTGATCCCAAGACAAAATCTCTTTGTCTTCTGATTACTTGCTCTTTAACTGTTCTATACTTATCAACTGTTTGGTTTCTCAGGTGTTTTGGTTTCATCAAAAAGGGGGAAATTGTTGGGAAATTTATAGTTTTGATGAAAGTTCCAAAAACACATGTAATAGGACCATCGGACACATTAGGTAATGATGTTTACATTATTGCTATAGGAGACCAAATTGATAATGATTGTATAGAACAACCGATGTAATAGATAGGTCACATATTGAGGGGAACTCAATATGTAAAGGTCGAATCTGAAGAATCGGAAGAAAGGCGATATCCCATGCGGCGTAACGTTAAAACTGAATCGGAAGATCGGTCGAATCGATCTAGTCGATAACTTTCATGGAAGTCATGAAGCTCAAACCTCGAATACTAGAAGATCGATGACTTCGGAAGATAAGACCGAAGACCTACATCGGTGAGTCGGCCATTGAAGCTAAGTCAACAGGTAGCCAAGACTTATCAGTGGATCGATTCAGATCGATCGAAGTCACCATAAGATGAAAACCGATGTTTCATCTTATCATACGTCTGCATCTAAACAAGAAGAATACCAACCTTAGTTGGAGGAACAACAACGCAAAAGCAAGTCTTCCATCCAATAAGGAAGAAACACGATGAACATGAGCAATGATACTCATGGGATTCGATGTTGCTCTCTCAAACGGCTATAAAATACACATTCACGCTTTTCGGCCATGCCGTTCTCGGCGACGCGTCACATCAAGCCTGCAAGTCTACCTAAAATAGCCTGAGATTCAAATTGCTCTCCAACGGCTCTTTGATCTCAAGGTCTATAAATATGGGATCACACTTCAGAGTGAAACACGGAAATGCTTGGACAAACAAAATAATCAAGAAGCTCAAACTATAGTCAGATTTCCGCACGAAGAACACAACAACAAGCTTATTTTATATTGTGTTCATCCCATAAGTTCTTAGCAAGAAATCTTTTCATCTAGCTTTTAGGTCAGCATGTAATGCAAGGAAAGATTTCATAGTTGGAACCTCAACATTCTTACCCAAACCCCAAGTTAGGATAAGTTGTTTAGCAAGATTTCAGTCTAGGGTTTCTAGTACTGATTTCTGGGATCGGTTGAGTGAGAACTCTTAAAACATCTGTTGGTGTACTGTGTTGGACTAACACACTAAACTAAGTCCAGTCGGTTAAGTTGGTGCCCCTTGTGAAAGGGAAGAGTGGACGTAGGACTGGTTTGTCCGAACCACTATAAATCTTGTGTGCCTTTTTATTTGCTTTGATTAACTGCTCTCACATCGCACAATCTTAAAGCGCATACATTCTAAGTTAAGATCGAGATAGCACCAAGCTTCCGATCCGACGGACTAAATTTACGTCATCCGATTAAAAGATAAAACTTGGAATCGATTTATACAAACCGGTTTTTCACACGGTAAAACTTAAGCTTCCTTTTTCGGTTAATCGATTATTCCGAACCGATCTACGCTACGGCGTTGATAAGTTGGTTATCGACCAAAAGCGATTCACTCGCGCTCGATCGGTATCTGCTCTCACGCTTTGATTGCGACGAAAAGTTTTTTCGAAGTCTATTCACCCTCCCCCTAGACTTACGCCTCACATAACCTGTTCGGGACCTACATTAACCCATATTACAAATCAATATGGCTCCGGTCATTATTTCCGTGTTTAAGATTATCTAGCCCATTAATTAATTCAAAACCAACTGAAATAGCTTTCCGTTAATTAATATCTTTTGTCCTGGTCAAGGAACGGTTCAACATTATTATCCATACCGAAACAAATTCCACTTGCAAGATTTAGTATGATAAAGCTTATGAACCTCCCAAGGGGGCAAATCAAGCAAGCGTGCTTGCACACACGATTCTTCGTATTAAATCTTAGCAATCACATGTGACCAATAATATTGCCCAAGATAAAAGTATTGAATCTCTCTCCGATTCGCTACCCATGATAAGTCAAAGCAATAGTTACCAATCCCACGTAATCCTATTTAAGGGACGAAGGTTAAGAAACAACGAACCACCGAGGTCTAATTCTTCCTTGTTCGGTTCAAGAATTTATCCTCCTCAGAGGTCCTATTCAAATAAGATCACATATGCACTAGTGTAATCTCTTGGTCAAGACAAACCAATCTGAGCCTTACACCTCAACCTTTCGCGATGGTTGTTCATTTCCATCTAGGTCGTGAATGGCGTATTTATAGTTACAAGGACTCATTAATTTAATCTTCGTGATCGGGTATCACTAAATTAACTACTGATGTAACACGCATTTAATTATTGAACGATTATCAAGAAAATATATATAACATTGGTCATATTTAAAGCATCGGTGATAAACAATTTATTTCAAGAAATAAGTCTGAAATTGGTTTTAGATTATACAAAGTAAAAAAGCATACTTTTTCAAGATAATCCCAACAAGGCACTTCCTCGCCAGAATCGAGCATCTTCCGATGCGAGCCCAAGACTTCCTCGGAGGGAATCTCAACATTCTCACGAGGTCCGAGGTCCTGGAATATTTCTTGAGAAAACTTATCGAACTCTAAGCGGCGTCTCAAGAACCTCATAGAAGACTTGCTCCTCCGGTTTGATCATGTGCCTTTGAGATAGCTTTGAGCGAATACATGTAAAGGCGATTTAAAGCGATTTGGCTCTCAGTCAATCTCCTCGATCTCACTCTCCTCATCATCATCACCGGTGAGAACCACCATTCTCTTTGCGCTTTGGAGCCGTGGTCTTCTTCTTCAATTTCTCACCACCGCTTTCTTGGCTTCCAACAAAACCTTCCCCGGTTTGTTGGGTTTCTTCAAAGCAGCAGCAACTGGTGATTCCACTTTCTTCTCTTTCTTCCCTTTGATGGTCCTCTTTGCAGCAATGGGTTTGAACATTACTTTGGACTTAGGGAAAGGAGTAGAGTTGGCAAAGATGTCCTCCTCCTCTCGGCACATCTCCAAAATGAAGGCAATTTTGGAGGCATGGAGGATCTTGCCTTTGATAGAAATTGAGTCGCCCTTCCTTTTTATGACCTTGGCTTGCTCACTCACCACCTTGATCAGATACTTCAGCCAGTTGAAATCCTTGGTGGGTGAGTCCTCAATCGTCGCCATCAGTCGGAGTTTGGGAGTGCTAATCTGCTCAAAGCTCCCCGATCGACTCATTATACACTTGCTCACTATATCCATCAATACTCTGTATTTAGGCTTCAAATGCCTCTTATGTAAGGTCGCCTCAAACTTAACAGGATTCTCACTATCCTATCAAGATACTCTTGCTCTCGACCTAACATATACAAAAGTGGGATCATCTCCCTATCGCACAACTCAAAAACGTCGTTTACATTTTGAGGGACAATATACAACTCTCGAACAAAATCTACAAACTTCAAGAATGCTCAAGATCTAAAATGTAAATCTTGGACTCTATACAATCATCCTCATCTATTTCCATATTAGCGACGAACTCTATTACCTCATGAGAATACTCATATCCGTCGATTAGCGACTAGATTCGTCGATTTTGCTAGATTTAATCAAATGGAGTGCCTCTTCTTCATGCTTGGCGTTTGAAGTACTCTCTAGAGAAACCACGTACTCATACCATGGCTTATTTATTTCGGCCAATCTGTCGAATATGGTAGGAGTCATTTTGGGAATTTTTGAGGTTTAGGGTTTGAGCGATGAAGCTTTTCTGGGTAAAGGGAATTTTGATTTTGCAGAGGATTTTGGGAATAAGGGTTTGTAAAAATGGCTTGAAATGGCTTCTCAAGGAATATATATCGTGAGATCGTGGGGAATCGTACCGGTTAGGTGAAAAACAACGGTTGAGATTAATCGTCGATTAATCGGGTATGTGAAAAGTCGATCTTCCAAAAAGTAAGCAGCCATTTTAACCTCATTGGTTATTAAATGTAACAGAGCATTTAATGACTGTTGACCTTCTTTGGAATTTCAAAGGTCCCGCCCAAAAACATTCTTCAGGTGTTTTGTATTTATTGCAAATGATTACTGAGTTTCACTTAAGCAATAAATGAGTCGCATGAGTCATTACTTCTTCAGACTAATTTTCCTCTATTAGTCTTACTGAGTATTGACCTTGATAAAATGTCAAGATGGGTAATCGAAGTCTTGAATGGGTTCGATATGCTCTTGAAATCTTGACCTTCAAAGATACCCGAGTTTCTTGAGACTCGATTCAAGATTTCGAATTTTATCCCGAGTTTCTCAAGAGAAATCGAGAAAACTTCATGCATCCGAAAAACCTTCAATTTTTCGATTTTCTCTATACACCGATCCAACATCCCTAATTCAATCGATAGTTCCTTAAATCTTGATTCACCAAAGGTTTAGTCAAGATATCGACTCTCTGCTTATCGATATGAATTTTTCTCCATCCCGATGTCCTTTTCTCGACATGATCTCGATGAAGTGATGTCCGATATCCACATGCTTGCATCTAGTGTGCAATACCGGATTTTGTGAAATAGCAATAAGACTATTATTATCACAAAATATGGGTACTTCATTGGCTACAACTTTATAATCCCTTAATTGTTGTCCGAGCGAAAAGAATCGAAAGTACGCCGACTTCTGCGATCATGTATTCAACCGGTAGATCTTGGTTGCTCTTGAGGTCCTGCTTTTTTGAAAACCAAGATATCGACACTTCCAAGAAATTGACAAGTTCCCATAGTGGACTTCACATCAATTCTACAACCTCCGTGTCGACATCCCGAGTAACCGGTTAATTCAAGGTTATCATCACCGGATACCACAATCCTCTATTCATCGTGCCCTTAAGATACTTTCAAGATCTTTTTGGCGACCTCCATGTGACTAGCCTTAGGATTAGCTTAGTATCTTGCACATATCCCAACAAAGAAATGTTATATCCGCCTACTTGTCGTGAGATAGAGCAATGATCCAATGATCCTCTATAATCGGTGTGACTTCTTGGTTTTGCCTTCGAGATCGATCCATCTTGTAGTTAGTATTCATGGGAATCCTAATCGCATTGCAATCTGTACACCATATTTTGCAATCGGATCTCCGGGTGTACATTGCACCGTTGATGAAGATTCCTTCCTTTGATTGTTTCACTTGAAGACCTAGAAAGAAATTCATCTCCCCATCATGGACATTTCAAACTTGCGCTTTCATCGATTAGAAAACTTTTCACACAACCGATGATTTGGGGATCCAAAAATGATGTCATCAACATATATCTGAACTAGTAAGATATCTTCCCCATCTTCTATCCTGAACAAAGTTCTATCAACAGTTCATTTGACAAAACCGTGGTCAGTAAGAAACTGAGAAAGAGTATCATACCATGCTCTTGGTGCTTGCTTAAGACCATACAAGGCTTTTCTGAGCCCGTAAACTTGGTCATTCTGTTCAAAACCGGAGGTTGTTCCACATAAACCTCTTCTTTAAGCACACCGCTCAAAATGCACTTTTTAACATCCATTTGATGGATGTGAACTTCATGTGGGCGACATATGCAAGAAACAATCGAATGGTTCTAGTCTTGCAACAAGTGCAAAGGTTTCATCATAATCCAAGCCTTCTTCTTGGGAATAACCTTGTGCAACTAGCCTTGCCTTGTTTCTTACAATGTTGTTGTTCTCATCTCTTTTATTCTTAAATACCCACTTGGTTCCAATAACATTGTGCCTTTCAGGTCTATCCACTAGCTCCCATACTTCATTCCTTGAGAATTAATTCAGCTCATCTTGCATAGCAGTAATCCAATGAGAGTCTTGTAGAGCTTCTTCAATCTCAGTAGGCACTTTCTCTGATAGGAAGCAGCAGAATAGTGCACTCTCACCATGGAACCTTCTTGTCTTAACACCTTCAGTTAGATCACCCACAATCTGATTTGTAGGATGACTATCTAACCAACTTCTTCTAGATGTTCCCCCTTCAATAGTATCCTCAACATTTGAAATGTTAGGTTCAGTTAGTTCAATAAACTCAGGGAACAACAGAAAAGGAGAAAGGGAATCATCTTCCTCAGGGGAAATTCTATTCAGAACATTGTCAGAGACATTTGTTCCCCTTTGGTTGATAGATTCAGAATTTGCCTCAGCTGTGACCACATCTTCATTGGCATCACATACCTGAGTCTGAACTGGTGTTTGTTCAGATTGGTCACCTTTGGTGTGTTGGCTTTCCTGAGTCTCACCATCCTGAGTTCCATCATGAACTTCTTTATCTGAGTCTGAGTCACTCCAATCATAGAAAGTGGCTGACTTCTTATTTTCAGGTTCAGTGGATGATTTGTCATTCTTTTTCAGGCTTAATCTGGTGATCCTCTTGGTCAGTTCTTCTGCATCATGTTCCTGTTTCTTCTGAACACAAGTAGATTCATCAAAAACAACATGAGGTGTTTCCTCCACAATAAAGTCCTACGTTTGTAAACTCGAAAAGCTTTCTTGACTTGAAATATCCTAAGAATATTCCTTCATCAGCTTTGCTATCAAATGTTTTCAACTGATCTTTACCATTATTGTGTATGAAACACTTGCAACCAAACACACGAAAGAAAGAAACAAGAGGCTTCCTTTCATTCCAAAGCTCGTATGGCGTTTTGCCTTGACTCTTGGTCAGCATGGATCTGTTATGTGAATAGCATGCGGTGTTGACGGCTTCACCCAAAATCTTTTAGGAATCTCAGCTTCAGCTATCATGGTCCTTGCAGCTTCTTTTAAAGTCCTCGTTCCTTCTTTCAACAACACCATTTTGTTGAGGGGTCCTTGCAGCTGATGTTTCATGAGTAATTCCATTTCTTTGCCGTAATCGGATATAATATGGTTTATAAATTCAGTTCCTTTGTCGATTTTGATTTTGACCACACTCGGATTTTCTCAATCTTGAGCCTTTTTTCAAGAACTTTCAGGCGAACTTTTTATCTCGAGTCTCCTTCTTACTGAGTAAGAATATGACCCAAGTATATCTTGAGTAGTCATCAACTACTACGAGTGCATATTTCATCATTAGTAGTTCTTTGGTGTTACTAGACCAAAAAGATCCATATGTAACAATCAAGTATTCTCTCAAGAAAACATCTACTTTGCTTTTAAATGATGCTTTAACTTGTTTTCCTTTTTGCACGCATCACAAACATGTTCCTTCTTGAACACTTCATTTGGCAACCCTCTCACAAGAGCTAATCTTGCAAGTTTATTCGGGTTTTGAAATTCGGGTGATTCATCCTTTTTGTGTCATAACCAACCGGTATCTGTGGAACTTTTGCAACCAAACATGTATTTTTAGGAGTTGAACTCCAATCGACCAAGATACACATTTCCTTTTCTTGTACCAGTCAGTAATATTTTATGTGAAATATCATCTTTCACATAACATAAGTTCTTAGAGAACTCAACATTAAAACCTTTATCACAGAATTGGCTTATTGAAAGCAAATTATGCTTCAATCCAGATACATATGAAAAACACCATGGATATGAATCAATCGATTTCCAAAGTTCCATATCCTTCAATCCATCCCTTGAAATATCTCCAAATGTGATCCGAGGGCCCTTTTTGTTCAACATAGTCACTGAGTATCTTCTTGAATCCTGTCACATGTCTTGAGCATCCACTGTCAAGATACCATACAACATGGGCCATTTCATCTCCACTCATTAGTGCTATGTGATCTTCAATCACCTCAGTGCCCTTGTTTTCCTCCTGAAAAACAGATCAATTCTTAGGTACCCAATTTGTGTAGGGTCCTACAAGGTTAGTTATACCTTTACGAATCGAATCTTCTGACAACTCTAATCACTTTAGAGTGGGTGATCTGTCTTCCATAAACATCTACATACACATTTACTACTCTGGGTGCCTTAGCAGTTTCCTGTGTATGAGTGCTTGCCT
Organism: Stenogyne calaminthoides; assembly: GCA_037126765.1. Taxonomy (NCBI): domain Eukaryota; kingdom Viridiplantae; phylum Streptophyta; class Magnoliopsida; order Lamiales; family Lamiaceae; genus Stenogyne; species Stenogyne calaminthoides. The sequence continues at coordinate 24,660,904 of JBBCBC010000023.1, read as the reverse complement.
TAGCATGAACATGAGCCTTAGAGTTTTTCTTTGGTACAAGCCTTTTGTTCATTTGCTTTGGCTTCTGTGCAGCCGGTCTGAATCTTTGCTGACTCGGGTTCAGGTAACCTTTACCCTTAGGCAAGTGGGGTTCAGGTTGCTGTCTTTTGAAATTTGGGTCTTTCGATTATCTTGAGGACTTGGTCTCTTGATTTGAGAATGTCTCTCTTTGAGTGTTTCTCTTCTGAAGATTCCTCGATGGTTCAGTCACCGAGATCCTTTCGGGTTTTGCATTCTTAGCCCAGGCTTGAAGTACTTGTTAAAATTTTTCTCTTTTGAGTGCTCGGGTTTTCTAGCCTTCACACGAGGTTTGGGATTTCTTACACGATCATTCGGTTTCTTTGGAACCATATGTCCTTTTCCTTGTCTAACACCTTGGGCATTTCTTCACTTTGAAGTGTAGGTGCCATTTGGTTTAACAAAGATTGTCTTCTTGCTACTTGATCTTTTTTCGGATGACCTTGTGAGGTTCTCCTAGAATGTATCCCAATCCAGTTTTATAGTGGCGGTCTCACGATAACTCTGAATTTCATCTATTACTTTATATACGATATTCAATAGAGTTAACTTCTTCCCTCCACTATCCTCACGATTCTGTAGAGTCTCACGCTTCTCGAGAGAGGTCATTGAACTTGGTTACGATTAAATTTGAATCTCTTGATGGATTTCTCTAGCTTTTTATTAGAGTCACTATCAACTTCTCTTTCTCTGAGAGTTGTACTTTTCGAAACATCCAGTTCATCAAGAGCTCCCATTAATTGAGAAGTGATTTCGATTGTTTGCTAGAGTCTTTCCACTTAAGATTTTCCTCGCTTTCGGTTCCTTTATTCTTTCTTGAGTTTCATTTAGCAGTTCTTGTAAAACAACATAGTCCTTCATCAAACTCTCAAAAGAATCCATCAGGTCAAATTGACTGTTTACAGTTGAACTTGACAACTCTTGTGCTAGTGTAGGAGCAACAACACGAAAAAAGAGTTTACCTCCTCAATGACCATTAGGCAGGTCATCACTTTCAATCGTCGAGAATATTTCATCACGAAGAGCTAGATCCTTCCTCGAATGTTCTTCTTCCGCAACCATGGCCTTTTTGCTAGAGAACTTCTTGTCTCTTTTAGCTTGTCTTTCTCTTCTCTTCTTAGCACTCAGGTCAGGACAATCATAGTGGAAGTGACATTTCTTTTGGCAATTGTAGCATATGTTGGCATCATCATCCTGATCACTTTCTTTTTTGGATTTGGAATCCTTCCTGTGATTCCTGTAATAGTTTTTGTATTTTCCATATCGATTATTAAGTCTTTCAAACCTCCTTGCCATCGATCTTTAGCTTATCCTCAAGCTCATCCCCGATTCTTAGCAAGGGAGTTCTCGAACTCTCTAGTTTTTGAGTGTTTTATCCTTGGCTTTGAAAGCCACATTTTTATTAGATGATGAATCATCTTTCTTTGTCGACCTTTTTAGATTTTTTTATCAATTACAAACTCATAGGCCTTCAGCTCAGAGAAGACTTGTTGATATGGCATTGAATCAATGTTTTTGGTGTTTTCAATCACCACAACATGAATATCCCATTTCTTAGAAAGACCTCTAAGAATTTTCAATGCCACTTCTCTCTGTGGATATCTCTTTCCAAGTGCATTCAGATCATTCATAATGCTAGTGAATCTGACTTCCAATTTGTCTATAGATTCACCATCTTCCATTTCAAAACTATCAAACTTTCCAATTGCAACTGAAAGTTTGTTTTCCTTGATATGATATGTGCCTTGGCACATTACAGCTAGTGTATCCCATATTTCTTTTTTGCGATATTAAAGTGAGAAATCATTCCCATCACACCATCATCAATTATCTTTGTATAGTGTGTCTTTAGCAATATAATTCTAGATTGACTAACTTCCTCTCCTCGAGTCGGTTGGTCATCGGACTTAGAAATCTGCTCTAGGATCATTTCTCTCATTTTACATTACTCTGATTCACCACAAAATTGAATGACCTTTCAGAGACCACTCTCCACATACGTTCATGTTTAGAATACGGTGAGCAGCTGCATTCTTGGGTCTCCATAAATCATAGTTCTCTAATTGAGAACATGAGAAGTTTCTTAGAAGACATTTTATCTAAGTCTTTTAAGAATTCAGCAAATAAGATCTGTTCAGATAGACCACAAGTATATTAGCAAATAAGACTTTGGTCAACAAAGCAGGTGGTCAAGTTGAACCAATTTGCTTCCGATACCACTTGTTGGTCCCGTAAACGAGTCTTACAAGTGTATGGGGGAATACACGCGTGTTCGTGTTTTTAAGCCTTTTTTCTTTCTTGAGGTCACTTTTTGTCGAGTTTGTCGATGATTTGGTCTGAGAAGCACAAATCGCTTTCTGAGTCAAAGTCTACACGAGATGATGATCTGAATCGCTTTTCGGATACCTCAGATAATCCCAACTGATCCTGAGTTTTCAGAGATCCTGAGCTGCTTGGATCAGATAACTAACTTACTGAACCCTCAGAAGAGTAAGTTCAGTTTGGTAACTATCTGTTCTAGCTACTCAGATGTCGGAATGGTTGGCCCTTAGTTTATACTCGCTTTAAGCTTTTCTTTGAAAACCTTTCTTTTTAATGGAACATTGATTGAAAGTTTATGATTGATTCGGATGCAACTTCAAAGAATTGATTCCAACCCAATATCGGTGAAAATATGCTTCCAGTTTAAAGATATGCAACAGTTAATCAAAGTAAAACAAAAGCAAAGAACACAGCAAGTTGTAGTGATTCAGAGACTCAAGCTCCTACACCCACTCTCCCTGATCTCTTCAGGGAAATTCACTAATCACTTCCTAAGGCTTTCTGACTACCTCTGTAGTTTACTAACCTTTCTAATTTTGAGCTTTCTAACTACCTCAGTTTTACTAACTCAAAACTCACACAAAACTTTTACGTCTATCCAAGATAGATTACTCACTTCTTCTCTAGAGCTTTCTGACTACCTTAATGTAGTTTACTAACTCTTTACAACTCCAATCTCACCAACAATCACACTCAAACTACCTTACAAAGGGTTTGGGGTTTCTTGGTTGGTTTCCAACTAGGATGAGATATCCTTTACAATTAAGAACAATGCAAAGGCTAGGATATCTCAACTAAGCTTTGGATATATCTTATCAAGCTAGGCTTAGTGGAATGAGCTCTCTTCGAAATAAAGCACTTGGAAAATTCTTGGTTTTTCGAGTGCTTCAACTTGCAATAATAAGTTTGAGCTCTTGAGTTGCTTATAAATTTCCCGTAACCTTCAATGTAGATGGTCATAAGTATTTATAGGCAGGCACCAAGGTCACTATTGAAAAACTATCCGTTGGAAGAGATAGCTTCGTGAGTTTCCTCTAACTGGGTCTTCAGTTTCTCAGTTTCACACTGAAACTTCAGAAACTTCAGTTTCTTCAGAAACTTACTGAGTCTTCAGAACCTATCAGAATCTAACCTGATCTATATCTGCTGACTATACATTTTGCAGATATCATCCTGAATACTCTAAAACTGAATCCTGACTCAACTATCAAGATTATTCTGAACATGTCATACTCAGGGGTTTTGGGATCTAATCAAAATCTCTCTTTATTAAATTCATCTCCAAACACTTTGGATGTCAAATTTTTTTCCACTTTTATTTCATATTTTCCTTTTTTTGAAAAAATCGTCAATTCTGTATAATATTCACTGAAAATTGCATTTTTCTCCCAGCATAATTTTCCTATATCTACATTAAAGTTTTCGAAATTTTCTTGCCCTCAAAAGTTGTTTTAAAATTGTAATTCTCATCAGCCATAAGTTCTTTTCTATATCAACTTATTTATTTTCACCAAGTGTCTTTTATTTATATATTTATATACTTATGTACATGTTTATAATATAATTTATTTTACTCATTTACATATTTGTATTAATTTATGTATTTGTTTTTATTTCAATTAAATTACTTTATTTATCTTAATATTTATATTCCGACTAATTCAGCCGTGTTAATTCATCATCCCTCATCATCTCATCATAAAACAAACCATAACGGTATGCTCTCACAAATTTGATCATTATTTTTTCTTCAATTTTGTTTGTTATCAAAAATTATTTTATGGCTAATACTGTTACAATATCATATGTGAATAATGCTTAATAAAATAGTGATCCATATTCTAAAACTTATCATAATGTTGGTTTGTTGGTGTCTTAATGGTTATCCTGATAATTCGCCAGCATTCGATGACCACCAGCACACATCATTTCCCATATATAATGAAAGTGCCCAACCTCCTAATCCAAACGACCCAGGTACGTATGAACTCAACACTTAATTTTTCCTCTTAAGTCTTCTTTACAATTTATTTGTAATTTCATTTATTTTCTTTTACATTATTCTGATTATGATGTATTTTTATCATTTCCTTATAATAATGGTTGTAAATTTTAAATTGTAGGTATTGTAGACTTGGACTATGAAGGGAATCCATCTTTAGTTGGTAATATAATATATTGCATTATTATTTTCAGTTGTGATTAAGTTAAAACTATGAACCAATAATTATTAATATCAAACTTTACATTTTATTTTCAGACTATTGGGATATTGGTGATCCAACTTACAAATGTCAATTTTGTGGTGCATTATTTTGGTACGAAGAAAGGTTGGAGTCTCATTTTAACTCAAAGAATCTGAAATACTCTTCGTGTTGCATACAAGGCAAAATTCAACTTCCCCCAATGAAAGAACCTCCTCAAGTTTTGCATGACCTACTACATGGAAGCTGTGAGAAAAACAAACACTTCATAAAAAATATCAGGTCGTACAATAATATGTTTTCATTTACGTCCATGGGTGGAAAGATAGACTCTATGCCAAACCAGTCAAGTGGTCCACCCACTTTTAGGTTGCACGGACAAAATTATCATCTTATGGGCAGTCTTTTACCAAATGAAGTATCAACTCCTAAGTTTGCTCAACTATATATCTATGACACAGAGAATAAGATCGAGAATCAAATAAAGTGTTAGGTACACAATATTTTTAGTAATATGTGTATATTTCATTTAATAATGCATTATGATTTTACTCGATTTTAATATATATATTTTATTATTAATATTTTTTATATGTTTTTAGGAAAACAGAAAATATAAATACACTTCATGCAGAAATTGTAGCTGGTCTAAAACAGATGTTAGACGAACACAATGTTCTGGTTCAGTCGTTCAGAATGGCAAGAGAAAAATTGGTTGAAGAAGAATCGACAAATGTCAGATTGAGATTGATTGGTAGGAGAGGAGGAGACGCTCGAAGATATAATCTTCCATCTGCTTCGGAAGTTGCTGCGTTAGTTCCAAGTGATTTTGACGAGTGTTTGGGCAATAGAGATATATTAGTTGAGACACAATCTGGACAACTAAAGAGGATCAATGAGCTAAATGATGCATATCTTGCTCTACAATATCCACTTCTATTTCCATATGGTAAGGATGGTTACAGGGAGGACATACCATTCTCGGTAGAAAGGTCCTCAACAGGAGGCAGCAGAAAGAATGTTAGTATTAGAGAATGGTTTGCATATCGGTTGCATGAAAGAGAGAATGAACCTCCGTCTATTCTAGTCTCAAAGAGATTAACACAACAATTTGTGGTCGATGCATACACGATGGTTGAATTAGCAAGATTGACATATGTTCGGATGCATCAGAAGCAATTACGTTGTGATATGTACAAAGGACTTTCTGAAGCATTGCTTCGAGGAGAAAATGACCCATGTGCAATGGGGCAACGTGTCATACTACCGTCCACTTATACTGGCGGAGTTCGCTACATGATCCAGAATTATCAAGATGCAATGGCAATATGCAAATGGACTGGCTATCCTGATTTGTTCCTCACTTTTACATGTAACCCGAAGTGGCCTGAGATCGTTCGATTTTTAGAGAAAAATGGATGTAAGGCCGAAGATCGTCCCAATATCATATGTCGAGTTTTCAAGATGAAGTTAGATGGCTTGATAAAAGATCTTCGTAAAAATAAGATTTTTGGCACGGTGAGAGCACTGGTATACACAATTGAGTTCCAAAAACATGGACTCCCTCATGCCCATATTCTACTTTTCCTTGATAGTGCATATAAGTACTCAACACCAGATGATATCGATCGCATAATTTCAGCTGAGATTCCTATTCAGAATACCGATCCGGCTTATTATGATGCAGTGAGAGATTTTATGATGCACGGTCCATGTGGAATTGCACGACCAAATTCTCCATGTATGTCTGAGAATCGTTGTACCAAACATTTCCCAAAGAGATTTGTTGAATTTACCACTATAGACGAAGAAGGATACCATGTGTATAGGCGTCAAAATAATGGTAGAACAGTGGTCAAGAATGACATTGAACTAGACAATGCGTACGTTGTCCCACATAATCGTCATTTATTGATGAAGTACGGGGCACATTTGAATGTGGAATGGTGCAATCAATCTCGATCTATTAAGTATCTTTTCAAGTACGTCAACAAAGGACATGATCGGGTCACTGCATCTTTTTACAAGAGTACCAATGAGGACGATGTGGCAAAGAAGATTGACGAGATCAACATGTACTATGACTGTAGGTACATATCACCATGCGAGGCAATGTGGCGTATATTAGGCTACAAAATACGTACAAGAATCCTCCAGTCGAGGACTTGGTTTCCACTTACCAAATGAGCAACTTGTTATAATTTCAGATTCTGATCCAATAGATTTCGTTCTTCAGCGCCCTACGGTGAATCGGAGTATGTTTCTCGCTTGGTTTGAAGCGAATAAGAGATGCCCTGAAGAAGCTAAATGATTGACTTATGCAGAGTTTCCTCAAAAGTTTGTTTGGAAATCATCAACCAGAGAATGGGTGATCAGGCAAATAGGTTTTTCCTTAGGATGAATCTTTTATGTGCCTCCTGGTAGTGGCGAAATCTACTATTTGAGATGTCTGCTCAATGTCGTTCGTTCCCCGAAGAGCTTTGATGACATAAAAACTGTTGACGGCGTGCTATATACGACCTTTCGCAATGCTTGCTATGCACATGGTTTGTTAGACGATGACAAAGAGTACTCAGATGGTATTTTGGAAGCAAGTCATTGGGCTTCAACAAATTCTTTAAGATATCTTTTTGTCACATTGTTATCGTCTAATTGTTTGAATCGTCCAGAGGTAGTATGGGAGGAGTGTTGGACGTATTTATCAGATGATATTCTATACAGACAACATCAATTGTTAAATCACCAAGGTACTTTTACATTTATTATTAGTAAATAAATTACTTAAACTAATTATTAATTAAATAGTTCTATAATTGACTTATATATATATATATATATATATACTTTGTTATGTTATTTTTCATTCAGATTTGTCATTAACGGAGGATGAAATAAAAATCTTGCTTTGGTGGAGATTGAGAACTTGATGCAAAAATTCGGCAAGAGTCTTAGAGACTACGATGCAATGCCATTTTCAGATATGACAAGTTCATCAACTGTGGGAAATAAATTAATTTACGATGAATTAAGATACAACCGAGCTGCCTTGACCAAAGAGCATAAGAATATGGTTGTTAATTTAACTGATGAGCAACACCATGTATATGACACGATCATTGATGTTGTTGGTTCACGTAGAGGAGGTGTCTTTTTTGTCTATGGTTATGGGGGTACTGGAAAGATGTTCTTGTGGAAAACATTATCTACAGCTATCGGGTCAAAGGGTGAAATATTTCTTAATGTAGCTTCGAGTGGCATAGTATCACTTTTGCTCCCCGGCGGTCGAACTGCTCATTCTCGGTTTGCAATCCCTCTAAATCCGAATGAGAACTTAACATGTTCAATCAAACAGGGCAGTCCACTTGCAGAACTTATTGTGAGAGCAAAATTGATCGTTTGGGATGAAGCACCGATGATGCACAAATATTGTTTTGAAGCATTGGATAGAACTCTTAAAGACATCATGCAACTGAGCAGTCCTTTAAATAAAAGCAAGCCTTTTGGAGGGAAAACTATTGTTTTTGGAGGGGACTTTCGTCAAATTTTGCCAGTAATTACTAAGGGCAGTCGACAGGATATTGTGCATGCAACGATAAATTCTTCGAACATATGGAGAGACTGCAAGTTGTTGAGGTTAACTAAGAACATGAGACTACAAGCTCAAGATTCAATAGTTGAGCACAATGAGTTAAAAGAATTCTCTGAATGGATTGCACGCATCAAAGATGGAACAAAAGAAGTTGAGAATGATGAGCATGCAGTTATTGAAATACCTGACGATCTTCTACTCAATAGTTCAGGTGATCCTATATCAACCATCGTTCAGAGTACATATCCATCTTATACAGATTTGATGGATAACCCAACTTTTTTGAAGAATCGTGTTATACTAGCACCAAGTCTTAATATAGTTGATAGCGTAAATGAATATATGTCTTCTTTGAATTCTGGAGATGCAAAGACATATAAGTTCGGATAGTGCATTCAAGTCTGATGCAAATGTTGACATATTGGCTGATGTCCACACGCCGGAGTTTCTAAAGGGAATAAGATGTTCGGGTGTTCCGAATCACGAGTTGAAGTTGAAGATTGGGACTCCTGTGATGTTATTGAGAAATATCGATCATTCACTTGGCTTGTGTAATGGTACTCGATTGGTTATTACAAAACTTGGATCACATGTACTGGAAGCGAAGATTCTTTGTGGAAGCAATGAAGGTCATAAAGTATTGATTTCAAGAATGTCATTAACTCCATCCGATCCGAGATTACCGTTCAAGTTTCAAAGAAGACAATTTCCAGTGATTGTCTCGTATGTCATGACAATAAACAAAATCCGAGGACAATCACTTTCACATTTGACCTATTGTTGAAGAAACCTATTTTTAGTCAAGGTCATTTATATGTTGTTGTTTCACGAGTGACCAATCGGAAAGGACTAAAGATCTTAATTTGTGACCAAGATGGTGACAAAAATAGGTCAACGAAAAATGTTGTGTACAAAGAAGTATTTCAAAATCTGTAATTTTAGTCTATCTATTTAATTTGTGTATTGTTTTGTACACATATTTGTTCTAAATTGAGTTTTATTCATTATTGGCGTACTCAATATTTTATTTACTACACGACAATATTAACAAAAGTTAAATTTATTTCTATAATTTAAAAATAAAATAAAATTGAACTATACACAACATAGTTTTTGTTAATAAATATTTGTTATTTTATAAATAGTAAAATAGTATCAACTATGCATTAAAAAAAATCTTCAACTCTTCATCCTTGCATCGCACGGGTAAAATACTAGTATTTCTAAGAACAATATAAGAATTATATTTTTACGTATCACTTTTCATATTTAAAAGAGTAGAAAGATTAATTGGTAGACTCCAGGAAATGAATACGTACAAGTATAGGAACATAAATCAACTACGTAAGTGCAATTCTAAGCACGATGCAAACATGAAAAATAAGACGACAAAATTTAAATATGTAAGTTGAATGACATAATATTGGGTTAACATCTTTCGCACAATAAGCGGGGTGCATTCAATTGGGATTCTATTGGATTTTTTGAACTTTAAAAAGTCTATGGATTTAAAAATTCATAGACTCCATGCAGAGTTTGACTGATTTTTTTATTGATTTACATGGATTTTCATAAAAAAAAATTTATTGATTTACATGGATTTCCATAGACTCCGGCGCTGGAACTATTGATGCAAATGTATATGGAACACACTTGTATAGAAAAAAAATTATCCAAATTGTTTAGAAAAAATACCAAAATATATTAGTTCAAAAAAATACATTATTATTCATCATTATTATTCTCATCATCATTCCCATCATCTTCATTTCCATCACCGTTATACCTCGATCTCATTTCCCACAGAGCATTAGCAATACTCGTTCTTCATGCATTAGCTTCCGTTCTTTGTTGTAGTTGGCTTTGAGAAAACAATTTCGTTCTTTGTTGTAGTTAGCTTCTGTACTTGTTTAAATAGAAAAATATTAAATAGAAAAGTATTACTTGTAGATACTTGTTTAAAAGAAAATTATAACTTGTTTAGATGAAAAGTATAACTTGTTTAAATAGAAAAGTATTACTTGTGTAAATGAAAAAGTATTACTTGTTTAAATAGAAAAATATTACTTGTTTAAATAGAAAAGTATTACTTGTTTAAATAGAAAAGTATTATTAGTTTAAAAGAAAAGTATTACTTGTTTAAAAGAAAAGTGTAACTTGTTCAGATGAAAAGTATAACTTGTTTAAATAAAAAAGTATTACTTGTTTAAATGAAAAGTATTACTTGTTTAAATAGAAAAATATTACTTGTTTAAATAGAAAAGTATTACTTGTTTAAATAGAAAAGTATTACCTGTTTAAAAGAAAACTATAACTTGTTTAGATGAAAAATATAACTTGTTTAAATAGAAAAGTATTACTTGTTTAAATAGAAAAATATTACTTGTTTAAATGAAAAGTATTACTTGTTTAAAAGAAAAATATAACTTGTTTAGATGAAAAGTATAACTTGTTTAAATAGAAAAATATTACTTGTTTAAATGAAAAATATTACTTGTTTAAATAGAAAAATATTACTTGTTTAAATATAGAAAAGTATTACTTGTTTAAATAGAAAAGTATTAATTATTTAAAAGAAAAGTATAACTTATTTTGATGAAAAGTATAAATTTTTAAATAGAACATATTACTTGTTTAAATGAAAAGTATTACGAAGATTTTTTTTCTTCTGACTTTTCGTCTTCAGAGTTCTCTGAGAGAATACGTAGAAATCTCTGGTTGTTAGAAGAGATTTTGTATAGTGAAATTTGTTTATATTTTTGAAAGAGAATCAAAGAAACTTCATAGAGTATTAAATTTCATAGACTGTTGAATACCTAAAGATTTTTTATGACTTTTTAAAATGTGTATTGAATACCTCATAATTTTTAAAGACTTTTGAAAATCCGAATTGAATACCCCCAGACTTTAAAAGTAAAAAAAAAATCATATAGACTCCACAACCAATACACTCCCCTAAATTCGTGAAACTGATTAAAAGATATGATTTATATTATTAAAGATTATGAGTTCGTAATAATTAAAAAGTGTGATTTATTATTATAAAAATGTATTACTTATAATACTAAATGTATGACTTATATTACAAGAGAAATAATGATAATTGAAGGGTATGACATACATTATAAAAAAGTACTATCTCCCTCAATCAAAATTGTGTCCATTTTCTTTATTTGTCCGTATATTAAAATTGTGTTAATTCCTTTTATGAACATACTTACTTTATCTTCATCCTCCAACCATCACTTAATTATTCATATTGTCATTGTACTTTACCTACAAAATACATTTTATCTATAAATAAGCCTCACAATGCTATATAATACCATTTATTTTATCTACCTTTTCTCAAAATTTGTGCTCAAAGAATTGATCACGTTAAAAATGGAGGAGATATTAGTTATTGATACGTGATGGATGAAGCCTGAAAATATTAAGAGGCCTGCTCAAGTTGAATTGGTGAACCTGGCTGTCTGCATACGACTTTCGCACCTGCCAGCAATTTGAGGGTACATCCATATTCATTTTTTTTTGGGCATAATTTATATTCCAAAAAAAATTAAAAATTTATTTGTATGGAATTAACCTTGGACCATTATTGTAGCTATTTTCATTTTCATGTTTATTTTTTGCCAAAATAATTCAGAATGATTTACAAAACAGCAAATCTATCGTCCGTCCAACGTTTTGCAGACTTTTTTTCCTCCATAAACAGAATCTATACTTTAAAAAAAAATAATAGAAACACACTTTTTGTATCAATTAAATATATTTATAACCTTTTAAACCCTATTAATTTTCACTTATTTAGTCGTGAGTAGGTCTTGTGTGAAATATTGCACACTAGTGTTATGTGCAATACCACACAATTAAGGCAAAAAAGACAAATTCGCGGGTCAATGGCGGGTAGGGCGGCGCGGGCAGGGCTGTGGACTATGGGTTGGTGCGGGCATATATATACATATAGAAGGATATTTTTATCAAATATGTGTTGTAGCCTAGTGGTTTAGGTCTGTTATTAATATATTTGGTCGCTGGTTAAATTCCTATTGAGCATATAATTTTTAAAATATTTATATTTTTTTTACGTGTTACTACATGAAAAAAATGTGATACTTATAGAAACAAAATGTGTTACTACGTGAAATAAAAATTACATTATTATTATTTTTAAAAATACATTATCATATGGTAACACATTGTTGTTCATATGGTAACACATTATTGTTCATATGGTAACACGACATATGTACAGTGTTACATATTACTAAAAAAACATGTGTTACTACACGAATAAAAAGTGTTACCCCATGAAGAAAAATGTGTTACTACATGAACAAAACCTGAACAAGCGCGAAAAGAAATTCTCAGTCCAAAATTACATATTTAAAGAACAATTTGATGTGTTACTACATGAACAAAAGAGTTTTACCCTATGAACAAACGAGTGTTATTACATGAACAAAAACCAGTACAAACGCGAAAAAAAATCTCAAATCCAAGATAATAAAAATTAAACAACAGCGTGAGAATAGTACAGAAGAACTTGTAAATTTGTGAGGATGAGAAAACTGAAAAAATTGAGAAGAATATGGAAGAGAAAAAAAAAGAATAGGAGAAGAAATGAGAAGGAAGAACTTGAAAAAGCAGCGTTGTGAAAATCAAAACTGAAGAAATCTGGTGGTTGCGCGATGCGACGCGAGGAAGAAGAAGCCCTGCCTGACTGCGAGTTCCAGGCCTGCGGAAAAAAAAAAAAAAAAGTCCAATTAATCTATAATTACACATATGGTTTATACGCAATATTACGTATAAATTTTTGTCTTTAGTTGTTGGATACTTACACAAGTGCACCTACTATTATTTCATAATGCTTATTTAAAATTATTTGACTTTGTAAACAAAATATTAAATACATAAACAAATTATAGTAGCTACCAAATTTGAAAAAGTTTAATTCCTTGTAGTACGTGGTCTCTCTCAAATCTCAATTGCCATCTACCCTGTGTCTATTCTACTTAATAATTTATACTTATTTTGTACGAACCTTAACTGTTCAAAAAAACTACACGTCTACAATATTGATGTGGCAATAAATTGTCCCAAAAATATTTGTTTACTTTTCTTTGGCTATAAAATTCGCGAAAAGGTCAAAATGGCTTAACTCATGTGGTTAGAGCATTACTATCTAAATCAAGAGGTCCTGAGTTCAAGACATCGTTGCCCCCATTTAATGGGATTTAAGTGGGTTTTTTTACTCTCTTTGGGTATTCTCTGCCCTCTATGAGTTTATTGCAGGTTCTCTCCACCCTTTATGGGTTTGTTGCGGCCGAAAGCGAAGCAATTTACTAGGAGTCAAACGAAAAAAAAAAAAGACGTCTTTGCGGTTGAGGTTCCAAATGATAAAGGGGACAAAATATATGTGCCACGACGTGCGGTGGATAATGCCTTAGTCCGGACTTAGTCCATATACCACGAGCTCATATTCAGGGTCGCTCCCAATTTAGCCGAATTTGCGTCATCCTCCTCCGATCCCCACGCTTGGTTCGAGGCAGGTCTTCCCCCGAGTTGGGTTTGAAGAATTAGCTTCTCTAGAAAAGAGATTAATTGTTCTAGTTGAGTTGTATTCTTCTTGTCAAAAAAAAAATCGCGAAAAGAAGAATTGCCACCTCCCTTTTCTCGAGAACAGAAAAATGTTACGCAGAAGAGTAAAAACCACAAATGATCGTGTAACTTTTTCGAATTAAAAAATGGTTCTATAAATTTTTACTTTATTGAATTTGGTTTTTTAGTTTCAATTTTAGTCCTTCATACCGAATAATTTAAAATTTGATCGAAAAATTGACATAACTTTTTATTCTAGTCATGTCGACGGTCGCCACCACTCTCATTTGAACCGTCTTTCATCACAAAAGAAAAATATTTAATGTTTTGATTACACCTCCCTAAATCACAACTTCAAAATCACGAATTTCATTTATTATCATGGCTAATTCCGAGAGATTTACATTGAGGCGAGGATTGAAACCTATACTATTCTCTTTATCTCATTGAGCCTGTCATTTTAGTATTTTTCCGCATCATTTTGTATGCTACATCATACTTCTGGCTATTTTCCGGCCAAAATTTTTAAATTTTCCAGTGAGAAGGACTAAAATTAAAACCAAAAGGACCAAAATTGATAAAGTATAAATTTATCGGACCGTTTGTGAATTCGGGCAAAGATATTGGACCATTTGTGATATTTTCTCTTCGTCAGAACAATGTTTCACGTGCAGATTGCAAAGTATTATGTGCATTATTTTCATTGTACATAATTGTTATTAAGAATTAACACTTTACAAATAAATTATTTATCTTTATAATAATATGTACGGTGAAAATGTAAATAATACTTTTTCTTCAAACTTTTTTATATTTTTTGTGAATGACTATTAAAATATAATTACAGAACATTTACAATTATTTATTGTTAATACATTTTTAAAAATATTAATAGTTCTTAAAAGCATCATTTAATAGTCTTTCAACCCCAAAAAATACCGAACACGCTTTTCAACTTCGAACTTAATTCAAAGTTGACAAAAATTCATATAAGACGGTATCATGTATGAGATGGGGTACAACTTAACACAAATTACACTCACTCCTCTCAAAGTCTCTGTTTTAAAAATCAGGTCCGACCTGCCGGTCCGACCGGTCGGACCGGTGAACCGCCCCCAAACGGCCCAATAGAGGTGTATAGAACCGCTATTGGGCCGCCCCTCTCAAAATCGGAAAAACCGTTCGAAAATCGGTGAAAACCGGGAACCGGTGAACCGCCGGTTTTCACCGGTTTTAACCAAAATAAATAAAAAATAATAATTTTGGGAGAAGCTAGGCTTCGATGAATTCGAACCAGTTCATCACTTTCTCAAAGCAAAAGCAAAAAAAAGAAAATAAAAAAACCACAAGATGACTGAGAAGGAGATGCAATCAGTATACCCGGTAAATGGCGACAGGGAGTCCACCGCCCACGACGCCGGCGAGCTCCGCCGAACAAGATGGAGTGGTGGATTGCTTGAAATTGGGGCTAATTTCGCCGTCGTCCAATTTAGGGGATAATTTAGGGTTGTTCTTATGGAGTTTAATTAGGAGATTTTGATTCCTTTTGTGTTCAGAGAAGTAGAGTTACCTGAGTTCTGAGCGGGTGGTGTGAGATCAGGTGGTCAGGTGGTCGATGGGAGGCGGGAGGCGGCAGGCGCCACGATTGAAAAAAATGAAAAATGAAGGGAGAGAGAGAGGATTTTAGGATTTTTTTTACCATAAAACGAAAAATGAAAGCCTAGCTTCTCTCAACCTAGCCCATTTATCTTTCTATTTGCTTTAACAGGCCCTTTTATGTTTTATTTGACCGGCCCTTTTATGATTTTTTGACTGGCCCTTTTATGTTTATATTGATTTTTTTTTAATTTTGAATTTTTTAATTTTGATTATTTTTAAAAATTATGCATACTATATATATATATATAATATTTATTATGACGTCACACCGGCTCAATTCGGCTCAATCCGATCCAACCGATCCGACCCCGGTCCAACCTTTTTTGGGAGTCGTCCGGCTCAACTTCCGGTTCCGGTTTTTAAAACATAGCTCAAAGTGTTAAAACGTCAATGCTCAATTTATACCCCGTCTCACCATGAGACGATTTCATACAAGTGTCCCTCTTCGAAGTTATATTTTGAGCAACTCAATTAATACGCCAACTTGTGACTTTAGTGCTAGTAGTTTATGTACAAATCTAGTGTTAGCTAAAAAGAGGCACACTAATCTTATCTTATATTATAATAGGATGATTGCACCTCCAAAATGCTGTCATGTGGCTTTTCTACCGTTCTGCCACGTGTCACACTTATTATTATTAACAATTTATTTATCAATATTCTAAAATGTTTTGGAAGTTTAATTGTTGAAACCTGCGTCTGCTCCTCTTCTTTGTTGTGAGAAAACTAAAGAAAAAATAGTTGAAACCGGCGTCTGGTCCTCTTCAAAATTAATACACCCATAGATTAATTTGTCCCTTCTTTTCTTTCGTATCAAGCAATGATCGCAAAGCTACATAATTCTCCAAGAGCGTCGCTTTCTCATTTCTCCCTCCTCCCAGGCAAGTGTGTAAAATACTTTTTTACTGAGTCTTATTATAATGTGTTTTACTGTTATATTTTCGATATAAATTCTTCCGTTTTAAACGGCTGTTTGGTTGGCTATGACGGTTAGTGTTTTTTATAATGATGGAAAATTGATGGGAATACAGGGAAATTGAGATTTTCTATGTGGAATTTCTTGAATTTTGATTTTTTATTATGTTTTGAAGGATTATGTTAGATGTAAAATGATCATTACATTTCTATTTGGTTGATTCTATTTAATTTTACAAAATAAATATATTAATATATTGATGGTGCTTCGACATGATGCATTACAGCCATTTCAATGTCCTTGATCAAGCGCAATCCCTCGACGACGCCGAAATTACTGCCAACAAGCATCCTCCCATTACCCCCTCAAAAGAAGAGGTTTGATCTCTTTCGGTTCCTTCAAGAAATATATCTTGATTTTTCCAATTTTATTTGTAATAACTGGATGTATAAGTTTTGGATTACAAAAACTGGTAATGCTAGAGGTTTGTAGCTCTTGAATAATTAATTCATTGGTATTCTCCCTTTTATTGTTTGATGTAAATCTGTTTTCATCTGCCTATTGTTTGGAATGGCTAATGGTATATAGTATTGATACATTAAAATAATGTAAACATAATGTAGTCCATAATTGATAATTGAGATAGTGGAGCCATTGGTTTTAAAATTTATTACTCGCATTTGCTCCAACCTTTACCTAAGAAGGGGAGCATCTGTCCACACATTATGTAGAAACGACTGAACATATAATTTAAGGAATTGTTAGATACTTCATAATACAAGACTTGAGTACCGTTATTCTTTAAAAGTTTGATAAGTGGCATACTATACAACATGGCTTACCAAGTTAATTTGGTATTGCATGTAGCCTTCAAAAGCACACTTCTTTTGATTCATTGTGCTTATGTGTTGTAAAAAGTCAACAAGTTTTCTAATTCTTATCGATCATGAACCAATTAAATCCCAACTTAAAAGATTCAGTGTTGCCCTTGGGTTGCATTTTGACT
This sequence comes from Stenogyne calaminthoides, assembly GCA_037126765.1. Taxonomy (NCBI): domain Eukaryota; kingdom Viridiplantae; phylum Streptophyta; class Magnoliopsida; order Lamiales; family Lamiaceae; genus Stenogyne; species Stenogyne calaminthoides. Next base: position 24,643,550 of record JBBCBC010000023.1, on the reverse strand, counting down.
AAAGAAATTTAAGAATTTGGAATCCAATGGTGCTATCAATCAAATTCTGAATCATTGCGTGAATTTAATGGATTTGGCGCCCTTTATACTTTGGGTGGATTTGAATTTTTTTTTCTGAACACTCGAATTTTAAATCAGACAATTCTATCCCAACTATAGAGATTTTTTGTTACAGTTTAAATGCATGTGTTTTTAGAATATGTTGACGAAGAGAGGAAGAAAGGAAAATCACATTGGAGAAGGAAATGGAGGAAAGTAGCAGAGAATGATGATGATGAATGGACTGGGAGTGAAGATAATAAAGTTTTAATTGACAACTCTATTAAGGGGCAACATCCTAAATGTAAAACAAGGTCCAAGGATCATGGTAAGGATTCAAGCAAGAAAAAGAGAAGCCCCACCAAAGTGAAAAGCAAAGTTTTATATTATGAAGATCTATTGGGTCGTTTCATTATCATTGATGACAACTCTGACAATGCAAATTTATATGATACGGTCTCATAATGAAATGGAGTACAACTTAGCACAAATCACACCTATTCTTCATAAAGTGTTAAAGCGTCAATGTCCAACTTATGTCCCGTCTCACCATGAGACCGTCTCATGCAAATGTGCCTCTAAATGTGTGTATATATATATATACTTATTTTGATTGAATCTAATTTGCTTATTGAATAGTATATCTAGAGCATCATTTACAGAATTTCAAAATAGAATTAGAAAGCTTGAAGTGATTGACATAATTATACCTGAGATCGGGCATCCTATCTAAACATGGTGGGATTGTATCAGTTATTTCATGACATATTTCGTAGCATATGGTTGCCCAGCTACATCAAACTTAATGATATTTTAAAACAGTGACGGACCCAGGACTTTCAAAGAGGGGGGTCCAAATTAATAATAATAATTAAAAAAAATAAAAATAAAATTTTAAATTAAGAACATAAACTAATACCTGTATTTATATAGTTGAAATATTAAACATAATTACATAAACATTAAAAAACTAATATTTAATACAACTAAATTATAGCATTCCTCTCCGACACTTCATGTTCTAAGTAATAAATTTCAAAAGTAAAAGAAAGAAAAAAAAAATGATACCTGTTCATTGGTGCTCCAAGCTTGGGGAGAAAGACAAGAAACTGCACAGCGTGGGGTTTTGTTTTAATATGGAAAGAAAAGAATTAAATCTTGAAATTTAAAAAGTGGTGGCGAATGATTGACCATTATTTATCTTTTCACAATAACTTATCAAATTTCAATTAAATTGTGAATGTCTTTATGTACATACTTATTTGGCCCATTAAATTAATGTATCTTGTACCACAACCATTTTCAGATTATATAAAAATAGTTTTGATTTTTATTTTTAATTTTATATATATAATATAAATATACCCTTAAAAAAAATTCAGATTTTAGGTGGGCCCAGGGGCCCCCTGGGCCCTTAGTAAGTCCGTCCCTGTTTTAAAATCCCAACTTTGTGCTAATTTTTTAGGTCTAACTACTTCAACAGCTGTATTGATATGGAATAAGAGAGAATTAATATCTTTTTAAACTATGTCATATATCAAAAATTATAATAAGAATTGAAGAAATAACAAAATTCAAATATTCTTAAAAAATATATTTGCAATAGTGCACGGGCAAATAACTAGTTGTGTAAGAACATAAAGTTTTACAATGACACGGATCATAATTTAGGTGTCAAACTTTAACATTTTGGAATGGTGAGTGTTAATTTGTGCTCGTTTTCATTACGTCACATATATGAAACCGTTTCATTATATTTTTTGTCATTTAAAAAATAGATGACCTGAATTGAAGGGGCACAATTATAATAATATTTTTTGTGAACACCGTTGATATTGACATGAGAAAACGAAAACAAAAGCTATTATAATAATAAAATGAATTGAAGGGGCACAATTAACCCAAGTATTCTTAGACCTTTTCACCAATTATTCATGTCCACAGTTTAGTGGATAATATACTTGTATAATATTCCCCAACTCAAAAGAAAATGATCGGTGATTACATGCACTATAGTCTAATGTACTTTCCTTGTTTCTTTCACTTTTAGAGTTAAAAAAACTGTTTGCTTGCTTTATAATAATATTATTTTATTTTCTATTGAATAAGTGCAATGAATAATGTTGACATCGTAATAATGCAAATTATATTCACTAATATAATATAATTCGAAGTAAAACGCAAAAGAGTGGGTTTCATGTACACCCGGATGCACCGTGCACTCATAGTGTATTTTGAAAGCGTGTAACTATACAAAATGGAAACGTGTAATTATTTCAAACAGAAGCATGCAACTATATTTCCATATTAACAGTTGCATTTTTTGTGTAAATAAATTGTATTTTTCAACATAACAAATTGCACGCTTTTAAAATACACTATAAGTGCACAGTGCTCCTAGTGGATACAACACCTAACAACGCAAAACGATTCATCATCTGCTTCTACAAAAAAAAAAAAAAAATTTAAGATGATGACCCTTTTTGCAGGAGACTGGTAGGAAATTGGGTGAGAAATTCAACATTAGACTAGTAGCAATAGGGACGCATTGAATCGAAAATACATGTATATAATTGATACATAATTTGTTTATGCATAAACATTTTAATTTTTTTTATCGGTAAATATAATTTTATTAAAATACAATGGGTAAATGATTTACTCAACCACTAAAAACAATACTCCTACAATATTAATAACAGCTTAACAACAATTTAGGATTCAAAAGCCAATTACTATAAGAAAAACAGGATCAAACTAAAATTTTTACACAAAATCAACTTTACGGTAAGATATTTTTCTAATTAGTTGGAAACTGCCAAATTTAGCATTAGGAAAATACGATTTGAAGGAACTAATCAAAGTAGATATTCCTAAAAAGTAAAAAGTACTTAACTCAATTCAGAAACACTATTTATTGAAGAAAATGAAAAAAAAACTTGGGACATGCTGTTAAAAACGGAAATAAAAATTAAAGGGTGATCTTCTGAATAGATAAAGTTAAAGTATGGTTTATATGAAATTATGCTTTTGAATTTGATGAGAAGCCAAGTACAAAATGTAAATATATGAATTTTACGTAGATAGCAAATGATTTTTATTCAATTTCTCTGAAATTTGAAAACGGTATGAGATTTTGTTTTCATCGATTTATTTATTGAGATGCAGATTATTACCCAATAAAATGTATTTGGATATCTAAAATGCATTGTGGGTAAACGATGCATCTGTTTATATATGAGACCCGCTAAAAAAAAATGATATTTTGTGTAACCATAGGCGGATTGAAGGGGTGGGCTGACCGGGCTCAAGCCCACCTCAACTCTTCTCCAATTTTTTTGTATTATATATATTATATTTAATTAATTTGGATTGTTATTTTTTTAGCTCAGTCTATTTAAATTCAATTTGTTTCTAACTTAATTAAAAAATAATTTTTGAAATAGAAAATACCCAAAATCAACACACTAATTTAACACAAATCTCAATCTCAATCTTTTTTATGTATTAATTATGTACAGTCCACATATTTAATTAATTAACTCAAAACATAAAATAATATTTAATTTAAATTCACTCATAGATTAATTTTTACGTCGTGTTGTGTAAACAAATTGCATATTTCAGTTCAACAAATTGCATATTTTAAAATACACTATGGAGTGCAAAGTGCACCTGGTACATACAAAATTTAACCTTATTAAAATTATATTTTTCTAATCCACCCCTCTATCAATTTTTGGATTCACCCCTGTGTGTAACATTGTCAATATTGTGATGATGATGCAATATATGAAGGACTTTCTATTTTTTGAGTGTACAAGTTATTTTGGGACGTCCGAATAAGAAAAATGTGTAGATTATTATCGAACGGAGGGAGTATATATGTTTTTGTTATTATTTTACAATTTTATTAGTAATTTTTATAATTAATTAAATTTATTTGTATTTAAAAAATAATAATACTTAAATAGTTGAGTTGGAGTTGATATGGCTTAGAGATGGATCTGATTTGAAACACATGTGGACTGTAGATAACCATTAGGATGAATTTGGATAATTGGGGCCAAAATTCAGCTAAAGTTAGTGTCCTATAACAGGTTTAATCCTTAAGTGTTAAGATAATCCTCTCATCATGTAGGCTATACATTGTATAGTTTGTGGGCATCTGCCCCTATCTAAATTATGAAATGAAGTAAATTTTAAATATAAAAATGAAGTTTCATTTTATATATGAAACCGTTCACAAGACTTTCCTAATCATTTGTATAACAAAATAAAATCAAAATAACAAATATCTTGTGTGCATCAGGTGCATTTTTAAGACGTGCAATTTATTTTTCTGAAATGTTCAATTTATTTACGTTAAAATGTTCAATTTATTCAACGTAAAATAAATGAAACACTAAAAAAATAAATAACACGTTTTAAAAATACATTTGAATTGCACGCAATATTCTCAATCAAAATCACTCAATAAAATAAATTTAAAACTTTCTATTAGAGAAAACAATTAAGTGAATTTAATTTGAGAAATTCCTAATAAAATAACACAAACTCTACCGTCATACTTGTTCATAGTATAAAACTGATACAATTACATATATAAACTGAAACCACTGCTCTTATAAATTAATACTAATAACATTTAACATCATAATTTTAATTGATAAATATAATAATATTAATTTATAATTATAATCGTATAAATTTTATACCATTTTATAAAGTGATTCTCATATACACCAGGTGCATCGTTCACTCATACTGTATTTTAAAACCGTGCGACTTGTTATACTGAAAGTTCAACTTATTTACATTGAATCGTGCAACTATTTTTTTCATATTAATAGTTGCACAATTCAATGTAAATAAATTGCACATTTCAGTACAACAAGTCGCACATGCTAAAATGCACTATGAGTGTACGGTGCACCTGGATGTATACAAGACCTAGCCAGCGCATTTAATATTGAGGCACACTTGCATGAGACGATCTCACGGTGAGACATGATATAAGTTGGACATTGTCTCTTTTAACACTTTGAGATGGATGAATGTGATTTGTGCTAAATTGTACCCGTCTCATGCATGAGACCGTGTCATATGAATTTTTGTGTTTTATATTTGATCACAGATTTACTCATAATTTTTTTTGGATAAGCAATCCTAGTAATCCATATACGAACAGTTTAGCATTCGGGTCAGCCCGGCCGGCACCGTCCCGAAACCAATTCGGCCTCCGACATTCGGGATTGCTTATAAACCACAAAACCCCGACGAATAAAAGTCACGCCTTCAATTCATCAACAATAAAAATCTCCCCTATTTTTCTCTCTCACTCAACAATTTTAACTTTCCGTATTCATCAAAACTCCGTTTCCCATCCCACCAGGTTCGATTGAGGTTTCTCTTCATTCATTCTCAAATCCCCCTCTGTAAATATAAATTATAGGCACGCGTTACAGTTTGTCTCCCGTTGTGTCGTTTCTGTATCTGGAATAATTTGGGGTTTCTGTATATATATATAAAGGATTTTCTTGTTACTGTTTCTGGTTGGATCTGGAGATGTTTTTGTTGTTTAATTTGATTATATATTGTTTTTGGTTAGTGGGTGCTGCTTAATTTTACGAATTAGGGCGCTCAATTTAAATTGGGGGTTTAGTGATATTGTTTTCTTTTTCTTTGAGAATAAAATTGCGCGTGCTGTATTGATAATGATTTAAGTGATAATTAGAAAGGTGTTTTAGATACAGGTTGATTTCAATCTTGGTGTCTGTGTTGTTGTTTCTGCTTATAGTTGTGGAATTACTCCAAAGGGATTTAGAAAAAAAACATAATTTATCGAGTTTAGATTTATAACTTTGGAAAGTAGAATTAGAAACAAGGATGGTGGATTCAATTGCTGCAACATCCCTATTAGGGCACAGGCCTGTTTATGGAAGTTACTGTTGGAAAGATAGCACGAATAAGCAGAAGTTGGGTGATAATTTCCGGCTATCTTTCGCCAACTCTGTGAGTAGGAAAGTTGCTTTTGGGTCTTTAAGGAGTTGGCATGTTGAGAAGCCATTAACATCTATTGTAAAAGCTCAAGCAGCTGAGTTGACCAAAGAGACATTTTCGTACCGCGAGGAAGATCGAATGCCCAAAGAATTTCGTCACGGGATTGACTCTGGTGTTGACCGGAGGCCCGGTTTGTGGCCCCCGGAGAATAAGGCCGACAATCCCGCCCTTAAAAACCCGTTGCTTCGTCATGAAAGGATGGGTTGTGGGTGGTTAGGTGCTGTATTCGAGTGGGAAGGAGTATTAGCTGAGGAAAATCCAGATCTTGAAAAGCAAGCTTGGCTGACTCTTTCTCAGGAAGAGGGAAAATCACCCCCTCCTGCTTTCATGCTTCGAAGGATCGAAGGGATGAAAAACGAGCAAGCGATAGCTGAGGTTCTCTGCTGGTCGAGAGATAGTAATGAGTTAAAGCGAATGGGGTCTAGGAAAGAGGAGATTTACCAAGCTTTACAGGGTGGGATCTATCGATTTCGTTCTGGTTCACAAGAATTTGTGAATGTGTTAATGCATCATAAGGTGCCAATGGCTTTGGTGTCTACTAGACCAAGAAAATCCCTCGAAAAGGCGATTGGTGTAATCGGGATTGAAGGGGTGTTCAATGTGATTGTGACGGCTGAGGATGTTTATCGAGGGAAGCCAGATCCAGAGATGTTTATGTATGCAGCCCAGTTATTGCAATTCATACCTGAGAGATGTATAGTGTTTGGGAATTCGAATCAGACAGTTGAAGCCGCCCACGATGCAAGAATGAAATGCGTTGCTGTTGCTAGCAAGCACAAAGTGTACGAGCTTGGGGCGGCTGATCTTGTGGTGAGACATCTTGATGAATTGTCGGTCGTTGATTTGAAGAACCTTGCTGATATTGAATCTCCTGAGTTCGGGTCCGTTGAACCAGAATTGGAAATGGAGCTTGAGGATGAAGATGATCGGTCTAAGCCCACTTCGGTAGGGTTTTACGATGGTGATTTGTGGTGATATTTACGGAAAATGTACAGTGTGTTTGTTGTCTTTACTCTAATTCTTGGCTATGAATGAATATCTCCTTTGATACGTGTATAGGTGGAATACGAGACAGACATTTATGTGCCAAATTTGTAAGGGGAAAGTAGGGAAGATACCATATACCAACTGTAAAAGGTAGTCCGCATTGTGACTCCTGATGTATGTACTATGGTTATACTGATAATGCTGTTATACTTGTTATGTATGTTTGAAATCTCAATATCTCCTTGCTGTACTTGTTGTGTATGGGCAAATACTTCTATGCATTGTGCATTCTTAAATGGGTAGTAGTTGTTTTACTAAAAGGTATTAGTTGACCAGTATTGGTTGTATTCATTGAAGAGTATTTGTTGTGAACCTATTGCACCGTGCAACTGATGCACTCTGGTTTTGCTCGTTTTTCTGAAGTGTTTAAGCCGTTGTTCAAACTGATATCTGCTTGTTCAAATATTTACATGAACTAGTCTTCTGCTGTTCCCATACTTTGCTTGGTGTTTCTGTAGTGCCATTTGTAGGTAGAAATGGAACTTCAAATTCCAAGTAATGATTTGCTTGGTTTTGTAACTGAGGACCGATACAATTGAGTTGGACATACGTTTCATTTTGTACATTCAAACACACCTGAGTTCCAGACTTCTTCCTTTGGTTGTACTAATTTTTAAAAATATAATTGTTTTTAATATAAAAAGTGTCACTTTTAAAAAATGATTGATTTTTTTCTACACTACTCATCTCAAAATTACTAAGGGTTTGCTTTATATGACTTGAGAATGATAATGGTAATGAGTATCATTGAGAGGTCAATCAATATGGAATTATTGAGTTAATTGTTATTGTTTGGTTAAAAAATTAACAATGAGTATCATTCAAGGAGACTTGAATGAAGGATGGAACTAGACAAGAAAAATAGGATAATCAATTACTTACTCTTATTCTCATTATGAGTGTATTAAACGGACCCTAAATAGTGGCAGTTTGTATGCTTGGGGGGCGGGGGGATTGCAAGAGTGAGAAGCACTTCTAGAATCTAAAACGTTGTGAGGGGGTAATTTTATTTTTTTTAATAAAAAAACAAAGTGCTTCTAACCCCTCACTAGAGTTTGCTTATGAGAGAATTTTTTTTTAAATTTTAATAAAAACAAAGTGCTTCTAAAATAATCAATTTATTTAATTTCCCTCAACAGCAAACACCCCCTAAATAGTAGTTTATAAAAGTAATAATTAAAAAAATAGAGTTCACCGTGAATTTGTGCTCACCCAAGTTTTTGTTCAGTTTTTATACTATACAAAAATTTTGAAGAAGATAATTACTTGAATTTGAATTTATAGAAATATGTGTGATTTTCAAATTTACATTGGTTTGTCTGAATTCGACGCCTTACTCAAATTGAACTGTAAGAATTCAAAATCGAGTCCAAAATGGCCACGATTATATGCACCAACCGAATTACCCAACTTCATTAATTCTTGCTGCTGCAAAACCCCAAGCCCCTCACTCATTGACGGACCTTTTGTTCAATTTTTATATTTATATATATTTATAATTAAGATCAAAAATTTGAAGAAAAGCGATAAATTACGTATTAATTTTTAATATTTTGAAATGATAGATGTTATTTGTGTTTGATTTTCAGATTTACAAAAAATGGTTTGTCCTTTTAAACAAAAGAATTCGACACCTTACTATTATTATTATTTGTAAAAATCAACATCCTATAAATAAAAATCGAGTCCAAAATGGCCATAATATAAAAATATTTACCAAATAATTTAAAAATATATAAAAATTCATTAATTTGCTATGCTATAAATTGGAACCCCAAGCCCCTCACTCATTCTCCACCTCAAATTTCTCTCCTTCATGTAAAGTTCAAGTAAGAGGTTATATTTGTAATATCAATTTTTTAAAAGTAAAATGTCACATTAACATTCTCTTTTTTTAATCTGATTTTATGTAAACGCAAATAATTTTTGGAAAAAAAAAAACGAAATAGTTGGAGTTTTTGAAAAAAAAAATCGACATATTTGTTTATTCTCGAATTTATTTCGATTAACGATTTTTTTTTTTCGAAGTATGTGGGAGTTTTCGAAATTTATTGTTGGACAAACTTGATTTACAAATTTTCGAAAATAAAAAGACAACAATTTACCAAAAGTTCGAAAAAAAAATTCGACCAACCTTCACAAAATCTTAAAAACATACTTGAAATATTTGAATTCGCAAAACATCCTCTATATATACTAATATAAAGTTTTTTTTTTATGATGTGTCAACTCCATGTTAATTTAACTTATGTGTCACTCAATGAGAAATTTAAGTACACGTGTCTTTTTTCTATTTGATTCTTTTTATAAAAGGATCTTATGTGTCATGAAACTTAAATTTTTTGTGTATAATGAATTTTTAATTATTTAGGTATTTAAAATATGTGTGAATGTTATAAAATGTGTAATTCATATTTATTACTTTATGTTTTATTTAACTATATAATATTATTCATTTATCTTTCTTTCGCAATTTTTATTTTACTTAATTTAAAATAAATAAAATATCCATTCTAAATGTATTTAATCTTACTGTGTGAATTATATTTAATTATTAATTCCTTAATAAATAATTTTATTTTATAATTGCTCTTATGTATATCTTAACATATTTTATGTGGCAAAAGTATATTATATTATAATTCATTCACTTTTAATTTTTTTTTATTATTACATATTAATTAATTTATTAGTCTTTTCTTAGTCGATTTATTTTATTTTGATTTGTAAGTTTCAACTTTATATTAAAATGGATAAATAATATTTGACACAATAATCTTATTCCAAGATTTAAGAAAATTTACTAATATACATCTTAAACAATTATTAATTCATATTTAGTGCATTTATGCACATATTTATATTTTTAATTATTGAATATATTATTTACTAAAAATATTGCAATTTTTAATTAGAAAATCGCGTAACACTTTGGCACTAAACTAGTAAATATGTATATTTTGCACTAGGAGTCGCATCATCCTTGCAATATACACGAAATATACACTAAATTTCACGGGTAAGTTTTCGATTTCTGCAAATCTCATTGGTGCAACCAATTTTTTTTTGGGAACAATGTTGTGGTCGTTTTTTGAAAGAAGGGTGACGGTTTTTGGTGTTTTAATAGGAGAGTGTACTGGCAAATGTGATATTATTATTTTTTTTCTTTTTGAAACGGAGTAATGCGATAATGAAAAGGGTATTTCTATCTTTTTATTTGAATGTTTTATGAATTAATGAGGAGTGTACTTACCAAAAAGGTCTGTGCCAGTAATCGTGACCGTTCAAGATATTCCCTTAGGGTCCATTTGGTTGCCCTTAATACATGTGATTAATGGGCCTATTCAACCGATTAAGTTGTTTGGTTTCTTAAAACCCGGCCTGCGAAAAAATAAAGGCCCGCGTCCTATTAGCAGGGCTGACAGATGGGGAATCGGGCTACTGAAGTCCGATACATTATCAGTGCGATTAAGGGCGCCTATATTACTGGTGAATTGGCGAATTTGCCCCTCGGTTATATATTATACTTCTTTCCCATTTTCGAACCCTAGTTTCATTCTTTGCTCGTTTCGCCGCTGCGTGAGTGATACAACTTCTTGGCGAAAACTCTAGCATATGAACATCAATTTTTTTGGGCTAATCGTTCTATTCATTTGTTATCATCTAATTTATATCATCCTATAATCTGATTTAGGATGTTGTTTTGATATTGTGGCTTCAGCTACAGGTACCAGTTCTTGTGGTTGCAGAGTTTCAACTTTTCCGATTTGGTTGAGCTAATGGCTTTTGCATTTAAAAAAATAATAATCCTGACGAAGCGGTTACAGTCGCCACTCCAAAACCTCAAATCTTGAAATTTGTTCTCTCTTTCCTTCTTCGGCGTAATTTCGTTGTATATATTCGTTTTAAAAAAAATTATTTTGATAATTTGAGAGATTGAGTTTTTGTCTTTTTTCGACATATGAGAAACAAATGTCCCTGTTTATGTGTGTAATGAGATACAAAAGTTTCTGAACATTTTCAGACAGATTTTCATTTCATCAGTTACATTCTTAACTCTTGAATAAGATACTAAAGCACAATTGTATATGTATTGTCAATACAATATGAATTGTGTTAGATGGCATAGAAAAACCCTTGGTTTGAATCAGTTTGAATGCTGCAATAAATTCATAATATGGCATATTTGTTGAATATGTTTTATGTGGCTAGTAATTTAACTCTTGAATAAGAAATTAAAGCAGATAGAGAAATGGATTATTTGTGTTTGAATTGCGGTTCAGATCTGTAACCACAAAGTCAAGTTTTTCAATTTGAAAAGGGCAATCGTGAGTGGTGGAAATTTACAACACGAATTTTGGATTTTTTTTATGAGGGCTATTTGGTAACTTCCATGTTTTTATATATCATAGTCTGACCGAACCAAACAACAATCTCAGATATAATAGGTGGCGGCCAGGACCCGACTTCAATGAACCAAACATACTAATAGATAGATTAATAAATAATGTTGTGCAATTTATGAAGGGCCTTTTAATCTGGCCCAATAAAGCTTGTGCAAGCAAACAGACCCTTATGATAATCATCGCATGCCAAACTATAATAGTTTGAGACACACTTGCATGAGACGGTCTCACGATGAAATGAAATATAAGTTGGTCATTGATGCTTTAACATTTTAGAAAGAATGAGTATGATTTGTGCTAAGTTGTACCATGTCTCATCCATGAGACCGTCCCATATGATTTTTTTTTATAGTTTAACTTAGGGTTTACATGTTTGATTTGGCCCAATATGTTTGATTTTGGGCCAGCACATTTACCATCAAGAAGCCCACTCGAAAATACTATTTATTGGACTGATTTCAGCAGCGGGGCCCATGTTATGATGGCCGCCTCGCATCACCACGTCACATGGTAATGGTAATGACTAATGATGAAGAAAGCGAAGTCTCACACTTGCGCATTTTCTTTTCTAATTAAAGAATCATGATAATGATAATCGTTTCTTTTGCAGATTTTATTTTGGTATATTATATTATTGATGTACTTTTCAATGATTTTATTTTGTAAATGTTATTTTATACTACGATCAGTGGGACAAAGATCAAATTAAACTTTTTTTTTCTTTCGACGTTTGACATTATCGATACCATAGACCTACTATTACTGATCTGAAGACAAAAAAATAAATAAAAAATAATCCCTTCATTTCAATTCTTTGTTCACATTTATTTTTTTTTTCTCGTATTTTAACGAATAATTTTTTTATTAGTATTTGAAATGATAAAATGAATATGATACATCTACATCTCTTCTATTATATGTCTCCTTAAAAATTACTTTATCATTTAAAATACTAATAAAAAAGCTCATTCGCTAAATCACAAATAAAACAGTAAATATAAACTAAGAAGGGTTTTTCTACGATCAGAAAAAGCTTCGTCATTCCTGACGGCAGGAAACCAATAAGAAATTGTCACGTCATCTATCTTTGCCATTGGCGATCTGGTTTCGCCGTGAGATAAAATAATATTTTAAAAAAAATAAAAATATAAAATTACTAAAATATCCTTAACAGTATTTTTTTAAATTATATTTTAATAATCATTTAAAATAAAAAATACTTAAAACATCTCATTGTCAATTTTTAACTTTTTTAATCCAATTATTTTTGAATCAAACTAAAAACCTACTCATAAAAAAAAAACGTGACCCTTAGGTCGTCTCCTTCGTCCAGCCGCCGCCGCCGAGCGGCCTGTGAACGGTTCGACATGTCCCTCACCACCACGTCTGCGCATCAGATGGCGTTGGCCTTCACAAAGTTGTTCGCGCGACCCTCGTCGCCTTCTTCAACGAAACCTCCAACTAACTAATTTCTATTATTTTTGGCTCATAATTGCGATTCCACCTGTCGTTATATCCGCCTAACGACAAATCAGAGTTTCCTGAGACGATCCATTGAATCTATACAGACATCGTGTTTTGTATGTATTTATATGTGAACGCGTTAGCTTGAATAATCACATTTTGTGATCCTTTCTTTGGCGGCGTCGTTGTTAATTGCGTTTTTAGGTATTTTTCTCACTGATTATCGTTAACCCTGGCTTATGCAAATTGTTCAATTAAATTGTAGCTTGATGATTGTGTAAAATTGTGTGATTGTTGTTCCTATTTTGTGTTTCATGATGTCTGGGTGGCTGCAGAATGGGTAAGAAACAAGGGGATTCTGGTGCGATGAAATCGTGGTGTGGATCAAATGAGGATGCATGAAAGGGAAGAGATTGTGGAAGAAAGTGAAGTACCAGTAGCATGCTTTACCTGGATATTTGAAGGACAATGAGTATATTCTTGGTCATTACAGGTCAGAATGGCCTTTGAAGCATGCCTACACCAACCTGCTGTGGAATCTCATGCCTCACCAAGTGTGTTGAATTCGGGGTCAGGTTGCTGGCTGGTTCTGAGCCAGGCCATCACGCCTCTGGTGGCTTGCATATGGCAGGCCCTTCCGAGTGTTAATGATATGGCGAATTCTCTTATTGTTCGAATGCTTCTGAAACCAGGGGTCAACCCGATGCCCACAACCAATCCATTGATAAGGTTTGGAATATCAATTAATTTTATGAGCTCAATTAATTTCTAGCAGCTACTTAACTATGAAAGCAAATTGTTGAACATTAAGTTGTAATTAGTTTTCTGGTGTTGGTAGAATAGCATTGCCCTGTTTGAGGATTTTATAAGGAAAAATTGCATTTTTGATTCCATGATAATATTAATTCTCATATCAAAATGGTCCCAATTCAAGCACTTTTGGTCCCAAACTAATATTCCCTTAGTTTTTAACAGATGTAAGTGCGTCTGTTCCCACCCAAAATAGCGGGATTACTTACATTCTACAAAAAAAACACCAAAAATCCTCATCCCAAACTTCCAAAATCAAAAGTGCAAAAAAAATACGTTAAACATATATAGGTGGCTTTTGTGGGGTGAAGTTGTTAGATGAACATGTTAGAGGTTTTTGTGATTGTGATGTGAAATTAAAGGTTTGGGACCAAAAATGCATAAAAAAGGACCAAAAGTGCTTTGGAAATATTCTTATTGGAGATGGCAAGGGTGCTGTGGAGATCATTCTTCGATTGGTTAGTTATGTGATTGGCTATTACTTGATTCTTATATACAATCTAAGTCTTATGAATTCATGGGGCTTATATTCGTGATGACAATGAACAGATGCAAAGCTTATTTGTTAAAAGTCAGAATGTCAACTATCAAGCACTTAAGTTTTTCAACTTTTTGTTAGAAAAGTCTGTTTACTATCCTGCTGGAAATGGTTCAGAATGTTATTATCTTTGTAATGGAGGCTTATAAGTGTCTTCGATAAAGATTGTCATTTGCTTTGTGATGCATGCAGAAATGAAGTCATACTATATGGCCAATTTTAAATGTAAAATCTGTATATATTGGTGCTGGATCAGGCCACGAGCCATATATGGTTTCAAAGCCCTACAAGTCTGATTTTCGATGCAATAAATGGAGAGTCATTTTGAGTTGTTTAGAAGATTTCATGCATTTTTTTCTTGGATTTGTATGTGATAGATTCACACGAAAAATGACTCTAGTTCATGAATTTTGTTTCAGAGTAAATCTGTATTTGTTGGTGCTGGATCAGGTCACAAGCCATACATGAATTTTGTAGAAGAAGTTGTGCACTTTCCTCGTGTGACGGATTCAGACGAAAAATGACTCTAGTTCATGAATTTTGTGTTTTTCGCAGTGTAAATCTATATTGATTGGAGAGGAATCAAGCCATGAATCACACATAGTCGCGAAGCCCTAGAAGTATAGTTTCTGATGCAACAAACAGAGAGTCATTTCGAGTTTTCTAGAAAAAGTTATGAATTTTTTTCTTCGGTGTGACAGATTCACACGAAAAATTACTCTATTTCATGAATTTTTTATTTTTTTCAATATAAATCTGTACCGATTGAAGCTGAATCAATCCATGAATCATACATGATCTCGAAGCCCTACAAGTATAGTCTTCGATGCGAAAATTGGAGAATCATTTTGAGTTTTCTAGAAGAAGTTGTGCATTTTTTTCTTGGGTGTGATAAATTCACACAAAAAATTACTCTAGTTCATGAATTTGTATTTTCAATATAAATCTGTATTGATTGGAGCTGAATCAAGCCATGAATCATACATGGTATCGAAGCCCTAGAAGTATAGTTTTCGATGCAACAAACGGAGAGTCATTTCAAGTTTTCTAGAAGAAGTTATGCACTTTTTTCTAGGGTGTGATAGATTCACACGAAAAATGACTCTAGTTCATGAATTTTGTATTTTTTCAGTGTAAATCTGTATTGATTGGAGCTGAATCAAGTTATGAATCATACATAGTCTCGAAGCCCTAGAAGTCTTGTTTCCGATGCGACAATCGGAGAGTCATTTCGAATTTTCTAGAAAAAGTTATGCACTTTTTTCTAAGAGGTGACAAGTTCATACGAAAAAATATTGTAGTTCATTAATTTTTGAGGTTTTTAAGTGTGACATGATTTGAAGTCTTATTTGGGAGCAACGTTACAGGATGGAATGAAACCGCATGACTTGGTATTCTAGATGAAGAAGCTCTGAAATTTTGGATACTATTTTGTTGTATTTTTTTCTTGCACTTTGTCATTGAACCTGGTGTTTAGAGGTTGTTTAGAGTGCGTGAAATTTAATCTCTTTCCAATTACTTTCTCATCAAGTTGATAGTATTTTATGTTGAATAGCCATTACTAAGCAATATGTTTGATGGAAGTTGTCTTGCTTGCTGGTAGAAACATGAAATCTAATATTCATTTCCTGCTAAGACTTTATTATGCTACAAATATATGATATGATAATCTCCGTGTTCTGGAGAACTAGACAATACATTGTGATCATACCTGATGCAATATGTTTCTTGAGATGATCCAGTGGCTGATGCACTTTATGTTTTATGACCAGAGATGGTTCAATGGCTGTAGGGAGGATTGGGGAATATGGGGATTGGGCTACTGGTTGAGTTTGATTAACCCCTCTTTTTGTGTGAGTTGTGCTAGGTTTTGTTTATTCCTTGATCTGTATATATAGCAGGTCTACGGATGAAGGGATTCTTTTAGCATTTGCATGCTCTATGAAATTTGTTTGTTCCAAATTAATGTTAATGTGTTGTTTAAATGACTTGAGAGTATATATATAGTTCTCAATGTTTCTTCTATCTGGTCATAGATTGTTGATATTGTATCATAGTACTCTACGTGATTAATGTCTTCTTTATTGTGTTAGGTGTTTTAACCCCCATGAAGTGGTGATAGAGATGAGATGATACGAATCCAATTCATCTGAAGTTGTTGTTTCTTTATTTTAGTTTCCGACTTTGGACTTTTATTTTACTTTACTGCTTCTTTTGTTGCTTGGTTTTGTTTCTGTTGTACCATGGAATATTCCTACCTGGTGAAGTAGTCAATAGAAGCTACTTTGATAGGAATGGGAGGTCGTAGAACGATTTTCTCACGAAGCAGAGGAGGTCGCACATCTGTTTGAGGAGAGGAAGGTTGCCATCGACCTTGAGGAAGGCTGCAAGCCGGAAGCGACCTCCAGCGGCTGTAATTGGTAAAGATACGAATAACTGAGCGCGGATATCGCGGGGTAAGCAAGGCAAGTGCATCCGGATGCGGATATCACGGATTCAGCCGAGGAAACCCTAGATTTGGCGTCAGAAGCTTGGCGAGCCCGCTAAGAGAAGCCCACGAAGGAGAAAAACCCTAGTTTCAGGTCTATAAATACAACATGTAACTCTCATTGTAACACAAGAAAAATTCTAGTACTTTAGGTAGAAAATATAGTGAAATACTCCTGGCTTGGACGCCCCCAGACGTAGTCTTATTCAAAAGACGAACTGGGTAACCAAACTCACAGCGCATCTTCATATTTGTTACTTGTTATCTGTTTGATCCATTTCATAATCACGTTGTCCTAGATATAAAATCGAGGTCACAACAGTTTCTTTAAGCTCGTCATGGGCGTAAGGTTTTCACATTGTTGAAATCTTGGTATTTAATTAAGACTTGTTTATAGCATTTTGATAGAGATAGTTGATTATGGTGTTGATATAAAGAAAACGAGTGTTCTCTCTCAATTATAGATTCATCTCGCCTCTCGCTCAATCGTGATTTCCTTGGATCTAATAATGATAACTTTAATTTAATTAATCAAATAAGTACATTATGAATTTTGTTTTGATTTCTTCCTCTCAACCAAAAGTAGCCTATATTTGGTTGCGGATTTAATGTACTGTGAATTGTTTTCTTGTACTGTCTCTTTCGAGGATTTGTCAGTTCTGTTAGTATCTTCAACATTTTCAACCATTAGTCTCTGCAAAACAGAGTTACACCACTTGTATATTTGTTAAATGGACTTTTCAAGTATATTGACAACTGCAGCATGCATAAGTGTACAACTAACTCAAGTTGCATTTGTTACACAATCAACTAACCATACATATCCGAAGGTGAAAATACAAAAAATTCCACGATATATATCTTAATCCATGGTATTGATATCGAATCTCAAAAGTAAGACCATTCGTATCTTTATTGTAAATAATCCAAAAACAGAAAACTATCACCTCATTAATCAACCAACACTTATCTGGTTGCTTCACTATTTCACCAGAAATCATTGGCATAAACTGAAATTAAGGTACACCAGACTCATAAAAAAGGGAAACGAAAAGCGGGTTTCTAATCATAAAAATAAATGGCCTGCAAAAAGGACTCCGGAGCTCGCCCAAGCCTCGTCAATCTGCTTTTTGAATCGATTACTTTTCTGGCAAATGAGGGTAAGCAGAAAGCCGCAGAATGGATTTCAGTGTTGTAAAGTATGTACGTCTGTAAGCATGAAGCCCACTCTTCCCGCACTTCATCAATTTCAGCTTCCTTTCTTTGACATAACACTGTAGTATTTAGAAAGAAATTTCCTTATAGTAAGCAAGCAATAATTAAATTCACTTTGAATTTTGGTAATGAACTAATTAGCTAAAGAAAAAAAAACCCAGCAATCTATGGTAAGCTTACCTTAATTGGTGGTATGCTACTGCTACTCAAGATGATTTAAGCAAATTCAATGATCATGGGCTGACTAGGTATATCTAAATACACCTTCATAAGCTATTAGCATCCTAGTCTTAAAAACAATTCAGCATAATAATCCGACAGATTTCTCACCAAATTCCAAGTGTGCAGTACTAATGCAAAACATAAACTTAATAATGCAACAAGAATCAACACTACAACTGCTGTAAATATGGAACAAGAATCTAGTAATAATTATCTCAACAGGCTGTAAGTTATAACCACATCTGCTGTTGGTAAATATGGAACAAGAATCTAGCAATAAGTTTGAAAGCTAGGTGCATCCGTCTCTCATCAACCTTAGTTACTGAAGTTTTGTAAAGCGGACTGTGTAAAAAAGTTCCATTATTGGAATTTTGGATCACTTGGTTTCCTGATTTAATCAACTCACTTAGCTCAAATACATTTTTACACAGATAGTCTAAATAACATCTCACCTATTACAATGGGAAAATGTGAATATTTATATATAGATAAGTTCTTTTCAGGATAGTATATAGTACCTATATTATCATCCATTAACAAGATAGTAACTAAAAATTTGGAGTGTAAACAGAAGGGGACATCATTTCTTGATTTGAACAGGGTAACTAAATTAATGTTCCCAATTGTTGGCATGCAATAAAGTGGACTATAATGTCATGTGCCATAATAATTTATAGTGTGAAAGAACACATAAATTAAAAAACAAAAAAAAACCACTACTATGGAGTAAGCAGTTTCTGACTTTTTAAAGTGTTGAAAAATATCCATATTTTGTGGGGCAGATTTTATTGAAAACAGATGGAGCAAATTTATGGCTACTCTCGCATGTTGACTAAATTTCAGATAATTAAGCTTTAAAGTTTAAGCTACTGGTCATTTAATTTGTCCTTATATATTACACTAGTACTAGTAATAGTATACTTGGAAATGAGCAGAACAAACGTGGAAAGCAACCATTGGCTCTAAAGAATGAAATTACTAAAGAATTCAAAGACCTAAACGTTGAAAGAATACGAAATGGAAAGATACTATCAAGCATTAAATAGCTGTTAAGAAGCAAAACTTGCAGACAAGAAGAATTAGTATTCTAATAGCTGGCCTATTCTTTGGCCGGTACAAAAGTCTCTCAAGCAAAAGCAGCATAACAACACATATATTCATCAATCGTACAAATAACAAGTGGGTTAGCTGTTTGTTGGTATACATGCTGCTGTTTTCTTTCCACTTCTTTGTGTTTTTTTACTAATTGTAGCAATCTAGGATAGCTGGATAGGCACAAAACTCCTGTGCCACCATGCTATGACATTTCATAAAATTGAAGCGTTATATACTAACAGCTTTGTCCAGTTGATTCAGATCATAAAAAGTGCACCAAAAGCAGACCAAAACTTAAATTCTTAACTTAATTTGAACAACCAAAATGAAGGATCAGACTTAGTTTCTGTTCTACTATTGATTCTTCAATAAAGGTTGAGTAGGCAAAACACAAATTAGAGGATCGGATACTCAAGAATATATCATTTTTTTATTAATTAATTCATCCATTTTTTTATTTTCATAGAATAAATCATCTTCCTTTTTTAAATGAAGATGCATTTATCATTAACCAATTCATAATGCAACAAACTGAAAAATAAGAAAAAAAATTCAAGTTTTGTACAAAAGTAGTAACATAAGTCAACATATATACAAGTGTGAACGACATTCGTTAATGGTGAACTACCCTTTCCAAAAAAGGAGGGCCACCCTATTCAATTGCCTCATTGATCGAAAGAATCAATAAAAGATTAACTTAGGATCGTGTAAACAAATTACCTATTTATTTTACCCTATAAATTCAAAAAATAAACACTCCTTCAACAACCAAAATGTCTGAGCAAAAAGTTGTACCTATATGAAAGCTGTGATAAACAAACAGAAAACAAGGGTTCTATTTTCAGAAATTGACAATGACTTTGCAGATGTATTGTTTAGCTTGTGCACTGTCTATATATCATGAGGGATATAATTCTTTGAGGAATTGCCAAACTGACAATAATCTCATCCGTCATAAAAAATGTCATAAAAAATTAGAGAATTTCGTCCGTTGGATCAATAATCCAATATTAATTAGAGAATTTTTAACATCATAAAAAATTGAGGAAGTGCACTGTCATAAAAAATGAATCTCATCCGTTGGATCAATAATCCAATGTTAATTAGAGAATTTTTAACGTAAGGAATGACGAAGGTTTTCCTGACCATAGAAGATCCCAACTAAGAATTGGGACGAAGGTAGTATAAATTAAAAGACGAACTTCAAAATTTGAAAATAAAAACACTAAAATCAAAATTCAAAAAAATTAAAGGACGAGAAAAACTATTTTTTTCCTTTCAACACCCGACAATACTGCCACACTGGTACAATGATCTACTACTAAAAAAACTGAAAAAATAAATAAATTAGATGACGAATTTTAAAATTTAAAATTGAGAAGGATGAAAAGAAAATAAAAAATTAAAGGACTTTTTTTTTTCAGGATATGCCTACATAATTTAATTATGGAGTGGATCTCCTGTGGAACTTGTTCTCTGAAACCTGACATGATCATTCAGTTATCACTACTAACAATCATATTTTAATATGAGTCATACTTTTCAATATTACGAGTAAATCCTTTTATGTAGTAATAAATAATACCCTCCAATTATCACGATTAATACTCTTTAATAATTTAAATCCCTTAATGAATTTTAAAATTTTTTTTGTGTAAAATTTATTTATTCTATATTTGCTCACTTAGTTTTGAATATTAGGAGACCGAAGAACATACTAGCAGGGGTGAGTCTTATAACTTGTTACATTAAAACGTGTCACTAATGTTAATAAAATATAATTATATATTTTAATATAATAAATTATAAAATTTTAAAATACAGGAATCGAATGTACTTTACCTCCACCTAGCTCCACCGTTGTTTAATTTTTGCCATGAATATAATATATTCCACCCAGCTGTTATTTTATACTTTAAAGTAATTTCATTTGCGTCATTGCATAGATAATCAGACTACACCTCCATATGACATTGAAAAAGTAAATCATATAAAAACATCTCATATCATCTTTTGACTTTTTTTTTTTTTTAATTTTAAATCTTATACAAACTAAACTATTATTGCACATATACTGTATATTTAGAGTACTCCCTTCGTCCTATTTTTGATTATCTGATTACTATAGACACGGAGATTAAGAAAAAGTTAGAAGATAATAATATTAAATGGTGTAAAGTGGTTAAAATGGATTTGGTGGAGAGAAATAATAATATTAAATGGTGTAAAATGAGTTTGATGGAGATAAATAATAGTATTAAATAGTATTGAAAGTTGCTTTATTTCCTTTTTAAAAAATGACCAAATAAAATTAGGACAACTATTTACGAAAAGTGGACAATCAAAATTAGGACTGAGGGAGTATAAAGAACAAGAGTGTCGCTTCTAAATATCTCTTATCCAAGAAAACAAAAGTTAATTAAGTTTGAAACGTTAAAATTATTTTCAACTGAAATTTTATAATGATCTTATTAAAGTGTTCTAGAAATAATTATGATTCAATAAGTTAAATGGATAAATAAATGGTGGTGATATATGTGGAATATTATTTATTAGGTTAAAAATAAATGAAGCAATGGTATCAACTATCAAGTGAAAATGAATTAAGTATATTCGTTGGAGATTGTTATAAAAGTGTTTTACAAAATGTAGTGCTAACAAAAATATGAGTTGATATATTGTGAAATTTGTTTCCCGTGAAATTGGTTTTTTTTATAGATATGATTCTTCAGTTATCACGATTAATACACTTTTATAATATAAGTTATACCCTTTAGTTATCATTATTAATATCACTGGTGTAATATAAGTCACACCATTCAATATTATGAGTAATATATTTTATAGTAAAAAAATTACACTTTTTAATTATCACAACTAATACCCTTTAGTAATATAAGTTACATTTTTTTAACCAATTTACAAATTCTTGGGTGAAACCATATGCTTTGCCAAAAAATAAAAGGTAAAAAACGGTAATTTGGTTAAACGAACCTTTTTCATTTGGTCAAATGATTAAATCTCGCCTAATTGTTTTTTTCATCAATTTTAGCACATATTTTTTTCTCTCTTCAAATTTAGCACACACTTTCACTTAATATTTAAAAATCATGATTCACTATTTTCGACAAGGTCTATTTTATATGATCGACGTAATCCACCTGTCTTGTTGACGTGTAATTATTAAAATAAAAAAATAAAAAATATCACCACTTGAGATTATAAAACGTAGATTATAAAAATATCTTGGATCACTATTTTCTAATTTTAAGTGGTGATATTTTTTATTTTAATATTTACACATTAATAAGACAAGTTAACTCCGACGACCACATACGAACCTTGTCGAAAATGATGATTCGAGATACTTTTAAGTATTAAGTGAAAATATTTGCTATATTTAAAGAGAGAAAAAAATATGTAATTGATAAAAAATAAAAATATGTGTTAAATTTGATTATTTAGCCTTTTCATTTCTTATATTTTTCTTTTAAAACAGAGAACTAGAGAAGTAATGATTTAATATTCGACTCCTTTTATAAATTCTAGTAAGCTCGAATCCTACGCTATTCCATTTAAGCATTATTATGCGACAAACGTGTACGTTTTGCATTTTGGATTTTGTTTTCGTTTTTTCTTGTCGTTTTGCGTTTGTGATACTTATCCCTTTTTCTTTTTAAGGGGAAATGTGAATTGTGATAGTCTCCAACGTAAATCTGTTCATTTTTGGTTTCTTATTATTATTCGAACATATCGGAATAATCTATATAAGATATGCTCATATTACAAATAAGAGTTAATAATAAATTGCAA
Organism: Stenogyne calaminthoides; assembly: GCA_037126765.1. NCBI lineage: Eukaryota > Viridiplantae > Streptophyta > Magnoliopsida > Lamiales > Lamiaceae > Stenogyne > Stenogyne calaminthoides. The sequence goes on along the minus strand of JBBCBC010000023.1, from coordinate 24,620,350 downwards.
ACTTGTATTATTGTCATTTTTACAAATTGTAATTTGTATTATTTTTTGAAATAAAATGCAATTTGTATTAGTAAAAATTGATAAATTTTAATTTTGATTTACTTTTTTGAATTTTTTAATCGAATTTTTTCATTTTGATGTTTGATAAAATACTTTTTAATATTTTTTTATGTACAATATATCATTTGTAGGTTATATCTGACTGAAAAATTTCACAAAAAAATAAATTGAGGTTGGAATTTGTCAATTTTTACTATTACATATTGCATTTTATTTAAAAAAAGTACATATTATAATTTGTAAAAAATGCAATAATACATGTTGTAATTTGTAATTAACCCTACAAATGAATACAATTATAAATAAAACATAAAATTAAAATGTAATGAACATGCATTTTACATGTATGCTTAAATCTATCTTTACTTAATATTTTGGGAATTGAATGTGATTATGTATTGAGTGGTGGTTCACATTTGTTGACATGTTTACTTGCTAGTTAAATAATAATATGTGTCATGATTTGATCGCATTAGTAGATTTATTAAATTTTGATACTTTTGACCATCAATTATTGTGTTATCTCTCGTTTTGGTATTGTGCAATTTTCTTCTTGATAAATCCGTTTTTCTCATGTAATTTCACCATTTTTTTGGTATGTAATTCCATTTTTAAAAAATATTTTAGACCAATGATTTATTATGTACTTGGTCTTTCAACATGTTTGCTACTATTTTTTTTGATAAATCATAAATATAATTGAAGTAACTTTTTTCATTGATCCTTATAGTTTATATAATTTAGATAAATTATTTAGGAGTTGAATATAATTATGTAGTATATGTTTCTGATTCACTATTATTGACGTGTGCCGTTTGCTTGTTCATTTTGATTCTGTGTGTCATGATTTGTTTGAATTGATAGTTCTTTTTTAAATTTTGATAATTTTGACCAATCATTTATTATGCTCTTTCTTATTTTGGTTGGTATTATGTGCAATTTTGCATCTTCATAATTTTGACCTACAATCTAATATTATAGTCTCACTTTTTATTTTGGCAAAAATCTCATACGAGACGGGACACAACTTAGCACAAATCACATTCATTCTTTTCAAAATATTAAAACACCAACTTATATCCCGTCTTATCATGAAACGGTCTCATGCAAGTGTCACTCTTTTATTTTTGGTAATTTTGACACATATACATATGCATTAAGAAAATGAAGTTATTCTCTCGTCCCACATTACATTGCATACTTTCCTTATTGGAACGTCCCACAACATTTTGTATATCTATAAAAAGAAACTACTCATTAAACTCTACACTCACATATTCACATATTTATACTACATCCGTCTCAGATCAGTTTTTACAGTTGACTTTTACACGTATGTTTCGAGCGAATTTTATATTAGTAACTGAAATGATAAAATGACTTTTAAGGAGGGGTATGATAGATAAGTCCCCTCCTTAAAAGTTACTTTATCATTTCAATTACTAATACAAAGCTCGTTCGCAAAAATGCGTGTAAAGTCAACTGTGAAAACTGATCCAGGACGGAGGGAGTATAAAATATCATTACTTTTGGGACCCATACATATACTCAATCAAACTACTTTATTTACTTCGTACATAAAAGTTTATCAAATTATCCTTCTACAGTCCACTTATTATACATTTTTTTTTTTAATTATGTGCCCAAAAGTTAAGAGAAAATATCACAAATGGTCCTGTAATTTTGTCCGATTCCAGAAATTATCCTGTAAATTTTTATTTTATCAATTGTAGTCTTTTTGGTTTCAATTGTAGTCCTTTTCACCGGATAATTTAAAATTTGATCGGAAAATTGACATAACTTTTTATTCTGATCACATTGACGGTCGCCACCATTCATTTGAATTGTCTTTCATCAATGAAGAAAAATCCTCAATCAATTTCATGTTTTGATTACACCTCCCTCGTGAATCGCAACTTCAAAATCACGAATTACATTCATTATCACAGCTAATTTCGAGTGATTTATGTTGAGACGAGGGTCGAAACTTATACTATTCTATTTCTTTCATTGAACCCGTCATTTCAATGTTTTTCACATTATTTTGTGTGCTACATCATATTTTCGGCCATTTTTTGGCTAAAATTTTCAATTTTCCGATAAAAATGACTACAATTAATAAAATAAAAATTTACAGGACTATTTTTGAAATCAGGCAAAGTTACGATACCATTCGTGATTTTTTCTCCAAAAGTTAACGTAATATTTTGTGGGACTGAGGAAGAAATATATAAAGGTGAAGCATATCTATTATCTACTCCAATTTGTATGAAGGTAAAGCATATATATAGGAGTATTACTTTGTATAGAAAGCCTTACGCTTATGTTCGGCCAGTTACCTCCAATTTCCCGGTCACACAAGCAGGTATCCAGCAGCTGCTCACGCTCACGCGTCGTTTTCTCAAATTGCCACACCGATTCTTCACGAAAATTGCTGATTACTTTTTCCTTCTTTATTTATCAGCCTGTCTTCTTTGGGTTTATTGTCTAAATTTTCCTTTTGCCTGCTTTCTCAATCTCCTACATCCTGACTCCGGCTGAATCAACTCCGGCATCGACTGCATCCGTACGTTTACTTTCACTTCTTTAATACTGATTGATTTTGAGTTTAGGTCTCTTTGTATATAGTAATAGATGTATGCGTGTGTACTCTTTATTTGTTCTACAAAGCTAGGTGGGGTTGCTGCAAATTTGTAGTATGATTCAATTTTTGGATGCTGGTTAGTATTGATTTCCACCCTGCAGTGATAGATGGTGATGTTTAGAAATTTCGGGTGCAATTTGAACATTGTTTAATATTATGCTCATCAAGTGTTTGATGAAATGCCTAGGAGAAATCTTGCACTGCAATAACCACTGTACTTTATTCAATTTCCATAATGAAAACATACAATCTTTAGATTAACCCATAGTCGGAATCTTAAGGAATTTTGTAGGTAGGATATTCCCATATGCAGCAGTAATGCAAAGTTCAGGCTCCAGCGCCTTAAAGCTGCAAAGAAACGATTCCTGCATGATGGGGGCACATATATATAAATCCTTTCATCCATAGAAGTATTAGAATCAAGAATCCTAAAGAATTTCCTACTTCCAGCAGTACAACAGTATTCAAATTTTATGTAATAAAAACTTGCACAGAACAGGAAAATTGCCTCTCTGTTACTAAAGCACAGTCGACATGTAGAATCCGATTTTATGTATATAAAAGGAATAAGGATAAAATTGCACAAAGCACGAAAATGAAGCCAGAATACTTGGAGGATATAATTTACCTCACCAGCTTTCATTGGTGTGAAGATCAGATCAGATCAGATGGGAAATCTCTATCTAAAGCATGTTGAGAAACAGGAGAAGGCATCACCTTTCGACCCCTACCTCTTCCAGAAGGTGGTTGGGTGATAATTGCTGCAATCTGGATCATATCAAAATTCAGTCAACGAGTATTCTCATGAAGTATATCAATAGTCTCTTAAATGAACTATGACATCAACTAATAGTGAATAATTTGATTGGGTTATTTCACAGGAATTCACATTGTTGAATTTCTTATGGTATAGTGATAAATAATGCAATCAAGATTCAAGACATTTCTCTCAGTCATTATTTATTTCTTGTTGTCCGCTAAGAAGTTCAAATTCTTAAGAGAGCATAAATTGTCCTTTTTAAAAATGTTTCGAGTAATTTTAGTGTTCCTGCAAAAGTAATTAAGCACATTGTTAAAATTTGAAAGGCTTGAAAAGGGTTTTATTATTTCTTATTTTATTGGAGAATAAGGGTTTCATTCTCTGTAACTTTTTGTTTATACCTACATCTATATGTACAAGAAAAATTCAAATAGGGTTAGTCAGTAACTTCTAAGCGATTAAGATTATTAATTAGATCTTGATCTTGTCCTACATAAGAATGTCTTTTTCTAAAATTAAAATGGGGAAAAGTGCCTCCATCATGTAAAGCTGAGTTTTTTTTTATTTTGGTATAGTAAAAGAGTTTACACGAATCAACCTATTCGTTATGTTGTAAGGTCCCTTGTGCGCCGAAGACTTTGGGAGGTGCATATGTTCACTTTAGGAAGTCAGGTGGGAGGTGTCTCAAACTCAGTCTATTTTGCTAGACGTAAAGCCTTGCACTTTATTTATATCCTATTAATCATCTTTAAACCATGTGAATTGATGTTAGCTTTATATATTTGATATAGCCTTCTGGCCCAGAATGTTATGATAACGAAGCAACTTCTTCTGTAGATCACATATATGTTATTCTCTTCTCGAATGACTGTTATTATTGTGTTTATCTCGCAGACGAACTGAACTGCATGCACTTGCTGTATGACAAGATATAGTTAAAAATCTGCATCTGGATGGTAATATGGATGGACACTATCATGTTAAGTGTGATTTCGAGGAGCCTTTGAATGATGCAGCTGAACTTTGAGCTACTGCACCGACACATCCTAGGCAGTTATTTGACATCCGATCAATAATTCAGGTATCGTGGATGTGGTGAATTTGATAAACATTGTGTATTTACCAACACAGTGTATTCAGTCAGATTTTTCAGACTTTTGAATGCTCACATGCATTTGAAGGTAGATATGTTATATGTATATGGTAAAAGCCGAGCTACTGATGCCTTATGTATATATGTTATTGGTGAAACTTTCTATGTATATATGCTGGTTTGATGTAGTAATCCACGGACTCCACATTTACCAGTTTGTTTAGGCGTAATCTCGGCATATGTTTTTATTTCATTATTTATTCTTGTTATTTTAGATATTTTGTACTGTGTTCAAAGTCTTCACGCGCTGCCACAACTATTAGTGCTATTTATATGCATATATGTGGAATGGATACCATAATAACTGAAGATATATGATTTGGCCTACCATGCCGACATCCAGTTTGATTCTTGCGTTCCTCTGCTTATGACATATTAACCTCTGCCTTCTCGATGAAGGTTATTATTTATTACATATTAACTGCCTAGATGAGTAAAAGAAGAAAACCCAACATACATTTTAAAAAGAGGAGAATATTCCATTTCCACTAAAAAGTACATTTTTAATGTAGTGGATGATATCGTTGTTGCAATCTTTTTGATGATGTGACGTGGCACACAACAAGTGGAGAGGACCACAGCAAAGAGAGTGGATGGCGTCGCACAGTATAATTCCCTTGCCCCATCCACCATTCTTTTCCTCTTTTTAGTCTCTGCTCAGTAAATTGCACTCACAAGCTATTTCGACAACTCTCCGTTTTTCCTTTCGGATATAGACTCGAAATTCTTCTTCTGGATATCTGAAACTGCTAAGAGGTATTTTATTCTGTTGAATTTGATGCGTTTTCTGATTTTTTTAACCGATTAGTTAATTTGAATTTCGTTCGGAAATGCATTTCATGAGTTCAGCATTTGTGAAGTTGCTCAAGCTTTTTTTATGGAGTATTTGTTTTGTTGGTTATTTTTGAATTTTAATTGGACATTTGTAGTACACTTTTCGAACTAGGGAGCAGAACACTGTAATTGAAGTGTGTTTTCGAAGAGTGTGGAGGTTATTTTTCACGATTTTCACTGATTTAGTATCTGAATGTGTACAAGTATATGGCATATACAAGAGCATTGTTGTTCTTGATTGCTTATTTTTTTCCAAGTAATTAACGTTGTATAACTTGCTCACTCCTTAATTAATTCGGCGTGCACTGTTGAAATTCAACCATGGATGTAATTAGCATGAACTTTCACGAACCAAAACTGTGTAGAATCATATACAAGAGCATTGTTGTTCTTGATTGCTTATTTTTTTTCAAGTAGTTAAGGTTGTATAACTTGCTTACTTGAATTTTGACCCAATCATGGCTTCTTCATGTAACTACTACTCTTTCGGCCTGCACGATACATAAGATAAGATATCATATTATGATCCTTGATTAATTCGACGTGCACTGTTGAAATTGAACCATTGATGTAATTAGCATGAACTTTCACAAACCAAAACTGTGTAGAATCATATATCATTGTATTTATTTGTTATGTATCTGCTTATATCCAATGGTATTTTGCTTCACTAAATCAGCACTTTTTTTAGTCATAAAGATGGTCTAATATACATTTATATGCTTGACTTTTCAGCTTTTAGGCATGGCTTTGATGTCCCATCCTGGTTCGACGCATACCGTACATTCGGAAACCGTACAATTTAAAGCTAGGCACAATGGTGTTAATAGCTTTTCCAACACAATGGAGTTAGGCAGAGCTAAGGAAATCCTTTTCCGTTCGAGTTCACCTTTGTGCAGTTCTCTGAAAGTGACAAAACACTGGAGTTCAGCTGGCTCTGATGTGGGAAAGAGGCAAGGACGTAGGTTAACTGTTGCTGCAAGTCCTCCTACAGAAGATGCTGTTATTGCGACAGAGCCTCTTACAAAACAAGATCTCGTAGATTACCTTGCTTCTGGCTGCAAGCCTAAGGAAAAATGGAGGTCAAAGTTCTAGCCTTTATTGTTACTTAATTGATTGCATTTGTTTTTGCAAATATATTTTCTTCTTTCATATGTGTTTTTAAGCTGCTACTAGGATATATATGCCAAATTCTACTTAATTGGTTTCTTGGTGAAACAAGGTGTTTGTTGACTATTTCCTAGTTTACTATCCTTTCCAATTGGTTTCAGCAGATTAACTTCCTAGTTTACTATCCTTTCCAATTGGTTTCAGCAGATTAACCATAACACTATTAGGCCTCTGCCTACTTCCCTAAGGTGTTGGTGATGGGGTGGGGTCGGGAGGGGAAGGGGAACGGGCCTGAAAACCTAGCATCATGTCTTCCACTACCCATGACCATTTTTCATGTTAGTTTTGGAGGTCAAGCTTGCTGTTCTTTTATATATCGTTCCTTATTGTTCCTTCTCATTGGGACTGAAAACCTAGCATCATTTACTAATCCGTACCACTTCATTACTCTTGGAACTTTTTAAAGCGTATATGAAGGCTGTGCTTTTGTGTCATTGTTACATATCTCAAAAGCAATTAGGATTATTTGTTTTCTTATTTTTGAGGCAGTTCTAAACCTGAATTTTTATTGCTCATGAGTTGGATGGCTCACATAATAATAGTGGCTTGAGATCTAACACAACAATATATCGTTGGATGATACATGATAGGGACTGAACACGAAAAATTCGGGTTTGAGATTGGAACATTGAGTCCCATGAAATATGAACAGATAGCAGAGCTTCTTAATGGTATATCTGAGAGATTCGACTGGGATAAAATAATGGAAGGTGAAAACATTATTGGACTCACACAGGTACATTCACTATTTTCTCCAATTTCTAGTAGGATATGTGGTTGAATTCTCATTATTCTGTTTTTGCTATACATGTTCATATACATGGGATGATAGGAAATTATTATAGTTATAGTTCATTCAATTCCTGTTCTTGTAAAAAAACATAGCACTACTCTCTACTCAACGTTTATATTATGACAGCAAAAACAAAGTATGTCGCTGGAGCCTGGCGGCCAATTTGAGCTTAGTGGTGCACCTCTTGAAACTTTGCATCAAACATGTGCTGAAGTCAATTCTCATCTATACCAGGTTAGTAGACTCATCTTATGGTATGAAGTGCGAGCAATATAGTATTCTAGGGTTTCTCTTTGCTTACATGCTAGCTTCCTGTTGTCTGATATAGCTTTGATAAGAGCATAAGCATGAAGATATGCATGTTTTTTCCTCTTAACTATGTTTTTTTTATTTTTTTTTGGTTGGTGGTGTTTGTTTTAATTGTCTTCTTCATCTTGAAAAGCTATTTATCTGGTAGGTTTGTTACATAAATTTTAGCATGTGATAAGGGACTGAAGTGAAGATTATTGGAAGGACCACTTGGTCCACTTCAATGCCATGATTAAGGTTTCATTGCCCCTTGTCTATCACAATTTAGTCAGACTTGACATGTCACTAAGTGCCACAAGATTTTCTTAAAAATGTAAACTGTGCCCTATGTACCCCTTCTTGTCTAACTCGTGTAAAATACTTTAAAATTTATGTATTGTGTATATTATTGAGGTAGAAGGCTCCCTATTTATAATGGGAGAAAGAGCTAGGATTACAATTTAAAACAAGGAAATAATAAATAACGATCTACGTACTAAACATAGAACGACTAAAGTAGGAAACATAATAAATAAAGAAGAGTAGATCTCCTTTGAACCCGAGTTCACTCGATCTCTATCACTGTTATGTTTATTCAGACTGTTTAAAAAATGCTTTATTTTTTAAACAATGATAGTGAATAAACATAACAGTGATGCATAACAATGATAGTGCTTATACATAACAATGATATTTGAATAAATAGAGTCATCATGAACTCGGGTTCACACATGTTTTTGTCAATAAAGCATCATAAATAATCTTCAACGCTCATTATACTGGTACTAGCAACGTTTTGTTCCTTTACTATATTTTCTAGGTTAGCTATTCCATCTTCTAGTTATTCATTCCAAAGTGTTTCTTTGACTTCCAGCTAAAGTATTGGGGATGTGTTTGCTCCATGTGCATGTCTGTTTCTTAAAGATGTCCTGCCTGTTATATT